>CAKJTW010000017.1:35565000-35925000 GCA_917880005.1 Nanger dama | reverse complement strand
ACTCAGGTGCCTTTGACTTTAAAGTGGAAAGGAATTTCTGGGATAGACACCTTATTGGTATTAATCTGTGGAATGTGAGGCAGGAGAAGAAACTGCAGACTTTTAAGATGGGGCAGAATGAAGTTCTATTTTATAAATCAAGCACAACTGGCTGGAGTAAACAATTATAAACATAGGCATTACCTACATATGCCATCTACATCAGTTGTGTGGTAAACTGATCACATCAAGCTAATGATGAAAACCCTTAGGATAAAGAGTCAGGAATAATTGTGCTTGAAAAATTGCCCAGTGTAAACATATATTTCTTAGGTTTCCTAACATATATTTGATCCAATCTGGTGCCACTGGGCTTGATTATTTTATGGTAACTCTTCTTGCTTTATTTTTCCATTCATTCATTTATTCAGCAAATATGAGTACCTTCAAAATGCTAGGTGTTTTACTCCACCCCCGACTCCTTTGAACTCAGACTCTACTAGGAAAGGGAGCATGGAAAGCACATGTATGACATAGCGTGGTAGTCATAATTGACATACTGAAACAGAACAAACAAATGCTGTCAAGAATGGTGAATATGGTATCGAAACTTGATCTTGAAAGCAAATAGGATTTTGTTCAACGCATGGATATGGAATCAAAGGCAGAGGGGAAATAAATACAAAAGCATACTTTTCTTGAGAGATTAAAGAACCGCCTCTAATTAGTCCACTCTCATCTTGCAGTAGCATACTGAGAGCAGTTGCTATTGCTAGGTCTCTAGGGGTGCCATTGGTCTGGGCCTCATATTCACAAAAATATAAAATTTTGACTTAATTAGCAAATAATGCTAGCAATAGAATTAAACTATTTTTATAAACTTGATAGATTTTTTTTTCTTATTGTACTTGGAGCCCCAGAGATAGAAGAGACCTTGTGCCTTCTTTCACTCATATTTTCAGGAGATATCTTTCCAAGCTACATGGTTTTATCTATTCCCTATCCACCCAATATCCCCTTGACTCACCCAATGGTATTTTTTTCCCTCTTCATTGTACATAAAGAAATTGTTAAAGAAAAGTCCAGGGCAAGAAATAGTGCATTTACAGCTAATGAGGAGGTTTAAAAAAAAAAAAAATTCTGAAAAATGCTTCTCAGCTCTAACCCTTTGTCACAAAGGACAGTGGTGAAGATCAAATGGGGTGGTGCCCTTGAAGCATTCTGTACTCCATAAAGCATCACACAGACATAAGGGATTATTGTATATTGTTATAAATATTTTGAAGAAAATGAATGCCCAGGTTGGCAATGTTCTTCCCCCAAAGTTTGCTTGCTATTGTAGAGAATAATCTTCACTCATTACACTAAGTCAGCACCTGTGCTGTGACTTTTCTTGTATCCTCTGCTGCTGCTGCTAAGTCGCTTCAGTCATGTCCGACTCTGTGCGACCCCATAGACGCAGGCCACCAGGCTCCCCCGTCCCTGGGATTCTCCAGGCAAGAACACTTGAGTGGGTTGCCATTTCCTTCTCCAATGCATGAAAGTGAAAAGTGAAAGTGAAGTCGCTCAGTCGTGTCTGACTCTCAGTGACCCCATGGACTGCAGCCCACCAGGCTGCTCTGTACATGGGACTCTGGCAAGAATACTGAAGTGGAATGCCATTGCCTTCTCCCTTGCATCCTCTAGGAATGCCATATATTAAAACTACCATTATACCATGTCATGTAGCTGCAGACCCCTGGCTGCCTCCTTTTCTCTACCTGGAAGGTTAATCAAATGTAAGCATTTTCTCATTCTGTAGCAGGCATCCTGGGGGCATACAATTTGGGATTAGTGACTGACCCTGCTGTTCATTCTGACAGCACACACTCCAGATTGCATTCTCCTTTTAATAAGCAGAGCCACTAGGAGAAAAGGCAAGAGTCATTAACTAAAAGTTAGCTGAGGACTGAAACACAGCAGCCTCTGCTTCTAAGAATCTCTTCTGAAAAGAAACCTTTTGTCCTCCAGCAACCACATAACAGCATCTTTAAGGATTTCATGATAATTTGTCTTGACCTTTAGCAAAATGCAATCTTATACAATAGTTGGTCACTTATTTTCTTGGCCGCTTACCTGTTATTATATTTCTGGCATTGTTGAATAGAATGAACTTAGGAGAGTGAGAACAGCTTAGGTAATAAGCTTTTTTATGGAGTACCATGACATACTCAGAATGTAAAGGATTAAGCGTAACAGCCTAGCAGGCAGCTGTCAGTGATTCATATCTGAAACCTTCCTCATTGGGCTTCAGATGTGACTGAAAAAAATATTCCAGTGAGAGTTCCCTTCACTTCCCGTTATTCCATTCCTGGCTTTCTTGCCCAGTGCCACAGGTCAGCATTTCCCCTCCTTCTTGCAGTCTTGGGTTCTGGATTGCTTAATCTTACTGTGTCAAGGTTGAGTAACTAGAGTTTTTTTTTAAGCTTTACTCCATAGCTATTAAGGTATTATTTTTCTACTTTATTTTGCTTGCAAGTTGATTTTATCAGTGATTAATTTTATCAAAAGACATCAATGTGGACATATTATTTTATGAACAGTGAAAGCTAAAGAAAATAATTGCAAAGATTTAATTTAATTATGGACAACAGCAAAAGACACATTCTTATCTCAGGGGCAGGTGGCTGGGGTATGAGGGGTAAGGCTGCTGTGTAAGCTTGTGTAATTTGTGGACTGACCTATTTCAAGGCATCCTTTGCAGCTGGGCAGTGAACTGTCTGCAGAGATGTACAAGGTATCCTTGGGTAGTGAGTCTACATCCTTGTTTGGTGGTAAAAGAAGCACATAAAAATAACCCTTAGACTACCTTCTCTATTATCTTTCAGTCATATGGCCTGTCTAACATCTTTTGCATCATATGTAAAGACTACTATGATCTATGATAACATATTATGGCAGTAAGATGATTGGAAAATTGTCACTTTGAAGAATGTGCTTTAAGGTAGTACAGTTGGCAGATACTTACACCTTAAAACTCGGAACCTCTGAGTATGTTATTTCACACAGGAAATGTGACTAAGTTAAGACTTCTAGATAGGAGGATTTGGCTGGATTATCTAGATCTTGGTGGGCCTAATTTAACTACGTTCATTCTTAAAAGCAGAGAACTTCCCCCAGCTGTGGTCAGAGATAGGTGATGACAGAGACGAGTCAGAGACACCAATATTGCCGACTTTGGAGATGGAGGAAAGGGCCTTGAGCCAAAGGATGCAGGCAGCCTCCAGGAATTGAAATGACAAGGAAAGAGATTCTCCCCTAGAACCTCCAGAAGGATTGTAGCCCTGTTAATGTCCCTTGTCAGACTTCCAGCCACAGAACTGTAAGACAATTAATATGTGTTGTTTTAAGCCGCTGGTTTTGTGGCCACTTGTAACAGCAGCAATAGGGAGCTGATGCAAACGGCCATCCTTCCCTCTTATTCTGCCCTCTATTCCCCTTCCAGCCCTCCACATGCTTCTGTCAATGATTAAGTACATTTCCATGTCTAAAACAAGAGAGAGAATGGTTTAGAGGGGGTTGGGAAACTCTAGGGGCCAGAGAGTAAATTCTGCCATTGTAGTTGGAAAGCAGCCCTAGATATTACATGAATAAATGTGTGTGGTTGTGTTCTTTAACACTTGATTACAAACACAGGAGGTTCACCAAGAGGCAGTAAATAGTTTGCCAATCCTTGGTTTAGAGGTGTGCAAATCAAAGGTGGTCCTCAGGCCTTCAGCATACCCTGGTAGCTTGCCAGAAATGGACAATCTCAGGCCCTGCTCTAGGCCTACTGAATCAGAATCTGCATTTTAACCAGATCTACACATGCTGCATACACATATTCAAGCTTAAGCATTGCTTTAGAAGCTCTAGTGTTCTAGGGATGATGCAAAATTATCAGACCCAATATTATGATTAACATCCTGTTTATAGCTGCAGAGCATCGTTGGGGTAAGAAAGGCAGATGTAAGACTTAAAACAAAAAAAATAGCATGGGCATTTATTATGCATCTACTATGTGTGGGGGCTTTCAGATGTTATTCTGTTTAATCTTCATAGTGACTCTTCATGTCATTTTCCCTAATGGTTACAGAAGAGAAAATGGAAACTTTCCCCATGGTCTCTGATGAGTGTAAGCAGAGATTCAGTACTCAGTGGCTTTGACTCTAAAACTCAAGTATTTTCTACCACACCATACTGAAGTGCCTGTTTTCCAGACCTGTTTAATATAACATGCAACAAAAGTAATTTTTCCTGTTTAATATAACCTGCAACAAAAGTAATTTTTGGATTTAAAAGTTCCTTGAGATCTAGCCAAAAATTACCTCACTGGAACTTTAGATGAGTATAGTGCACTTCATCCTATATTTTTATAAAAATTTTTTCAAGATAATATATATTTTTTCAGTTCTCATCATGAACTGAGAGACTCTTGGGTGACATTCTGTTGGAGAGACTTGACCACTTAATTAGCATCGGCAAAGCAGAGACTCTTGTGGCTTATGCTTTTGAGGTTAACTATAATAGTTGTTATTTTTGATTTATAAAACATTCCCGTAGTTGAACTTCTGGGCACAGTTACCAAATGGATATGCAGTTAATTAATTCTCAGCCACTTCAGTCTCAGCTCTGTACCTCTCCAGCCAGCCTCTTCACATCCATCAAAGGATTGTCTGATGAAACAGATGGCCTTAGCACAGGGCCCCGAAGGACAACTTTGGGGAAAAGAGTACGAGGGGGAAGATTTTTCTAAACTACGCACTTCCTAATGAAACACTAGAAACAGTATGATCTTTAGATATAAATTCCATAAATACAGGCACTTCTGGTCCTTCAAAGCTGCAGGGACAATAAGCAAAGATGATAGCAAGTGTGCCTAGGATATAGAAACTAGGCTACACTGAAGCAGAAAAAGGGAAACCACATCTGAGTTTTATGAGGACTATAAAGACTGGATTCTCACATAAAATGAAGGGCTTTTGCAGCTTTCACTGCCCTGGAGGACTCTTTCCTTTCTGGCTGATGCTGCAAGTTGGAAAATCCTAAGTGGCCTGCAGTGCAGTTTCCACTTCCAGCAAAAGGGAATCGCTTATAACAGCAATTAAAGAATCACTCTTGTCTTAGGATGCAGGACTTTCCCTACTCATTGTCATTAATGTCTCCCATGGTCACCTAATTCTTCAGTAACTGGAGGACTTTCAGAATTGGACCACCAGAGCTCCTTGCTCTGGCCTTTCTCTTTTCTAGATTCAGGGGGCATCTCCCACTTTGCCAAAGCAAACTGAAGCTTCTTTATTCAGCAGATGGCTACTTCTTGTTAAAGAGCAAGCACACTGAGGACCAGGATTTTGGAATGCAAATTCTGGTCTCTAGATGGCAGTCTAGACCTGCTAAATTTGACTACTCCCCAATCCTGGGTGAATTGCTGAAGCCACAGTTAAAAATAAAACCTGACCACGGAAAATCTATGGAGATGGCATAATAAGACTCAGATGTTAATTTTTGGTTGATGGCAAATAAATGGCTGGGTGTGAGTACCAGGTTGAAAAAAAGCATGTCTACGAACATACTAAAGATGCTGTTTGGCAGTCTTGTTTTGACTGCAAATTTCAAAAGTGATAAATATGGGCAGTTCTAGGATGGAATGAGCAGCTTAAATACAGAGAAATGTCTGAAATAGTGTGCTACTCCAGAAAGTCAAGAAGTTGGCCATCACCAAATTAATTAGATCTCTTTGCAAACTGTCTATTTATATATAGATATCCTTTAGTCAATAAAATCTGAAATAGCTAGTTTGATCAAGAACATTCTCAATTTCTTGAAAAAAATTCAGCAAGAAGGGATGACTGTTGGTAATAGTCACGAATAAAACTTTTGATTGATTTCAAATAGTTACTGACCTTGTATAGATGAAACTGAGTTCAGTGTTGAGTTCAACCTGGGGTTCGCCTAGCATTTTGATTTGGAAGAGGCCTTAGGGGTCATTTATATCGAACCTGCTTACTCTACAGACAACACAACCGAGACTTAGATACCATCCAAGGTCCAAAGACATGGGGTTGAACTGGTTTCCATGTAACTCCAAGTGGAGATTTGGTTTTATGTGCTCAGTTTATTTCTAGTCCTACATAAATATTATGCATCAAAATAGCTGTCTATTGAGTGCAAATTGTAATAGGGTATTCAAACACTATTTTCATTTATTCATTTAAAATATGCTTTTGAGATTTTTAAGATACAGGTTTAAGTACTCTGTGTTTGCAAGAGGTCTGATACAAGCTGTGTGGTGCAATTCTTTAGAAAAGGCAGTAGAACACGAAGACTGCTCGCACTGGATAATTTTACTGTGGGATGCTGGACCAGCTCTCCTTGTCTCAATGTTGTCACTTGTGAAATAGTAGTAATAAGGTCATTACTGCCTACTTTATAAGATTGTTGTAAGGTTCAAATAATATGTGAGGGAGTAAATACATTTTGTAGAGAGCCATACAAAGAGTATAAATATTGACATCCAAAATAAAGTTTTTGAACCACAAAATAAAGCATGGTAAAAATCATATAGAATTTTGTTTTCTTTATAAAACATGGCTAAGGGAAAAAAGCCAGACACAAAAGATCACATATTGTATTATTCCAATTACATGAAACATCCAGAATAGGTAAATGTGTAGAGACAGAAAACAGATTGGTGGTTGCCAGGGGAGAAGAGGGAGATGAGGAATGACTGCTTAATGGGTATGGACTTTCTCCTTGGGGTGATAAAAATGTTTGGGAGCTACATAAAAATGTTGGTTATTGAACACTGTGAAGTACTAAATACCCTTGAGTTGTTCACTATAAAATAATTAATTTTATTTATGAGAATTAAAAATAAAGACTTGGTGTATGGAATGGTTTGGGGCTGGGTAGAGGGGTTGTATCGGGAGTGTTTGTCCAGACGATTTAGTAAATGAAATCTCAGACTAACAGGCTCCTTTAAAAAGCATGTTTGTAATATTGACTTTCAGTTGCTGTTACTGTTTGACTATCTCCATGAAACTAAGTCCAGCAAATTCTGTGCATGGTCCACACTGTGTTGTTGAGTACTTTCCAATGATAACATGTCCCTGAACGCCACAGATGTTTAGACAAATGCCCTTTGGCCTCTGGAGTCCTCTGATCCTACTACGCAGTTACTATGAGGGCTATAGGAGACAAGAGATTTGGGGAGGAAAGGATGGTTTCATTAGTTCTCTTTGACCCACTCTTGACAATTCACCACTGCTAGAAATTACTCTTTTGCTTGAAATGGTTCCAGGTGCTGACTTTTTACCCCCATAGTTAGCAAATCTTGACTTCTGTGTGTTTAACTTTCCTCAGTGGGCCTCTACTCTGAGCTTCAAAGAGAACTGCTGTTTCATGGTATCAATTTTCTCTCTGTAGGACATTGCTTTCTGATCTTTGCAAGGGCCCTGATTCTATTCCAAACATATGGGGTATTTTCAAAGGCTGTCAATTAATATCAAGACAGTTTTTTGCCTTAATTTACACTACAAATATTAAGAAATGACTAGTCAAGTTATCAACATGTTTCTATGTCTTGCATGATGGGGTGTTAGACACATGATTTGTGGCCCCAAATTTCAAAGAATGATTTATCTAATAATTTTGTGAATCATTTGTTATTCTGGGGTAAAAAAGCTAAATAAATAAAAAAAAAAACAGAAGCTTATATTAGATATAGAATTAGATAATCTGAACACTGAAATAGACTGTTCTATATATTTGTCCAACTAATAACATGAAGTCAGGTGGGCCTTAGAAAGCATCACTACAAACAAACCTAGTGGAGGTAATGGAATTCCAGCGGAGTTATTTCACATCCTGGAAGATGATGCTGTGAAAGTGCTGCACTCAATATGCCAGCAAATTTGGAAAACTCAGCAGTGGCCACAGGACTGGAAAAGGTCAGTTTTCATTCCAATCCCAAAGAAAGGCAATGCCAATCAATGCTCAGACTACTGTACAATTGCACTCTTCTCACACACTAGTAAAGTAATGCTCAAAATTCTCCAAGCCAGGCTTCAGCAATACATGAACTGTGAACTTCCATATACTCAAGTTGGTTTTAGAAAAGGCAGAGGAACCAGAGATAAAATTGCCAACAATACTGGATCATGGAAAAAGCAAGAGAGTTCCAGAAAAACATCTATTTCTGCTTTATTGACTATGACCGTGTGGATCACAATAAACTGTGGAAAATTCTGAAAGAGATGGGAATACCAGACCACCTAACCTGCCTCTTGAGAAATCTGTATGTAGGCCAGGAAGCAGCAGTTAGAACTGGACATGGAACAACAGACTGGTTCCAAATAGGAAAAGGAGAACATCAAGGCTGTATATTGTCAGCCTGCTTATTTAACTTCTTTGCAGAGTACATCATGAGAAACACTGGACTGGAAGAAACACAAGCTGGAATCAAGATTGCCAGGAGAAATATCAAGATGACACCACCCTTATGGCAGAAAGTGAAGAGGAACTAAAAAGCCTTTTGATGAAAGTAAAAGAGGTGAGTGAAAGAGTTGGCTTAAAGCTAAACATTCAGAAAACGAAGATCATGGCATCCAGTCCCATCACTTCATGGGAAATAGATGGAGAAACAGTAGAAACAGTGTCAGACTTTATTTTTTTGGGCTCCAAAATCACTGGAGATGGTGACTGCAGCCATGAAATTAAAAGATGCTTACTCCTTGGAAGAAAAGTTATGATCAACCTAGATAGCATATTCAAAAGCAGAGATACTACTTTGTTGACTGAGGTCCGTCTAGTCAAGGCTATGGTTTTTCCTGTGGTCATGTATGGATGTGAGAGTTGGATTGTGAAGAAGGCTGAGCGCCGAAGAATTGATGCTTTTGAACTGTGGTGTTGGAGAAGACTTTTGAGAGTCCCTTGGACTGTTAGGAGATCCAACCAGTCCATTCTGCAGGAGATCAGCCCTGGGATTTCTTTGGAAGGAATGATGCTAAAGCTGAAACTTCAGTACTTTGGCCACCTCGTGCGAAGAGTTGACTCATTGGAAAAGATTTTGATGCTGGGAGGGATTGGGGGCAGGAGGAGAAGGGGACAACAGAGGATGAGATGGCTGGATGGCATCATGGACTCGATGGACGTGAGTCTGAGTGAACTCTGGGAGTTGATGATGGACAGGGAGGCCTGGCGTGCTGCGATTCATGGGGTCGCAAA
Organism: Nanger dama; assembly: GCA_917880005.1. NCBI lineage: Eukaryota > Metazoa > Chordata > Mammalia > Artiodactyla > Bovidae > Nanger > Nanger dama. The sequence goes on along the minus strand of CAKJTW010000017.1, from coordinate 35,915,778 downwards.
GAGTCGGACACGACTGAGCCACTGAACTGAACTGAACTGAATAACATGACATTTGAATATAATTCACCAAGTCCCACAAGATTGCTGTCTGCCTTAAGTTTCATTGGAAGTATTAGAACATCAGAAAATTCTTCCCTAAATTGAGTTGAATTTTATCACCTTGTAACTTCTATTACTACTCTTGGGTTTATCACTTGGAAATGTTACAGTCGTGCTTAGTCGTTCAGTCATGTCAGACTCATTGTGAACCCCTGGACAGTATTAGCCTGCCAGGCTCCTCTGTCCAAGGGATTTGCTAGATAAGAATACTGGAGTGGTTCGCCATTTCCTTCTTCAGGGGATCTTCCTCTATAGACTTATGTTTACTCATGTCTCTAAGAATTTGTTACCCAGAACCAAGTATAATATTTCAGCTATCTAAAGTTTACACAGGAGAAACTGTAATAATGAACAGCTTCTAAAGAATAGGCATGTATGAATGAACCAAGTCAATATTCATATTTAGGTGATTGTGTCTCAATCTTCATATTGGTTATTCAGGGGAGTTAATTATAGAATGCAACTGGCAAGGTTGAAGTTTAAGGGATTTAGAGATATTTTAAAAATAACAATCTACAACTGGAAAGAATATCAGGAGAGAGGACAAAAGGATTTATATTAACTGTATCCGTGCACTGAACAAGCCAATGTGGTTGGTATTTTGCACATTTTTTTGGTTTAAGATTTACTTGTCCTTCACACTTGAGCTCAAAGAGCACTTCCTCTGTGAAGCCTTCTCTTATTCCTCCTTCCTATGTTTCATAATATCTCTATAGACCTCTTTTGGGGAACTGATAACTTCATGTATAATTAATGTTTACCTGCCCACTTTCTCCACCTGACTGCAGGTTCCTTTACAACACCTGGTGTCTAACTTGACTTTCATATGTGTTGTATGAATTAATGAATGTTAGTCTTTCATTAGTACATCCCAAGTGACTATAAATTAAGAAGATAGATCACATTATCAAATGAAATTCCCTCAGCAAAGCCTTAGAGGATCACAACTTTCAAATTTGTGGTTTCACTCACATATTGATTTTATGCTCTCATTAAAATCATGAAACATTTTATTTCATAATCTAATTTATTCCAAAATGATTTCAACTTCTCTTTTAAAAAGCTAATGATTATTTATGTCTTCATTTAGTTAAATTGTTATGTCTTTATTTAGTTCATAATTTGGCTCCACATCTATATTGTATATTTTCTCTTTTTGTGTAAGCACTTAATGATAGTAAAGAAAAAAAGTTTATAAAGTTCAACCACTTTCACACAAGTCAGAATGGGCGTTATCAAAAAACTACAAACAATAAATACTGGAGAGGGCGTGGAAAAAGGAACCCCCCTACACTGGTGGTAATTTAAATTGGTACAGTTACTATAGAGAACAGCATGGAGGTCCCTCCAAAAACAAAAAATAGAATTACCATATGACCCAACAATCCCACTCCTGGGCATGTACCCAGAGAAAACCATAATTCAAAAGATACATGCACCCCAGTGTTCATTACAGCACTATTTTACAATAGCCAGGACATGGAAGCAACTTAAATGTCCATCAACAGAGGAATGGATAAAGATACATGTGGTGATATATACAATGCAATATGTGCAATGGAATATACAATATCGTATATACAATGGAACATTACTCTGTCATAAAAAGGAACAAAATAGTGCTATTTTCGGAGATGTGGATGGACCTGGAGGCTGTCATAGAGTGAAGTAACTCAGAAAAACCAATATCATAGATTAACACTTACATGTGGAATCTAGATAAAATGGTACAGACAAACTTATTTGCAAAGCAGAAATAATGACACAGATTGAAGCAGGAGGAGAAGGGGATGACAGAGGATGAGATGGTTGGATGGCATCACTGACTCAATGGACAGGAGTTGGGGTGAACTCTGGGAGTTGGTGATGGACAGGGAGGCCTGCTGTGCTGTGGTCCATGGGGTCACAAAGAGTCAGACATGACTGCACAACTGAACTGAATTGAGCTGAGAGAACACTTACGGATACAAAGAAGGAAAGGGACAGTGGGATGCTTTGGGATATTGGAATTGACATATATACACCACTGATACTATGAATAAAATGGATAACTAGTGAGAACAGACTGTACAGGACAGGAAACTCTACTCAGTGCTCTGTGGTGTCCTAAATGGCAAGGAAATATAAAAATGAGGGGATATATATATATATATATATATATAACAAACACAACATTGTAAAGTAACTATACTCCAATAAAAATTAATGAAAAAAGTTTAGCCATTTTGGCATAGAATGTTTTACACAGAAAAGAAGAACTGCATGTGTATATTCAAATCAGCATATTCCTTATTGTAAAATGATTGGCTGACATTATGTATCTATCGTTATAGTATTTCTTGATGGAAAATAGATAATTGGTTGAAATCACAGGTCTTGAAAAATATGTAAACAAACCTAAATACACATGTTCTGTGAAAATCTTCCTATCCTATTAAGAGTGCTGTTTTTTCAGTTTTGTGAGAAGCTGACTTTCCCCTTTGGGAAACACATAGTTTCCATTTAAAGTCACCCCCAAATTGTGTACAAATCTTTATAGTTAAAAACTGGGTTCCCGCTAATCATACAATTGCTTCCACATGGATGAAAATATCTGACAAGAGGTGGAGTTTAGGGAAGTAACTGACTGATTCGTGTCAATGTATGGCAAAACAAATACAGCATTGTAATTAAAAAAATAAATAAATTTAATAATAATAATAAAAAAGAAAAAATAACTCCTGATTTTCCTAAGATAGACTTGCTGAGTACAGTTGGAGATCAATGGCTTAAAGGGGTACCCAGACTAGACCAGATGAAGTCTCCTTGCCTCTAGAAGCCTGTCTTGTGTTGATGTCTGTTCAAGTTGCCTCTATCACATGATTTTCCACATGGGCACTGATATACCAGGGACCAGCACCCTCTACCTCATGGAATATATTTGTAGCCATTGTATGCACTCTCTGGAAATTCTCTCTCCCAGAGAAAATATTCTTAGGTAATGTTATTTGGAAAAATTTCATAAAGTTTTTGAGTCAAAGTTTTCACCATACCACTAATCTATTTATATTTTATGACCTATTAACCTCCAAAACCTACTTGAGACCTCTCAAGTCTGCAAAAATATTATTACATAAGTAAAAAAGTAAAAATTCTGTCAACTAAAAATGCCCTTAATTCAGTTTTCTTTGTATCTTACTCTGCAGGCAGAGCTGTAAAACATATATTTAAATCCTTAGAAAAAATTAGGATTTTCCCGTGTGGGGGATATCATTGCTTACCGTGATGCCCAGCCATTGGAAATTCCAGATTCAGTTCAGTTCAGTGGCTCAGTCATGTCCGACTCTTTGCGACCCCATGAATCACAGCACGATAAGGCTCTCTGTCCATCACCAACTCCCGGAGTTCACTCAGACTCACGTCCATTGAGTCTGTGATGCCATCTAGCCATCTCATCCTCTGTTGTCCCCTTCTCCTGCTGCCCCCAATCCCTCCCAGCATCAGAGTCTTTTCCAATGAGTCAACTCTTCACATGAGGTGGCCAAAGTACTGGAGTTTCAGGTTTAGCATCATTCCTTCCAAAGAAACCTCAGGGCTGATCTCCTTCAGAATAGACTGGTTGGATCTCCTTGCAGTGCAAGGGACTCTCAAGAGTCTTCTCCAACATCATAGTTCAAAAGCATCAATTCTTCAGCACTCAGCCTTCTTCACAGTCCAACTCTCACACCCATACATGACCACTGGAAAAATCATAGCCTTGACTAGGCGGACCTTAGTTGGCAAAATTATGTTTCTGCTTTTGAATATGCTATCTAGGTTGATCATAACTTTTCTTCCAAGGAGTAAGCATCTTTTAATGTCATGGCTGCAATCACCATCTCCAGTGATTTTGGAGCCCAAAAATAAAGTCTGACACTGTTTCCACTGTTTCCTCATCTATTTCCCATGAAGTGATGGGACCGGGTGCCATGATCTTCGTTTTCTGAATGTTGAGCTTTAAGCCAATTTTTTCACTTCCTCTTTCACTTTCATCAAGAGGCTTTTTAATTCCTCTTTACTTTCTGCTGTAAGGGTGGTATCATCTGCATATGTGAGGTTATTGATATTTCTCCTGGAAATCTTGATTCCAGCTTGTGTTTCTTCCAGTCCAGCATTTCTCATGATGTACTCTGCATATAAATTAAATACATGGGGTGACAATATACAGCCTTGACGTACTCCTTTTCCTCTTTGGAACCAGTCTGCTGTTCCATGTCCAATTCTAACTGTTTCTTCCTGACCTGCATACAGATTTCTCAAGAGACAGGCCAGGTGGTCTAGTATTCCCATCTCTTTCAGAATTTTCCACAGTTTACTGTGATCCACATAATCAAAGGCTTTGGCATAGTCAATAAAGCAGAAATAGATGTTTTTCTGGAACTCTCTTGCTTTTTCCATGATCCAGTTGATGTTGGCATTTTGATCTCTGGTTCCTCTGCCTTTTCTAAAACCAGCTTGAACATATGGAAGTTCATGGTTCATGTATTGCTAAAGCCTGGCTTGGAGAATTTTGAGCATTATTTTACTAGAGTGTGAGATGAGTGCAATTGTGTGGTAGTTTGAGCATTCTTTGGCATTGCCTTTCTTTGGGATTGGAATGAAAACTGACCTTTTCCAGTCCTGTGGCCACTGCTGAGTTTTCCAAATTTGCTGGCATATTGAGTGCAGCACTTTCACAGCATCATCTTTCAGGATTTGAAATAGCTCAACTGGAATTCCATTACCTCCACTAGGTTTGTTTGTAGTGATGCTTTCTAAGGCCCACTTGACTTCACATTCCAGGAGGTCTGGCTCTAGGTGAGTGATCACACCATCATGATTATCTGCGTCGTGAAGATCTTTTTGTACAGTTCTTATGTGTATTCTTGCTACTTCTTAATATCTTCTGCTTCTGTTAGATTCATACCACTTCTGTCCTTTATTGAGCCCATCTTTGCATGAAATGTTCCCTTAGTGTCTCTAATTTTCCTGAAGAGATCTCTAGTCTTTCCCATTCTGTTGTTTTCCTCTATTTCTTTGCATTGATTGCTGAAGAAGGCTTTCTTATGTCTTCTTGCTATTCTTTGGAACTGTGCATTCAGATGCTTATATCTTTCCTTTTCTCCTTTGTTTTTTGCTTCTCTTCTTTTCACATCTATTTGTAAGGCCTCCCCAGACAGCCATTTTGCTTTTTGCATTTCTTTTCCATGGGGATGATCTTAATCCCTGTCTCCTGTACAATGTCACGAACCTCCATCCATAGTTCATCAGGCACTCTATCTATCAGATCTAGGACCTTAAATCTATTTCTCACTTCCACTGTAGAATCATAAGGGATTTGATTTAGGTCATACCTGAATGGTCTAGCAGTTTTCGCTACTTTCTTCAATTTAAGTCTGAATTTGGTAATAATGAGTTCATGATCTGAGCCACAGTCAGCTCCTGGTATTGTTTTTGTGGACTGTATACAGCTTCTCCGTCTTTGGCAGCAAAGTATATAATCAATCTGATTTCGGTGTTGACCATCTGGTGATGTCCATGTTGACCATCTGGTGATGTCCATGTGTAGAGTCTTCTCTTGTGTTGTTGGAAAAGGGTGTTTGCTATGACCAGTACAATTTCTTGGCAAAACTCTGTTAGTCTTTGCCCTGCTTCATTCCGCATTCCAAGGCCAAATTTACCTGTTACCCCAGGTGTTTCTTGACTTCCTACTTTTGCATTCTGGTCCCCTATAATGAAAAGGACATCTTTTTGGGTGTTAGTTCTAAAATTCCTGATTAACCTGGTTCAAATGAAGTTCAAACTTAAAAAATAAAAATCAACCCAACATCTGCTATTTTTTATCCTTTGCTTTTCCCATTCTTCCTTCTTTTGTTTCATCATCTCATAGCCTAATCATGGTTTAAAAATAAACAGTTGCAGACCTGATCTTATCTATTGAAGAAATAACCACTGATCTTGAAATAATAGTGGATTTCTGGAGGCTATGTCTTCCTCTGTTTAGGCGACCTCTTGGCTTCTGAAAAAGTCAAGGGTAGGTAGGTATAGTTTGATCTGTTGTGATCTGGTGGGCACATTGACCTTTAAATCAAATGGAAATGTTGACTACTTAAGCAACATCATAGGCAAATCCATTCTCCTCACATTGGTCCAAAAGCAACTACGTTTCTATCACTGCTTCATCTTGAGCTAGACTGGTTGTAACAGGCCTGTGCAACTGCTTAGCAGCAACAGAAAACAAACAGAAGTGCTGTCATCTCTTCCAGTTTCAAGTAGATAAAGACAGCTAATCCAGTAATGGCAAGCTCCTAAGACCTTTCTTGAGGGGAGAAATCCTGAAGTATCTCTTTCTCCAGGAGCAGCTGGGATGACTTTAAAGTAGGAACACCACCCCACCCCCACCCATTCACCCGTGCCCATTTATTTTGGACATGCTACAGTAAATTCTCCCGGAGACACGAGCTGCTCATGTTTCATGGTGGAGCAAATACAGCTTCCGTTTGTTTGGTGATATTCCTCCTGACCGCTGACCCTTGGATTTGCACTGCTCTTTGCAAAAAGGGGCTCTGTGAGGGTCATTTGCTTGTGTTTACCAGCATGTGGCCATGCTTGTTTCTGAACTGTGTTTGGACAGTAGGGCTTCTGCTGAGTAAACCTGACCACAGGCAGTGGTGCATGCAGCTACAAATCTCCAGGACCTGGGCAGGGGCAACTGAGGAGGCCTCTTGAGGAGGCGAGCCTTCTGGGACAGTCCTGGGAAACTCCAGTTATTTACACAGCTTCCCAGGCTTGTTGCAGGAATGCCTGGAACACCAGGAAGAACGTCTTTATCTGTAGTATGTTAAATTATAAAGTAAGAAGTGGTGTTGGCAGCTAAGCCTGTTCTCTCCTGGTCTCCATTCCAGAGCAATTGCTTACCCTCCCGAGTGTGTGAGGTTAAGATTCGCAGTCCTCTGGGCTTCCGTGGTGGATGCTGTGGCCTAACTTCTGGGAGACTCAGGCAAGTCACTTGTCTTCCATCTGCCTACAAGTCAAGGCCATCTGCTGGGTGCTCTGGATGTGCCTAAAGTCTAATGCATAGCAGCTCCAGTTAGCAGCTTTCAACCCTCTGGGCTCGAATAACCTTAAGTTCAAACCTCATTGAAAACATAAGAAACCAAGGGAAACAACAGTGACAGTGAATAATAGTTGTTATTATATGAATAGGCTGTCTTATATGTATGGCTTGCAGTATGGAGAGAAAGTGAAATGATAACACTAAATAAAACAGCAGGGTAGGGGAAAATCTGAAGAAGCTATTGTTTTGCAATGAATTTTAAAACCAGGAAATGGCTAATTAAATACAGAATAGAATCAAATTCCATTCTCCCAGGCTGGAATGTTAAAGCATCAGGTTTGAAAATCACATGGAGTTCCACCATGTGATTTCATATTCTGTCCAAGTAAGCCCTCATTATGTGAATGGTATGTTAATAATGTATCCATACATCAGGTATAGAAAGCTAAGATATAGAAGGAAAATAAGTGTGAATTAAGCCACCTTGGTATGATGGAATGATAATACCATACCCTCAAATCAAGAAGAGCAAGCTAAGAGTGAGAGAAAAATAGCCTGAATTAAGCCACATCAATATGGAGACCCTTTCATTGCTATCTCTGTATTTATGTATTATGTATCTAAAAATACACTGGGAAATACCATACATTTTTCATGTTTCAGAGATTGCTACAGCCAAAGCTCCACTTGAAGCTAAATAAGCAAACATTCTAATTTCCTATTTTTCTCAGCTCAAATAGAGTAGTTATTTCAGAGGCCACTGAGAAGGAGGGCAGGTATATTTGCGTTATGCCTGTGGATCCGTTGCCAAGCACACCATCTTGCTGTTGACACAAGAGTCAGCTTTGCCTGGCATCAGAGACATCAAAGCCCCCTCATGGAAAGGCACCCCCAAATCTGGAAGAGGCATTTTAGAATTTCCAACCTTTTCATTATGGCATTAAGTTGCATTAATTGCTTCATAGTCATGTGGATGCAGGTTTATATTCATTGACTTAAGTTGACAACTTCCTTTTTGCTAAAGCTAGTTAGGAAAAAGCACTTCAAATGTGTTTCTAATGATCTCATAAACACTGTTTCTTCTGATTGCTAAATAGCTTCCTTTCCTTTCTTCTCTTTTTAATTCTCAGTTTCCAGTTCCTCTTCATTATGGTTCTGAACAGCTGAACTTAGGCCCTGAAGTGCTATTTTCCCAGTCTTCTCAGAAACATTATGACTTTATCAGAGATTGTGGATGGGAAGCTCAATTGTCACTGAGCTAGATGAAGCCAGAAATGACTTGGATTTCAAGTAGAATTGAAGAATTTCTTTTGGAACCAATGGCAGGAAACTTTCTTAATAAACATGAAGATAGTGCTATGTCTCAAAATTTCTTGAAAACTTCAAGTTTTTTATTTAACAAATATCTATTGTAAACCAGGAAGAGATTGAGAAGCTTTATCTGCATTAAGAAATGTATGTATATGACAGCCAATATATTTGTTATTTTAAATTCTTTAATGCTGAATGTAATTGACAACATCGATAATCTGATCAATTGGGCAGAAAGCTGCTGTTAAAGACTCTTATAAGGATGTGGGGTTGGCATATTATTTGATTGAAACAGCAGGTGAGTTCGTGCCCATGCCCACATAGCAGCATGGCCACACTGCCATATCTAAACTATCATCAAGTGTTAAGAGAAATAAAGGCCACGAATAACCCAGTACTGCACATCCCTTATAATTCTTCTCTCCAGATCAATTTAGGCAGAGAAGAGGCCCTCAATTAGATGTCTGTTGATCAAACTAAATTAGCAGGACAGTAAGAGTTAAAAGGTACGGCCACTTGAAGAACTTATTATTTATTTTTTGCAAATATAACTAAAAATGCAATTAATGTAAAGAGGATGACATCCATTTTATTAAACAATAAACATTTTTTATTAAACATTTTATTTCCCATGTATCTGTGTGAGAGATTATTTTTTAAAAATACACATCTTATGCCAACTTTCCATGATATTTACACAGAACCTACAGAGGATTAAATGTTTTCCAAAAACTTAGCATTTCCTGTTGAAGTTTTAGACAATCTTTTCAAACAGCTGTGGACAGACAACTTAGCTACTACTATCATGAATGACCTCCAGTATTTGGAACCTAAAGAGCAAACAAACATTTACTTCACCAAGAAACAGTCCTGGGCAGAACATGAACTTTGCCATATTTTACCTTCTCATAACAATTTACTGGAAATTAGTTTAGTAATCACCTAAACACTAGGCGTTCTAGAAAATATAAGTGTATTTGTAATCCAACCAGCTCCTCCCAGGACTTAAAACACACACACACACACACACACACACACACACACACACACACACACACAGAGCACAATTGGGTGCAAAGAAAACAGGAGAGAGATAAGTTTAAATTTAAAATTATATACTTCATTTTTTTCCCCCTGAATGTTTGTTTTACCTTTCAGGTCACTGGTTTCCATAAATTCCCTGTGTCTTAGTAGTATAGAAGATATTTTTAAACATAGCTCTTATGCTAGAGTGTACATTAAATATTTGTTCAGCTGATTAAAACAGTTCTACATTTATTTAATGTTTGAACAGTAAACAGTTTATTGAAAACTGAAATGTCTTTTTATACATACACGTATGCTCACACAGACACACCTCTCAAAAGAGGGGCTTCTGTTATGAGATTTCTCAACTTCTACTACTGAGTATAAACAGCCCAGGGGTAAATCCCATTTCCAGACATAGTTATCATCCAAGGATGGATGGGGTTCTGGCAGGGGCTGGCCCAGGTCAAGGGTGGGCAGCCACATTGAGTGGGCAGGAGCAGCAGTACCATGGCAGTAAGTGACTTAAAACCAGAAGAAGGGTTTCTTGTAGACAGAGACATTTATCTTGGGTGAGGGGTGGGGGAATTACATGATTTCAGATATTAAAAACAGCTCAGACATATCTCAGTTTTATAGCCTTCTCTGCCCTTTACCCTGATTTGTTAAAACAGAAGATATTTTGACCTCAGATAAACTGGGAAAGGTTGAGATTACTTTAAAGGATGACAAACAAATAAAAGATAAACCTTGTAGTCCTGTCTTTGCTTTGTCCTCTCTGGAGTCTGAATGAACCAGAAAGGAAACACTCACACTGTTTATGTTAGCTTCTGCAATCACCCCTCACAAAGAGATTGTATATATTACCCTATTAAATCTCACCATATCTCTGGTTAGTAAGTTATGTGTATACATTCAGTACATTATGTTATCAAGTATGGTGCTATGGAGTATACTGGTTAAATAAGAAGTCTAGGTGCTTTAACTGTATAGAAACTATCAACTTTGACGATTAGAAGGCAATGTTTTAAATTACTTAATATTGGGGCTTTCCTGGTAGCTCAGTGGTAACGAATCTGCCTGCCAATGCAGGAGACATGGGTTTGATCCCAGATCTGGGCAGATCCCAAGTGTAGCAGAGCCCCTAAGCCCCTGCACCACAGCTACTGAGCCTATGCTCTAGAGCTTGGTAGCCACGACTACTGAAGCCCGTGTGCCCCAGAGCCTGTGCTCTGTAACAAGAGAAACCACAGCAATGAGAAGCCTAGAGAGTGGCCCCTGCTTGCCACTCAGAAAAGCCTGCAAAGCAACGAAGACCCAGTATAGCCAAAAATAAGTAAATTATAAAATTATAAAATTACTTAATATTAATCAGCTATGTTGAGCATAATTTAATCTTCTCTGGTAACTCATTGAGTATTTTAAATTAGGTAACACTTAGGACTGTGCATTCTGAATATTATTGTAACACCAGTTTGTAAATTTACAATTAAATGATTCTCCTGTTTGAAGTAGACACACAAGTACCAGGACAATCAATGATTTATTATGTAATAGGACAGTAAAAAAAAAAAAAAAAAACACTGTAATTGAGCTAGAAGCCCATTAATGGAGAAATTGTTAATGTATGAGGCAAAAATAAAGTGGAATATTATGTGGTACTTAAAAGGAATGAGGTGAATCAATGTGTATTGACATAAAGGCATATCTAAGACATTTTTAACTTAAAAAGCAAGTTGTAAAAGTCCATGTCTAGTAAGTGCCACTTTTGCCACTTTTGTGTGATCCAAATCACACATCCATAGGCTTACATGCTCAGAGAGGCATGGGGAATTTCTGGAAAGATAAACAAGAAATTGTTAACAATGGTTACATATAAAGAGTGAATATGTCACAGAATGGACTTTAATTTTTGCTTTATGCTATCTGAGCTCTTGGGACATGTAATTTACAACTCAAAAAATTATAAAAATATGAAATTAAATTCATATTTTTTATAAATAAAACAACTATTTCACAAAGAATGTTAATCAATAAGAATTTACTTCACATACTGAAGTAAGCATGTCTCTAAAAACAAGTTAACTTTCAAGAAGGCCAATTGCGCATGAGGACAAAGTGACATTATACAGATGACCAATGTGTACATACAAGTTGTCAAGGCAGACAGTGCGTGGAATGCTAAATATAGAATTAGTAAGTGCCAAAAGTTGCACTTACCAAACATGGTCTTTTATAGCTTCTTTGGAGTTCTCTTAAAATTTTTATACAAAAATGTTTATAATTTGGCTTCCTTCTTTTCACTCTAAAGGAATATAAGTAACTTTTAATCCAGCAGCCTTAACTCAGAGGCAGTAGTAACCTGAACACTTTAATTTTTCCAATCACTACTTAACCATGTTCTAAGCAAATGCCCCTGAACATCTCTTAACAACATTTAGAGAATACTTGTATCTTTCCAGGCCCTTTCATCTAAGTCTAGCTTACAATTCTTTTCTTATATTTCATCTTATCCATTCCCCTCAAACTTAAACCTATCTCTAGCACTAAATATACCCTAATTTGAGCTCAAACCTGTAATTCCCTTATCGAAACCAGATTCCTATAATAAAGAAGTCTAGGAGGAACACTAGAATAATTGCTTCTTGATTTAAGCACCCATAGCTATGGTCCTTTCCCTGTGGGCTGCTGGTTCTGGCTGACACTGCCCAGTTATGGAAGGCCTCAGTGGGTAGTCACCCAAATACACAGGGTGAATGAGTAAGTTTTAGTAGGGCCCTTTGGGGCTCCTTCTGCAGTTTCCTGCTGGAGTAGGGGATCCACCTCCACCTCCAGCTCCATGTCTTCCTCTACTTTCCATCTACCAGCAAGCTCCTCCTGTTGACAGTACACCCTACAGCTGCTTGCTTCTGGAGTGCCATTGCTTGGCCATCACACTTGTTGCCTACTATCATGGTCCTAGTGCAGATAGCCTTCTTGGCATCCACTAAACCAGAGGAAACCCAGGCCTCCCTCCAAATCCCAAGAGTGGGAAATCAGGCTGCTCCTTTACTTTCTTTCCTCTTCGATCTGTAACCTTTCAATTCAGGTTTCTCTAGTTCATAGAAATAAAGGGCAGAACAGCAAGTTCACTACCTGAGTCATGTCCAAGAGGAGACTGATATGTGTGGTCTCATGCTTACAAGTATCCCCTATTTGTTTCAAGTTCTTCTCTTGGAGGGCTCCTCACACATGGCTTTCAGTTCAGTTACTCAGTCGTGTCTGACCCTTTGCGACCCCATGAATTGCAGCACGCCAGGCCTCCCTGTCCAATACCATCTCCCGGAGTTCACTCAGACTCCCGTCCCTCGAGTCCGTGATGCCATCCAGCCATCTCATCCTTGGTCGTCCCCTTCTCCTCCTGCCCCCAATCTTTCCTAGCATCCGAATCTTTGCAATGAGTCAACTCTTCGCATGAGGTGGCCAAAATACTGGAGTTTCAGCTTTAGCATCATTCCCTCCAAAGAAATCCCAGGGCTGATCTCCTTCAGAATGGACTGGTTGGATCTCCTTGCTGTCCAAGGGACTCTCAAGAGTCTTCTCCAACATATGGCTTTAAGGAAGTACAAAAACAAACTTTTTTAACACAAAAAGACTGTATGGCAACAAGGCTATTGCCACCACTCAGACCCTCAGTGCTTTCTCTCAGTCCTCTCCTCCAGCCTGCTGCTTATATCATATATAGGAAACCAGAGCTGAAATTAAAGATGGGGATGTAGCATCCAGCAGTTTTAAGCTGACTCTTAGTAAGCACTGGTAGTAGGGGTCCCCCAGTTGTTGGTGGCTCTTTTTAAATTTGGAGGTTGTTAGTTCTCTTATTCGACTTCAGCTTTGGACTCCAGACATTCACAGGGTAATTGAAAAGTACCATTCTACTTGCTTTTGTAGTCACTGATAACAAGACACTTCAGGATCAAGACAGCAGTCAAGATTTAAATGTCCAAACACAATTAGCATCACTGCCTCCTTGTGATAGCAAGAGCCATGACTTTTGGTGCACTGCATTGTTCACATCCATGAAAATGTATAAATGGAAAGCCCAGAGACAGAGGATGCTACAGCTCTTAATACAGTGGAGTACTGTTGCTACACCAGTTTCTGTGCATATGGTGTGGACTGGAGACCAGTGGGAGGGATCAAGTAAAGCCACTTTGTCCTTGGGGAGTTTGATATGAAGCCGCTTGTTCTACAAAGTAAAGCAACAAGTGCTGAGGGAAGGTAATGTCCAGGGGCAATCTGAATCCATGAGTGTGGATGAGTGGGACTTAAACAGAGGAAGTGAGTGTGGTTGGTGTTTGAAAAGACTTCTCCAGAAAGACAGGTAGTTTCAAATGTGTTTGGTAGAAGCTAACCCTCACAGGGGTGACTCAGGTATCACTGAAAAAATGGCAAGGAGGGCAAGGGAGACCTGGGGAGGCAGAGACAAGAAGACTCCTTCAAACAGCTCGGCTTATTATCAATTTCCTTCTACAATCCCATATTCTGAAGGGATTTGTAGTTTTAATAGTGTGAAAATGACTGGGTTATGAAAGAGATCCAACCAGTCAATTCTGAAGGAAATCAGCCCTGGGATTTCTTTGGAAGGAATGATGCTAAAGCTGAAGCTCCAGTACTTTGGTCACCTCATGCGAAGAGTTGACTCACTGGAAAAAACCCTGATGCTGGGAAGGATTGGGGGCAGGAGGAGAAGGGGACGACTGAGAATGAGATGGCTGGATGGCATCATGGACTTGATGAACATGAGTCTGAGTGAACTCTGGGAGATGGTGATGGACAGGGAGGCCTGGCGTGCTGCGATTCATGGGGTCGCAAAGAGTTGGACACGACTGAGCGACTGAACTGAACTGAACTGAGACGCGTGGAAAAGGGCATACGTACAATGGATTAGCTGGATGTTGAGTAGAACTACCATGTTTGAGAATAATGAGGTGATGACAAGAATTGGTACAGTGGGGCGGGAGATGGGCAGGCTGAGGAGAAAACTGAGAAAAAGTTGAATGAATGGCTTGAAGAGTATTGATTTGAAAGCTTATGTCATTGAAAGATTATGAACAAAGATGGGAAAAGTAATGTTTAAGGAAGATTATTCTAGCTGTGCATCTGAATGTATGTGCCTGTGAGTATGTGTGTATACAAGCATGCATGTCCAGGAAGTAACTCAAGTCTATAACCTTTCCCAGTCAAGCAGATGTTGATGGTAAAAACCAGGGAACGGAACTAGTAGTTCTAACTTCTACTCTGTTCACCTTTCTCTTTAGTAGAGCTCTTACCAAGGAGCTGCAGTCGTGTTCTTAAGTAATGTCCTTTGGAACAGGGCCCCCACCTATTAGGACTCCTTAGCCATGTCTGGGACAAGGGCTCATTCCCTCTGTGGAGCCGCAGTCCTCTTTCCTCCACCCCATCCCATAGAAAGAAGGATACCTTGTGAAAACAGGAAGTCTTTTCAGGCTATAACCAAAATGAGCTGCTTAAAGTAATCTCAGTGCTGCCAAATGTTCAGCAAAGCCTTGACAGTGTTTAGGAGATACCTCACTGAATCCCTCAAGTAATGAGTTGAAAACCACAGGATGCTGTGAGCTTCACCATGGGAAGCCTTCTGACACTTTTTAGCAGATGGCAGTGTATACACTTCTTTTATGTACAATACTTCTCTAAATTAAATATGATTTTTCAAAAACAATTCTCTTAGAGAGAGTGGAGAAAAAAACACACATACTCAGCTGTAGACAGCCTCATTTTTACATAAGCTTTAAAAAATGAAAAGTCATGGTACTATAGTATGTTTCTCACAAATCCTCTGGATGTTAAATGCTGAGAAAAATTAAGTTTTCACATTCCATTGGGTGAGAATTTTCTGAGACCTGAAGATCTAGAAAAGTAACATTTTAAAATTATCTTATACATAAACTATGAAATGACCATCACTTGATTTGATCTGTAAATAAAATAGCTCAAAAGATAATGTTGTTAAAATGCTACACTCAATATACCAGCAAATTTGGAAAACTCAGCAGTGGCCACAGGACTGGAAAAGGTCAGTTTTCATTCCAATCTCAAATAAAGTCGATGCTAAAGAATGCTGAAACTCCACACAATTGCTTTCATTTCACATGCTAGCAAGGTAATGATCAAAATCCTTCAAGCTAGGCTTCAGGAGTACATGAACTGAGAATTTCCAGGCGAACAAGCTGGGTTTTGAAAAGGCTGAGGAACCAGAGGTCAAATTGTCAACAGCCACTGGATAAAAGAAAAAGCAACAGAATTTCAAAAAACATCTACTTCTGCTTAATTGACTATGCTAAAGCCTTTGTGTGGATCACAACAAACTGGAAAATTCTTCAAGAGATGGAAATACCAGACTGCCTTACTTGCCTCCTGAGAAATGTGCATGCAGGTCAAGAAGCAACAGTTAGAATTGGACCTGGAACAATGGACTGGTTCAAAATTCAGAAAGGTGCACATCAAAATTGTATACCATCACCCTGCTTATTTAATTTATATGCAGATTACATCATGCCATTCCAGACTGGATGACTCACAAGCTGGAATCAAGATTGCTGGGAGAAATATCAACAACCTCAGATATGTAGATGATATCATGCTAATGGCAGAAATCCAAGAGAAGCTAAAGAGCCTCTTGATGAGGGTGAAAGAAGAGAGTGAAAAAGCTGGCTTAAAACTCAACATTCAAAAAATGAATATCATGGCATCTAGTCCCATCACATCATGGCAAATGAATGTGGAAAAATGAAAACAGTGACAGATTTTATTTTCTTGCACTCCAAAATCACTTTGGACAGTGACTGTAGCCATGAAATTAAAAGATGCTTGCTCCTGGAAGAAAAGCTATGACAAACCTAGACAGCATATGAAAAAGCAGAGACATCATTTTTGCTGACAAAAGTCCATATGGTCAAAGCTATGATTTTTCCAGTAGCCATGTATGGATGTGAGAGTTGGACCATAATAAAGGCTGAGCACTGAAGAATTGATATTTTAAAATTGTGGGGCTGCAGAAGACTTTTGAGAATCCCGTGGACAGCAAAGAGATCAAATCAATCAATCTTAAAGAAAATCAACCCTGAATATTCACTGAAAGGACTGATGCCAAAGCTCCAATACTTTAGCCACCTGACACAAAGAGCTGACTCATTGGAAAAGACCCTGATGCTGGGAAAGATTGAGGGCAGGAAGAGAAGGAGGTGACAGAAGGTGAGATGGTTGGATGGCTTCACCGACTCAATGGACATAAGTTTGAGCAACTCCAGGAGATAGTGAAGGACAGAGAAGCCTGGTATGCTGCAGTTTATGGGGCTGCATAGAGTTGGACATGACTTAGCAACTGTAAAACAACAACAATGTACTCACCATTTTTATCAGATTACATGTACTTTTTACCCATGCTCTGAATTTGAAATAATGAGACTATTTCGCTTAGGAATTTAGCTTTAGCAATTAGGCCAAAGGCTCAAAATAGAGCCTAATGTGTGGATACCCAAGGGCTGACTAATAGTTCTTATAAAGTCGAATTCTGTCAACAACTAGAAACTACACACAAAATGTTGACATTTTTCAAACTGTTTTTTTCACTGATTCAACCAGATTGACTGGTAGTTTGGTTTTTACAGATTCAGTACAGTCTTTACTACCAAGATTCTATCTTGCTTTTATTTTTGTTTTGTGAGAACTTATGGATCAATAAACAAATACCTGCCATTGTCCTCTGGTAGGTGGTTAGTCCTATCATTTAACCACCGTGTAGTTCTTTGGTCTTTCACTGTCATTTTGAAACATGATGTCTACTTCCTATCTGCCTCACTGGGGTAATATGAGGAGATTATGACTTTCAAGAGCCAAACATAATTTTTAGCTCAAAATCTCTACCATTCATCTATTTAACAAAGGTAAGTTGTAGATTCTCTGGGAAATACAAAAGTACAAAAGATTTGATTCCTAGTAGAGGAGAGTGAAAAAATTGGCTTAAAGCTCAACATTCAGAAAACTAAGATCAAAGCACCTGGTCCCATCACTTCATGACAGATAGGTGGGGAAACAGTGGAAACAGTGTCAGACTTTATTTTTTGGGGCTTCAAAATCACTGAAGATGGTGATTCCAGCCATGAAATTAAAAGAAACTTACTCCTTGGAAGGAAAGTTATGACCAACCTAGATAGCATATTAAAAGCAGAGACATTACTTTGCCAACAAAGGTCCGTCTAGTTAAGGCTATGGTTTTTCCAGTGGTCACATATGGATGTGAGAGTTGGACTGTGAAGAAAGCTGAGCATTGAAGAATTGATGTTCTTGAACTGTGGTGTTAGAGAAGACTCTTGAGAGTCCCTTGGACTGCAAGGAGATCCAACCAGTCCATTCTAAAGGAGATGAGTCCTGGGTGTTCACTGGAAGGACTGATGCTAAAGCTGAAACTCCAATACTTCGGCCACCTCATGTGAAGAGTTGACTCATTGGAAAAGACCCTGTTGCTGGGAGGGATTGGGGGCAGGAGGAGAAGGGGATGACAGAGGATGAGATGGCTGGGTGCATCACCAACTTGATGGACATGAGTTTGAGTGAACTCCGGGAGTTGGTGATGGACAGGGAAGCCTGGTGTGCTGTGATTCATGAGGTCGCAAAGAGTCAGACCAGACTGAGCAACTGAACTGAACTGAACTATGAGGTGAACTAAGAGTCTAGAGGTGGGGCTTACAGGAAAATAGCTACATATAGAAATTAGGAAGAAAGTGGTAGGTTTTTTGATGTAATATCAACAGTCAGCATTTATTGCATATTCCCTAGGCCAGATGTCTGATTAATGCTTTTTATGTATTATCTCATTTGATTATATCAACAGCAACATGAAATTGATATTATTTTCTTTATTTTATAGAGGAGGAAACCAAGGGTTAGAGAGATTAAGGATTCCTCAGGTATCACAACTATAAGAATCAGAGGTAGAACCAGGACTTAAATCCAAATATTTATGTCTTAAAATCCTCTCCTCATAAGCACCAGGAGCTTTCCTGGTGGCACAGTGGTAAAGAATCCACCTGCAATGCAGGAGATGTGGGTTTGATCCCTGAGTTGGGAAGATTCCCTGGAGAAGCAAATGGCAACCCACTCCAGTATTCTTACCTGGGAAATCCCATGGACAGAGGAGCCTAGCAGGCTATGGCCCATAGGATCACAAGAGTTGGACAACACTTAGCAACTAAACCACCACCATCATCTCATAATCACCATATGTTATTCTTTTCCAGTGTCCATTTATAGGTATGGATGCTATGAATATTCAGTGGAGTCAGCTAATACTTCAGACTTAAGAGAGGATGTGCAATTAAGAAGTACCATTGGTTTGGTTTCTACAAGGTTGATTCGAGGAGAGAAGAGAAATCAAGAAAGAAGAAAGAGTGGGAGGCAAAGCCATAGAGCTGGGAAATTTAGGTCCTGCTTGGGAAATGTGAAGAAAGGTACCTCTGAAGGAATGTATCCTTTAACTTCTAACTGATCTGATTGTAGCATCCTGAACTGTTAAGCAATAATCCATCTCCCCAAACCTCTCTGTTGCTTAGTCATACTGGTAGCCATGTTTACATGCATGTGTGTATATATACTCTTCAGAGGGTTAACATATTTGCCTGGGGAAGAACAGAAGTAGAAAGGGTCTGCTTTTGCCGGTATGTGCTTAAGAATATTCCACCATCAGCGTATATGCAACATGACTATAATTTGCCCAAGAGTGAACTCAAGCCCATTGAAGAAAGAGACAAAAATTCAAAAACAAAGTTCAAACATTAGCTTCCCTTTGCTTTCATCTACATATCAGATGTATGTTTTATGTTGGTCTGCTGTGGCATAGTATCTTGAACATTATTGTGACATTACCTTGTTCTCTTTGGCATATCTGCCATTAGAATTCAGTTCTGTTCAGTTCAGTCACTCAGTCGTGTCTGACTCTTTGCGAACCCATGAAACGCAGTACGCCAGGCCTCCCTGTCCATCACCAACTCCTGGAATTTACTCAAAATCATGTTCATTGAGTAGGCGATGCCATCTAGCCATCTCATCCTCTGTCATCCCTTTCTTCTCCTGCCCCTAATCCCTCCCAGCATCAGGGTCTTTTCCAATGAGTCAACTCTTTGCAGGAGATAGCCAAAGTATTGGAGTTTCAGCTTTAGCATCAGTCCTTCCAGTGAACACCCAGGACTCATCTCCTTCAGAATGGACTAGTTGGATCTCCTTGCAGTCCAAGGGACTCTCAAGAGTCTTCTCCAACACCACAGTTCAAAGCCTCAATACTTCGTCGCTCAGCTTTCTTCACAGTCCAACTCTCAAATTCATACATGAGCACTGGAAAAACTATAGCCTTAATTAGATGGACCTTTGTTGGCAAAGTAATGTCTTTGCTTTTTAATATGCTATCTAGGTTGATCATAACTTTCCTTCCAAGGAGTAAGCATCTTTTAATTTCATGACTGCAATCACCATCTGCAGTGATTTTGGAGCCCGAAAAATAAAGTCTGACACTGTTTCCACTGTTTCCCCATCTGTCTGTCATGAAGTGATGGGACCAGAAGCCATGATCTTCGTTTTCTGAATATTGAGCTTTAGGCCAAGATTTTTACTCCCTTCTTTCACTTTCATCAAGAGGCTCTTTAGTTCCTCTTCACTTTCTGCCATAAGGGTGGTGTCATCTGCACTCTTATGAAAGGTTATTGATATTTCTCCAATCAATCTTGATTCCAGCTTGTGGTTCTTCCAGCCCAGTGTTTCTCATCATGCACTCCGCATATAAGTTAAATAAGCAGGGTGACAATATGCAGCCTTGACGTACTCCTTCTCCTATTTGGAACCAGTCTGCTGTTCCATGTCCAGTTCTAACTGTTGCTTCCTGACCTGCATACAGATTTCTCAAGAGGCAGGTTAGGTGGTCTGGTATTCCCATCTCTTTCAGAATTTTCCACAGTTTATTGTGATCCACACAGTCAAAGGCTTTGGCATAGTCAATAAAGCAGAAATAGATGTTTTTCTAGAACTCTCTTGCTTTTATCATGATCCAGTGAATGTGGGCAATTTGATCTCTGGTTCCTCTGCCTTTTCTAAAACCAGCTTGAACATCTGGAAGTTCACAGTTCATGTATTGCTGAAGTCTGGCTTGGAGAATTTTGAGCATTATTTTACTAGAGTGTGAGATGACTGGAATTGTGCAGTAGTTTGAGCATTGTTTGGCATTGCCTTTCTTTAGGATTGAAATGAAAACTGACATTTTCCAGTCCTGTGGCCACTGCTAAATTTTCCAAATTTGCTGGCATATTGAGTGCAGCACTTTCACAGCATCATCTTCCAGGATTTGAAATAGCTCAACTGAAGCTCCATCACCTCCATTAGCTTTGTTCGTAGTGATGCTTTCTAAGGCCCACTTGACTTCACATTCCAGGAGGTCTGGCTCTAGGTGAGTGATCACACCATCATGATTATCTGGGTCATGAAGATCTTTTTGTATAGTTTTTCTGTGTATTCTTGCCACCTCTTCTTAGTATCTTCTGCTTCTGTTAGGTCCATACCATTTCTGTCCTTTATCGAACCCATCTTTGCATAAAATATTCCCTTGGTATCTCTAATTTTCTTGAAGAGATCTCTAGTCTTTTCCATTCTGTTGTTTTCCTCTATTTCTTTGCATTGATCACTGAGGAAGACTTTCTTATCTCTTCTTGCTATTCTTTAGAACTCTGCATTCAGATGCTTATATCTTTCCTTTTCTCCTTTGCTTTTCACTTCTCTTCTTTTCACAGTTGTTTGTAAGGCCTCCTCAGACAGCCATTTTGCTTTTCTGTGTTTCTTTTTCTTGCAGATGGTTTTGATCCCTGTCTCCTATACAATGTTAAAAACCTCCATCCATAGTTCATCAGGCACCTTATTAGATTTAGTCCCTTAAATCTATTTCTCACTTTCACTGTATAATCATAAAGTTTAGGGGATGTTGTTTCATACCTGTGAATGTAAGAATACTATTTTCAAATGTATAAGTGGCTAAGGGAATGGGCAGTTGATATTCTTTCTACCCAATACATCTTCAAAATATGGAATAAACTTGCCTTGAAATAAAAAAATCCAATTAGACTTTAAAGGAAAATTCACTAGTTACAGTTTATCACTTCTGACCCTCTGGTTTTTCTCTGCTTCATATACCTTTTCTCCAATTGCCATGTATGCCACAATCAGAGGTGATATTATTTCTTTTCCCAGAAAGGTAAGGTAATCTCAAATTTTGAGGTTTAAATAGACCAAATAATATATATTCTTCTACCCTGGAAATATTCCAAAGCATAGATAGACTTTTGCAAGGAATTACAATTTTAAATGTATTTAGAATATTAAAAAAAGGACAAAAACCAGGCAATTGGGCTTTCTTAGTAAAGAGTTGGACACGACTGAGTGACTTCACTTTCCCTTTTCACTTTCATACATTGAAGAAGGAAATGGCAACCCACTCCAGTGTTCTTGCCTGGAGAATCCCAGGGACAGAGGAGCCTGGTGGGCTGCCATCTATGGAGTTGCACAGAGTTGTACATGACTGAAGCGACTTAGTAGCAGCAGCAGCAGCAGTAGCAGCCTAGTTTTAGAAGCTTCTTTGATGGTTCAGATAGGAAAGAATCTTCCTGCTATGCAGGAGACCCATGTTCAAATCTAGGTCAGAAAAATCCCCTGGAGAGGGATCTAGTGGACTACAGTCCACAGGTTTGCTAAAAGCTGGACATGACTCAGCAACTAACCCTTTTATTTTCAGCCTAGTTTTACTCTGAATGCCTCTGTTCAGCCAGCATCTCTGAGAAATCGTGACTTTGGGGGCTTTCTTCCAGAGTCAGAGAGACTCCACAAACATGGCTATGCTCTGCTTTTCATTTCTGGTACATGTAAACGTGGAATCATTTTGTACCTGAGACTGGTACACTATACCATTTGTTTAACCTCATAGAGGAAAAGATATTTTTATGTAAAAAAAAAAGGTGGTAGCAAATAAAGATATTAATTTAAAGCAGAGTGCGTGGGGAGGACCTTCCACTGTCCACATGTGCAAGGTGAAGCTACTGTGAATGCTTGGAAGGTTTCTCAACTGAAGGTGAAGCTAAAGCAGTACTGGATATCTGGGGTCCAAAAGATGTAACATGCCTTGTGCTGGAACCCTGGAGAAATGGGAATTGCAAGGTTATTCTAAGAGTCAAGGTTATCAAAAGGAAAAGCAATTGGTTGGATAGGTTCATATGTGTTCTCTTTCTGGTGAATCCTAAATAGAAAAATTGTCAGTGTTTTGGGGCATGTTCTGAGAGAAATCAATGGAAGCCAAGAACACTATGTAGTGCCTCAGAATGGTACAGGAAACTTGGAGCACATCTTGTCCATGCAGGGCAACTCGATCCTTGGCATTACGTGAAGGCAGCCTCTGTATAACATAGGTTGATTGGTTTTCTCATTCCTCCTTGAGAATTGTCAACACAGTGGATGAACGATAGGAATGGAAGATGACTTTATGTGAGCTTTTTGTGTGGGGGTGAATGGCCTGATGGCTGAATTAGGGGCAATTAACAGAAGAGAGCAGAGTCTGAATGCATCCTACTGCATGTGGTAAGATGTTCAAGAATATGTATTTGACTGAGAAGAAATAGGTACTATCTTCAAAATACCCACTAAAAATGCAAACTCTGCAAGAACTGAGCTGGGGTAAGAAGCTAGATCCAAGCTTCGGGAGCCTCATAATGAGCGAAATCTGTGATGATATAACCTATCCTCTCAGTTGTTTTGTGGGAACTGAGGAAGCCTTGAATTCTAAGGCCATATCTGGGAGATTTCTGGCTGAAGTTGTTTTGTAGAGAAAGGGGATAGGAACAACTAGTTCATATGTTCAAAAATGGGTAGGATATGGGGACAGGACCCCTAGCAACACAGAAGAGTCTACTAGGCCTACTATGGGATGAAAGGTGACAAAATAGGGAGAGAGAATTCACATTGTCTTGTAACTTCTGGAAATTTGAACAAAGACAACAGGTTCCTTTTTTCTGATTTTCCCTCTCCTAGACTTAATTCTGAATTCAGAAGATTTTAATCTTTTCACTACACATGCTATGCAATTTAAGGGCTTGTGGCTTATCATTTATTCAGCCCCATTACATTTCCATCAGAAACAGTTGAGTTTCCCACAGAAGTACAGAATGCTTTATACATTATAAGTTTCATTTGCTCATTTGGGTTTCACAGATGGAACCTTGTAAAAATTCTCTTACTCTTTTTAGTAATTAAATCTCATTCAGTGACTGATTATCTGGGAACAAAATCTTCACAGTCATATATGAGCTTTTGCTAACTTACAAAAGAGCAATGAAAAGGGGGAAGAAGATACGAAGATGCTAAAATAAACATCCACAAAGTTTCCATCTAAAATTAAAGCTAGCCAATAACTGGAAGTGGGCAAAAAATCAACTCTTTTGGAAAATACCTGGTCCCTGTGCCTCAAATGGCTGATTTTTAATGTGCACAAAAGGAAAACTCTAAGACTAGAGTAATTCCAGTAAAGTTTGAGAGACCTATGAGACTTCCATAGTTCCCTACATAGTTTGAATCTCAGAAAATAGGCACTTATAATGAAAACAAGCATAGACTCTTAACTATAACACTGCTAGCAGGCATTGCTATTATAGCTAGACAATTTAGCGATAATGGGTGAGTAGGAACAAAATTAAGTAGTTTTCTGAGATACAAAAATTCCTAAGCCAGAACATATTTGGTCTCATGTTCTACTTCAAATGCAAAGTCTGTTCATTAGTGTAATTTAACCTTTTCATAAGCCTCTCAGTGATAAATTCCATTAATACATTGGAAATGCCAGTTGTTAAGTATACTCTGTGATTGTGAGAGGTACTGAAAAGGTGGGTTGGATTATGATCACTCCTGCCTCCTCTACCTCAACAAAGAGGAGTGAATGGCAGGTTTTTACCTTTCCTAAGTAGATGTCCTCATTCTACTCCATTCAGCCTGAGCCTTAGGGCAAGCCAGGGTTTTCGGCCATTTACTACAATAATAGCAAGACAATTTAGCAGTAATGGATAAGTAGGGAGCAAATTAAGCCATTTGCTGAGATACAGAAATGAAGCCAGAAAATATTTGGCCTCAAGTTAGGCTTCAAATTCATTGTCAGTTCATTAGTGTAATTTAGTCCCTGCATAAGCCTTTGAGTGATAAATTCTACTAATACATTTGAAACGCCAGCTGTAAGAATAACTCATTGAGTGTTGAGTAAAATTAAAAGATGGGCAAGAATAAATCCTTCATTTTCATCTCATATGGGAAGATTTATGAAGGTCTCTGAGAAGAAGCATCTGTCTGCTAGTTGTAAATTGAGAGTATTAAGGAAAACATTGGAATATTTTGGTTACATTAGTGAGAGGAATGTATTAACTCAAATGCTTTTGCGATCTTTCCCTTTGGGGCCAAAGATTACTCTTGATGAAGAACATGTGAACTTTTA
The DNA here is from genome assembly GCA_917880005.1 of Nanger dama. NCBI lineage: Eukaryota > Metazoa > Chordata > Mammalia > Artiodactyla > Bovidae > Nanger > Nanger dama. Next base: position 35,890,732 of record CAKJTW010000017.1, on the reverse strand, counting down.
GAATTCATCTCCTGCTTGGGAACAAAGACCATAGCACAAACAATGTTAAATGGTTGGTGTTTTGGGGAGTGGTTTCTAAGAAACACAATTATGTGTGGGATGTTGGTGGCTTTTTTTTCATATGGATATGGTTTTCTCTATGCTTGTGAGTTTTCTCTTTCAAGTCCATAGAGGCTGCAAATCAGAGGACTTGGAAAAGGGCTGGGGAATGTAACTAACCAATATTTTACTTTCTTAGCAAAAAAAAAAAAATCAGTCCATTTCACTAGTGAGTTTCTCTTGTTGGTGTCTTAAAATTGAATAATTTCATGATAAAATAAATCATTCATTTAAAGAAAAAAAAAGGAAAAGGAAGCAAATTTTCTTAAATAACTGTACATGCAAAATTCTTTATCTAAGTTAACTGAATTTCTCTCCAACAAATTTATTAAGTGTGTTGTATTCTGAACTTAGAGAAGAAACCACTATTTCAAAGGAATATAGTAACCTTCTCAAGGACAACAGCTAATAAGTAGGAAAACTGGGATGGAAACCAGGTATATCTCAGTTCTTGGAGTCAGACTCAAGCACAGGTTTGTTGGCAGAGGTGAGTCTGGGATACCCAAAACTGACTTTAGATAACAGGCTTCTGCAGCCTTCTGTGTCTGGAGTGATCAGCCCTACCATAGTCATTTGGACCTTTATTCCTTGTCATGGTGCTTATTTTGGCCACAGCTATGTTCTTAACTCTTTCTGCTCTGAACTGTCATTTCTCTCTAGAGATCCTGGGACTAGCTGCTGTCTATCCTCAGCTGTGTGTGGAAAGACGTGAATATGCTACCCAGTCTAGCCCTTAGACTGCTAGGAGGCCATGCTTTAGAAGATACCATGCTTGCCCTCCTCTAATCTTTCTCCTGCCCACTGGAGTTTCCAGATTAAACCAATAAAATATAAACTTTTAATAATATTTATATTTTAACATTTAAGTTCTAATTTCAGAAAAACAACAAAACTTTTTTTAGTCTAAGTATACTCAATATAGAATTGGGACATGTTAGTCACTCAGTTGTGTCTGACTATTTGCAGCCCCATGGATTGTAGCCTGCAACCCCATGGATTGTAGCCTGCCAGGCTCCTCTGTCCATGGAATTCTCCAGGCAAGAATACTGGACTGGGTAGCCATTCCCTTCTCCAGGGAATCTTCCTGATCTAAGGATCAAACTTGGGTCTCCTGCACTGCAGGTGGATTCTTTACCATCTAAGCCACCAGGGAGCATATTTATTATACTAAAATATTATTTACCTAAAATTCAGATTTAATTTGGTATCCTACCTTTTCTGGTAACCCTGGTCCCCATAAGCCAGAAGTGTGGGGCTGTATAATAAAGAATTAATCTTACCCAAGGAAATTTTTAGCTTTCAGCCTCATATCCTGGGAGTTAGTCTCAAGGAAGTGTGTCATTGTTTATCTGGGGCCCTTGGGCCATACTAGACGATCTAATAATGTGACTTATGATGAGGGGTTTGGGTTATATGGTATCTTCTCTACCTCCAAAGGAGATGGAGACCATAGGTATCAGCTCAGCCTCTCCAGGAACTTGAGACCAACCTCAGGCATATGTAAAGTCAAACATAAACATGCCCGAGCCCCAGTGAAAACTATGGACATCAAGGTTTGGAGGAGCTTCCTAGTTGGCAATACTCTGCATATTGTCACACCCGGGTACTGAGTAGAGTTAATGCTGCCTATGAGTTCCATGGAGAGGATAACTGGAAGTTTTGCATTTGGAATCTTGCTGGACCTTTTCCTGTGTGTTTCTTTCCTTGACAAGTTTTAATATGAATCCTTTAAATGTAATAAACCATAACCATTAGTATAGTAGCTTCACTGAGTTCTAGTGAAAGATCAAAACTGCAAGTGGTCTTGGGAGCCAATGAACTTACAGTTGGTGTCAGAAGGCAAGGCAGTCTTCTGGGTTGTACTGCCTCTAAATTCTCCAGGTCAAGGGGATATGCCCACCTAACCCCTCTTCTAGAATCTAGAACCTAAAAAATTCTCCAAGTACCAAGATTATGAAATTCCTGCACAAAGAGCCATAACCATGCTTCCAGAGCCTGTGTGAACCTCTTCCCCAGATCTGTTCAAGGGTGGGTCATGACATTGATATAGGACACCTAGGCTAGAAGGGAATGAATGGTGACCACTAGGGTCAAATGGATATGGTTTATACATGTTGGCTTGTGGGTCCAAACATGTATGGGAAGGCTTTTCATTTATATGACCAAGCTGGAGTGAGAAGAGATGGGTGGGCGAGGACCACAGGGGTTTCCATTTCTACTTTTGTTATAGTAAAAGTAGTAAGTGTTAGGGCCTGAGATAAGTCTCATCCTTCCCTACCTTGTCCTGTTCTGCAATTCATCCCCACTTTCATTTTCTCTTCTCCTGTTTGAAATAACAATAGCTAGAGACTTCCCCATACTATATGGTTCAAGCAGGGCGATATGCTCTTGAGCAAAGAACAATCTCAGCATCATCTCTAGTCCCTAACTTGGAAATGTCAAACTAAGTTATGTGGAATGTCCTGAATTTTAAAAAGTCATCCATTGTAAAATCCACCCCTGAATTAACAGTACCTTTTTGCAGTGGGGAAGAAATATCCTACCAAATAATATATTTATAAACTACAGGATACATTTTTTTTCAGAAATCTTAAAATATGAAAAACATTTAAAGTTGAGGAAATATGGCATATATAATACTATCATGGCTCTATGTTACTTGAGAGTTTAAAAGATTTTATATACCTTTTATCTCCATTTCATCCTCATGATGACTCTTGCAGTGGCAGCCAGAGCACCAGGACAAGCCCATTTCCTCTTTTTTTTTTTTTTTTAAAATTTTACTTTATTTTACTTTACAATACTGTATTGGTTTGCCATACATCAACATGAATCCGCCAAAGGTGTACACGTGTTCCCACCATTAACCCAACGGCAGCAGGAATTCCCCTGTTCTTTCTCTCCCTTTCACCCCAATTACTAAGAAACTGAACGTGAAAGTCACTCAGTCATGTCTGACTCTTTGTAACCCTATAGACTGTAGCTTGTCAGGCTCCTCTGTCCATGGACTTCTACAGGCCATAATGCTAGAGTGGGTAGCTGTTCCCTTCTTCAGGGGATTTTCCCACCCAGGGAACGAACTCAGGTCTCACACATTGCAAGAGGATGCTTTACCATCTGAGCCACCAGGGAAGCCCAAGAATACTGGAGTGGCTAGCCTATCCCTTCTCCAGAGGATCTTCCTGACCCAGGAATTGAACCAGGGTCTCCTGCATTGCAGGCAGATTCTTTACTAGCTGAGCTACCAGGGGAGCCCCCAATTACTAAGACTGATCTGTAATCTGAGAAACTGACTATCAGCATAGTCTGGGCCTGCACTTCTCCGATTTTTGTCTCTGTGTTAGGAAGGGATAGAGGCCATTTGTGGGCCTGTGTGAATAGGATGGGACTGGGTCTGGGCCAGGGCAAAAGAAGAAAGAATTAGCAGTTTTTATACACACACATGGCTTCCCTGATAGATCAGTTAGTAAAGAATCCTCTTTCAATGCAGGAGACCCCAGTTCAATTCCTGGGTCAGGAAGATCTGCTGGAGAAGGGACAGGTTACCACTCAGTATTCTTGGGTTTCCCTTCTGGCTCCGCCTGCAATGCAGGTAACCTGGATTTGATCCTTGGGTTGGGAAAATTCCCTGGAGAAGGGAAAGGCTACCCACTTCAGTATTCTGGAGTGAGTATCTCTGGCCTGGAGAATTCCATGGACTGTATAGTCAATGGGGTCGCAAAGAGTCAGACACGACTGAATGACTTTCACCACTTCACTTCATATAAGCACACACGGACAGAACTGTGCCACTATTCCTTCTTTTAGATAAATTCCTGGTGAAGAGAAAGAGACTTGAAAGGGACAGTGGAAAGCCCCTGCCCTGTCTGAGGATAAAAGGATGGGCCTTGGATATGGGAGAATGGGTAACATGGAATTTTGGACAAACCACTTTACCTTCTGAGCCTGAATTTTATCATATGCAGAATGGAACAAGGATTCTTACATGATGGAGTGGCAGAACTATTAAGTGATACAATATGTGAAAAAGGCTTTGCCCAATACATGGCACATGGGTTTGTTAGTTTTTCCTATTATCTTAAATTTGAACCTAGTATAGATTCTTGGCATAGTAGATGTTCATTTAGACAATGGTAGCTCTAATGATGATTATTGCCAACTCTTGCTCAGAGGTAGCTCTAAGGCAGAGTCCTTCTCACTGTCACTCAGAGGACAGAGAAGATTCAAAGAGGAATGAGTCAGAGGCAATGCACTTTAACAGAGCATTTTAACATAAATGAAGTCAGGGTTCTTTCTAGGGAAAAGACAAAAAGCTGTGAGTCTGTCTGGTTGTGCCTAGCACGGGTAGAACTCCAATCTAGAGAATGTACAAGGACTGGCTCCACATATAGACCCATGATTTATTTAAAAAGATGACTTTTTGAGATGGCTGTTTCTCCCTACTTTCCATCTCCCCTCTTCTGCTTTCCCTTGTGGTAAAAATAGAGCTCTTAGAGAAAGGCTGTGTCATCTTCAGATAACTGAGGAGGCAGAGAAGCAGTCTCTGTCTATGGCCTGAGAGGGGAGGTTATGATTTGAAATCATGAATAGTAGGGGCAAAAGAGAGGCTGGTAGGAAAACTCCCTGAAAGCAAATAGAAAAGGGAAAGAGTAACCTGGAAACTACTTTTTGTCTGAGAGAGTCTCATGATATGTACTTGAGCTGCAGGCTCCCAAGATTCTTGGTTGCAAGTTCCATTAGAGAGAAGAATCAGGGCAAAGGGGAGGATGGGATGATTAGGGGAGTTTGGAGTGTTCTGCTGCCATCATCACTACTCTTGTTTTGGGAAGAGAAATGACACAAAATCCTAAATAGAATCTGGGAGCTATTTCCCCCAAATCTCCAGTGATAAGTTACACTGACTGGATTCTATACACTTTCCATGAGGGAACCCTGGGAATTCAACTACTCTTTGTAACACTGTTTCTGAAGGTAAAATGTTTGACTCCCTCATTTTCTCACTTCTCCACTGATCAAGAAATGATCTATAGGAATGCAAACCCTACTCAGAAAGGTGATGGTTAATGCTGTCCACCTAAGTAGAGAAAGGTAACTGGTGTCTGCTGTTTTGTTTCAAGCAAAACACGAACTGAGGCCTTGAAACCAGATCAAAGAAGGCTCCCCATTAAAGCTGCACAGATCAGGCAGATGACTCCGGAACATGTGGTGTCCCTGGGAACACTTCTGCTTTCAGCTGGACAGACCTTGGGCCATATCTGCTCCAACATTCTCCCCTTAGCATCTCCCTTATTTGTGTCCTCCATTCATTCTGAAAACCTGCTTCTTCCCTGTACCCAGAGAAACAGTGGGAATATCCATCCCCTGTTTCTAGGGAAAACCCTATCTCTTCTATATAGCCATATGGATTCAAATTCTGCAGCAAATTTTGGAGGCCACACTATAAAGTCTATTTTATTTTATTCTTCTATTAAATTTATATTGTTTCATGTAGTTGAATATTATTTTTCAAATTATATTGTCACGTTTTTTAAGGGCAAGGACTGATTCCATTTATTCCTCACATAACACTTTACAATTCTGAAACTCAAGAATGTTTTTCAAGATGTCTGGTTACTCACATGTTTCCAGACAGCAATGAATGCCACCTGCCTATTCTTGAACCACAATCAGCGCCATCATCACTGACCACATCCCGACTGTCCACCACTTGTATTGCTACTGACACTAGAAATTCTGTACAGTAGCTCAGCTCACTAGGTGTTTTTGCATTCAATATTTTATTTTTAGGTTCACAACCACCCTGTAGGTTAGACATTTTTAATCCCATTTTACAGGTGATAGAATGGAAGATAAAAATGGTCAAGTGACTGTCCTAAGAGAGAACTACAAGTCAAAATCTTCTTAGTGCTCTATGAATACCCGTCTCTACATATTTGTGAGCATGAAATGATGAGACTGTTTTGAAACTAATGCTTAAAAGTGTTGTTCTGAATATACAATAAATCCCCAAATTTCAGTGGCGTAAAACACTGCCAATTCTATCAGGCAGGAATCTGGACAGGGCCCAGGGGCCTATCCTGTCTCTGTGCTGTGATCCCTGGGATTCATGTGGGTCTATCACATGCCTGAGGCAATACATCTTGGGTCTTGGTCATTTTCTGTATGACATCTCTTGGAATATCTAAGATAGCTGTTTCACTAGCATGTGACTGGCATCTAGGTGACAATGGTTAGAACAGCTGGGAGTGGTCTTTCTCCATCACTCTTTCCCTATGCACTCTTTCCATCAGCCATATTGGGTTTTCTGAGAGCATGGAGATCTTAGGATAGTCAAATTTCTTACATGGTAGCTGGCTTTCATTGAAGCAGGACTTTCCTTGAAGCTGGCTTTCCCTGAAGCAGGACTTTCCTTGAAGTCCAAGCCAATGAAATGGAGCTGCATGATTACTTATGACATAGATTCAGAAGTTATACAGAGTCGCTTCTATCACATTCTCTTGGTTATACATGGTCCCTCCTTTGTATTATGATATTTCTCTATACTTGACAAGTCATAAAACGTGTGACACTATATTCTAATCACTTGCTTCTTAATACATCCAAGGCCTAGTACTGTTTTTGACATCTAGTAGCTGCTCAATGTTAAGTCACTTCAGTCTTGTCTGACTGTTTACAATCCAGTGGAGTTAGCCTGCCACACTCCTCTGTCCAAGGGATTCTCCAGGCAAGAATGGTGGACTGGGTTGCCATGTCCACCTCCAAGGGATCTTCCCAGCTGAGGGATTGAGCTCATGTCTCTTAGGTTTCCTGCATTGCTAGGTGGGTTGTTTACCACTAACGCCACAAAATATTGGTTATAACAAACAGAAGGTCACTATTTTTACTAGAATTACAGTCAATTCCTCAAAACTCACTTACAAGCAGACTGCTCTAGATACCACAGTACACTGAAAATGTCAGATACAAACTTCCAAGGAAAGAAACTTAAACTGTTAATTTTAATGTTTTTATATTGCTTTTTATAATTTAATACAAAATATTTCACTTAAAAAAAGTCTAGCCACATGTAAACTATTGCTGCCTTTCTACATTATTCACTGTGGGAGTGGACAACCAACCCAAAGGAATGCATTGTAGGAATAATGGTTCCTTAAAGAGACATTCATGGAAATTAGCTAACACACTTATTTTAATTTAACTTTTTTAAAAAAACCACAAATCGTATGTGAAGGTAGTCCATGTGTCTTTGCTCAAAATGTTCCTGGAAAAGAATAAAGAATGTCAAAAGACAGACCTTGTGGTTGACTGAGTCAGAAAGTCTGTAGTTTATACCTGCAATTGTTCCTTTTCATTGCTAGGCAGTAGGATTGAATCAATAAGGCAAATGTGATTTTAATTGGTTCTGAAGATTTCAGAAACTGCAGAATAGTTTCCATTCTCATTTGTCTTTAAGGTCTTGTCTGTCTATTTGCTCTTGTGACTTTTTGAACCATTGGTTGTGTTTGAGTACCTTTTTATCTTCCACATATTTGTAGATTTTTCAGCTTCACTTCTGCTATTGATTTTTCATTTCATTCTATCGTGACTAGATTCTTTGTATGTTTTCAATCTTTTAAAATTTACTAAGACTTGTTTTTCAGTCTAACACATGGTCTGTCTTGGAGAATGTTTATGTGCACATGAGAAGAATGTGTATTCTGCTGTTGTAAGAATCTGTATATATTTTTATGACTAATTGGTTTATTCTCTGGTTCAATTTCTCTATTTCCTTATTGATCTTCCATCTAGTTATTTCATCCATTCATAAATGTGGGGTATATAAATTTCTAACTATTATTGTAAAACTGTCTATTTTCTATCAATGTTTCCTTCACATATTTTTGAGCTCTATTGTTTGTATATATGCTTATAACTATTACATATTTTTGATGAATTGGCCTCTTTATCAATATATAAAGTCTTTTGTCTTTTATAACAGTTTTTAACTTAAAATCTATTTTGTCTCATTTTAATTTAGCCACTCTGTTCTTCTTGTTAATACATGCAGGGATATATTTTTTCCATTCTTTTACTTTTAAACTATTTGTATCTCTAGACATAATTAAGTCTCTTTCAGACAGGCATACAGTTGGATTATGTTTTTTGTCCATTCTGTCAATCTTTGCCTATTCATTGAAGAGTTTAATCCATATGCACTTAATTACTGATAGGGAAGGATTTATCATTGTCATTTTATTATTTGTTTTTGGTATGTCTTATAGCTTTTGTCCCCCTCATTCCATTACTGCCTTCCTTTGTATTTAGTTGATATTTTATAGTGATATGCTTTGATTATTTCCTCATCTCCACTTGTGCATATTATATAGGTATTTGAATTGTAGTTACCATGGAGCTTACATATATAATCTTAAGTTATAACATTATAATTGAAACTAAAACCAGCTTAAATTCAATTGTGTGGAAAATTTTATTTATATACAGATCCATCTCCCTTGCCCCTTAGGTTATTGATATCACAAATTACATCTTTATACATTCTTTGCCCAATAATATAGATTTATAAATTTTTACATTTGCTTTGAGTACTATAGAAAATAAAAAGTGGAGTTACAACATAAAATTACAATAATATCTTTATTTTTGCCTTTGTATTTATCTTTACTGGAGATCTTTATTTCTTCACATGATTTCAAGTTAACATCTATCATTCTTTCATTTGCAAAAAGCATTTCTTATAAGGCAGGTCTAATGGTAATGAACTGTCTCAGCTTTTGTCTCCCTGGAGAGGTCTTAATTTCTCACTCACTTTGAAGGATAATTTTGCTGCTGCTGCTGCTGCTAAGTCACTTCAGTCGTATCCGACTCTGTGAGACCCCATAGATGGCAGCCCACCAGGCTCTCCTGTCCCTGGGATTCTCCAGGCAAGAACACTGGAGTGGGTTGCCATTTCCTTCTCTAATGCATGAAAGTGAAAAGGGAAAGTGAAGTCGCTCAGTCATGTCCAACTCTTTGCTACCCCATGGACTGAAGCCCACCAAGTTCCTCCGTCCATGGGATTTTCCAGGCAAGAGTACTGGAGTGGGGTGCCATCGTCTTCTCCAGAATAATTTTGCTAGGTATGAAATTCTTGGTTTGCAGTTTTTTTTCTTTTTCCCTTTCAACATTGCAAATATGTCATTCTATTGCCTTCTGGACTTAAATGTTTATGATTAGAAATCAGTTGATAATCTTATTGAGGATAACTTTTGTGAAGAGGTGATTTTCTCCTGCTGCTTTGGGGATTCTCTTTTGTCCTTTTAGTCTTGACAGGTTAACTATAATTGTTTCAGTCTGAATCTCTAAGTTTATCACTCTTGGGATTTGTAGAGCTTCTTGGATTTGTAGATTCATGTCTATCATCCAACTTGGTAAGTTTTGTCCATTATTTCTTCAAATGTTCTTTCTGTTCTGTTCTCTCTTTTCCTTCTTGTACTTACACAACATGTATGTTGGCCCATTTGATGCTTCCCTACAAACCCTTTGGGTGCTATTCACTTTTCTTTATTCTTTTCTTTTTTTTTTTGTTTGTTCCTTGGATTGAATAAATTCAATTTTCCTGTCTTCAGATAGCTGATTATTTCTTCTTCCTATTCAAATCTGCCATTGAACTCCTCTAGTGGATTTTTTATTTCATTTATTATACTCATTAGTGCCAGAATTTCTATTTGCTTCCTTTTAATAATTTTTATCTTTGTTTATATTCTTATTTTGTTCATACATTGTTTTCCTTCTATCATTTAGTTTTTTGTTCCTGTTTTCCTTTAGCTTTTTGTGCATATTAAAGACATATTTTAAAGTCTTGATTTAGTTTGTCTGATTTCTGGGTTTTCTTGGGAACAGATTCTGTCAATTTATTTTGATCTTTGAATGCTCCCTATGCTTCTGTTTCTTTGTATGCCTTGTGATTTGTGTGTGTGTGTGTGTGTGTGTGTGTGTGTGTGTGTGTTTTAGAAGTTAGGCATTTGACTATTATAATGTGGGAAACTCTGGAAATCAGGTCCTTCCCTTTCCCTAGGTTTTTTTTTTTTTTTTTTTTTTAAATTATTGAATACCACAGTGGTCCATTTGTTGGAGACTTCTCCAAGCTACTTTATTATAACCAAAGACTGTTCCTTGTCATGTGTGATCACTGAAGTCTCTATGAAGTTCAGAATGTTTTCAAAAAGATTTCCTTGAATGCCAGGAACTCTCCAGTCTTTGCAGAGTGGGTTTGTTCTACGACAATCCTTCAAAACTTAGCTAGGTTTATTCTAAATATAGGGATAATCTGGAGGTGAAAGCTTAAGGTCTTCTCAGGTATTTTTGAGCATGCACATTGCCTGGGGATGTACATAGATTTCTAAATTCTCCAATATATAGGGCTGCTTTTGAATGTTTTAATTCCCTGAAAAGTCTCACCCCAACTTCTCCTCCAGGCATTAGATAGTCCATTAGATAGTCTATTGTACATTTGCACGTGCAATCTCATGCCCCAGGCATCTATCTATATCACTCTGCAACTTTACTGAATAGTGCTTACCACTTTTACTGCCTAAGTTCCAGGGTGGGCAAAAGAGAGATAAACACCTTCTGTCAGTCCTTTGGATATCTCCCAACAGACATATACAAATGATTTACAAAGAAATTTTGCTCTCCTTCCTCTGGTTTGAGGTAAGGAACTAGGAATCAGGATTCTGCTGCTTAAAGACCAAAACCACTGCCATGAAAGGGAAAAGGGGAAAAATGGCTTTGCTAGGGCAAGAATGAGTAAAAATGCCACAAATATTTCCTATCCTTTTCAAGATGACTTTAAAAAAATTGGCATTGGCTTGGTAACTGTAAACCTTTGTTTTTCAGAGCTTAGACTTCTTGTGAAAAACTTGTAACTCCATTTTAAGAAGTCACTTTTGGAGCTGATCTTCTTACATCATTGCATCTAGACCAGGTGAATCCTTGTTTCCAAAGGTACATTTCAAATTTCTAGACTTTAAAAACTGGCTCAAAATGGCTTCCACAATTTTAAGAAAAATTTATATGTTGGAATGGCAGTTCCTTGTTTGGATTTACTAAAATTTATTAAAAAAAAAAGTAAACAAGCAGTATACTGTAGCTGTCTGGCATTACAATTCTTATCAGTCTTGTTGGTATTTAAATTAATACTAAATATCAATACTTCATAATTATAGCCCCTTAACCCACTCAGTAAACTTGGAATCTGCCTTTAAACATACCACTGGCTTTTAAAATTGGTAAATATTGGACTTTCTCTCTTACTATTATTTCACTCTCTTTTTACTCTCTAAATGAATAAAGATGACTTTATTCTATTCTTACTGAGCTCTGTCTGGATGGAGCCAAATTCTTCTTAATCTTTTAAAATGAGTAAAAAGTCGAATGTTTTCATAATTCCCTCTCCTTGAAAATGTATTTCTAAGACCTTTAGCAAAATTTTATACATGTAGACTTTTAAAAGGGGGAAAAAAACTGGGAAATTTGATCAAAAATTTTCCTTCCCTTCACGTTTAATAAAATATCTTTCTTTCAAGCCATTGTTCAAAGACAAAAAGAAATGATAAGAGTCATGGGTCCTAGAAGAATCCCCTTTATCTTCTTAGGAAACCAAATTTCATTGAAGAAGAGAAGGCAAAGATCTAAAGCTATCTATGTTCACAGAGGCACCCAACCAGGCCAGGTGAGACAAAATCAGAATGAAGAATATATTTCTAAAGGTTTTCTATGAGGTCAATGAAGAATACAAAGCTTTCGGCTTAAAGAATATTATCTATTTTTGCAAAGTGCAGGATTATGTGGAAACTGATTAAAATGTAGAATTCTTCCTACTTTCAACAATGATGCTAAGGCTGATTCTTGGGAAAGCACAGGAAGAAAAATGCATAGTTACCTAAATTTATCTCCCCTCACCAGGGCCCCCAGGGTGCTGGTTAATAAATGACTTCTCACTTGCATGCCAGCTGCATTTGCTCAAGGTTCTTCCAAAGAGTTCATCGACCTCACATTAGTCAGCAGCTTTCTACAAGAAAAATCTTCACTTTGACTCACTGGAGGATTAGTCAGCCTTATAAAATACACCAAATTCCCCTTTCTCAGTAGGACATTTAATTAACCTCCATTGATTCACCAAGCAAAGCAGTCGATGAAAAATTTTTGGCTTTTCATTGTGGCCCTGGGATATCTGCCTACTTCTTGGTAATTTGAAAATTTTTATCCCTGTTTCATTCTAAATTTTCTAAGTAGAGATAATATAGAAAAAAAATATTCTCTTCCAGTAACCCAACAGCACTATTTATGTAGTGTAAATGGAACTACCTAATGAAGTGACTGGGGAGAAGTTAGAAGGGTGTCTTTGTGAAACAGTATGTACACAGATTGTGTGTGCACAATCACTTGGGACTGTTTCAGAGAGGCTGCCTGGGTAGCCTTCCTATAAACCGGAGGTTAAAGCACCTCTCAGCATGCTCCCTAAAGTGTGGCTATCCTTACAAGAAGGCTTATGTGAATATGGTTCATATCATGGACTTGACTCCAAAGCAAAAGGAAGGAAATATTTGTGCATGGGGGAATGCTGATTTGAAACATCATTTTACCTGACCTCTGGGCAAGTACATAGACTAATATCTCTGTTCTATTGTTGAGGGAAAAAGATATACCTCTAATTCTTTAGTAAAAATATATAAGATTTAAGCACCTAGCTGAACTCTGAAATAGGCTTTTCTCTCCTAACTCTCTAATATGTTTTGTTTCCAAATTCATATACAGTAGAAATTTATCAACTACCCCTCTATGCTAGGAGATTTTCTAAATTTCCTCACTTATTATTTAGAATTATTTTGTGAAGTAGGTATTAGGAGCTCTTTTATAACCCCTACTGTCATGTAGTAGGTTCTCAAAAAAACTTGAATGAAGAAAAGCTCAGTGGATAAATGAGTATACAATTGGCTCAGATATTGTTAAGTGATTTGATCATAATCACAGATATAATAAGCAAATGAACTGGTATTTGAGTTGAAAAAATGGGGACCGGGTTAACTGTAGACTTTGTCTAAGCTAGTTTGCCCATTAAAACATTTTAGTTATTTAGGATATATCAGTGACTTTCAAATGTTATAACTAAATGGGACTAATGTTTTCTCACAGATTATATTTATTGATGAAATAAAATCTTAAGAAGGATTTCTGCCTTACTTCCCCAATTCATTGGCAAGTGAGTACAACAAAGTCATATACCCGTTTCTTGGAAGCTTATGAATATTTCCACTCCTTATCCTGTTCAACATCCTGACAAGCAGCTTACTTGTAAGCTGTACCCCCAAGGCAAGTGCAGCAAATATTCTGACAGCAGGATAACTAGTCTCTAGTTGAATTAAGGAACAGAATCCTCTATTAAGTGGGGAACACAAGACTACAGAAGACCATGAACTTGTTCTCAAGGAGTGAAGCTACTTGTCTGGAGCTCGTGTTCATTCATGAGAGGGCAAAATGTCAGACCTTCAAGCTGACTCTGTCCGACCATTCAGAGTGTTGCAAATACAGAACCCTGTTGTTTCCATAACAGTTGCCTTGCATTCCCCAGTATACCTTTCTTCCAGGAACTGCTGACATTTTTGACCTGAAGCAACTCTCAGACATGGTCACCCCTGGAAAAATGCCACAGCACAGATGCTGGACTTCCAAGTGAGAGCCTCCAGGGGGTGCTCTTTCCTCTGACATCACTGCTGAAAAGAGAAAACTACTGAAGCTCTGTTCATAATCATCTGCTTTGTTACCCCGGCATCACCCTGTAGATGTTACCCAGAAGTAGCAGGAACTACCAGAGTCTCCAATTCCTCTTCCTCACTTGACATACATCTCTGGAAAACTGGTCCAGCCAGTGAAACCCTGAGGGCAAACCACGTCCTTTTACTTTTCTCTATTCAACATATGAGGCAACTGATTTGGATTCCCTGAGTGAGGAACATAGTCTTCAAAGTGAGACCTAGCTCAGAATTACATGTTGTCTTTTTTTCTCAACTCTAATTTTCTAACCTCTAAGCAGTGGAAAGCAGAATGTGCCAGAACTTCACAATGAAACCCATGGGTGCATTAAACATACATTCATTCCAACAACTTGTGCCTCTCTTTGAATCCAGATTGCCAGGAGAAATATCAGTAACCTCAGATATGCAGATGATACCACTCTTATGGCAGGAAGCAAAGAAGAACTAAAGAGCCTCGATGAAAGTGAAAGAGGAGAGTGAAAAAGTTGGCTTAAAACTCAGCATTCAGGAAATTAAGATCATGGCCTCTGGTCCCATCACTTCATGGCAAATAGATGGGGAAAAATTGGAAACAGTGACAGATTTACTTTCTTGGGCTCCAAAATCACTTCAGATTGTGACTGCAGCCATGAAATTAAAAGACACTTGCTCCTTGGAAGATAAGTTATGACCAACCTAGACAGCATACTAAAAGCAAAGACATTACTTTGCCAACAAAGATCTCTCTAGTCAAAGCTATGATTTTTCCAGTAGCCATGTATGGATGTGAGAATTGAACTATAAAGAAAGCTGAATGCTGAAGAATTGATGCTTTTGAACTGTGGTGTTGGAGAAGACTCTTGAGAGTCCCTTGGACTGCAAGGAGATCCAACCAGTCCATTCTGAAGGAGATCAGCCCTAGGATTTCTTTGGAAGGAATGATGCTAAAGCTGAAACTCCAGTACTTTGGCCACCTCATGAGAAAAGTTGACTCATTGGAAAAGACTCTGATGCTGGGAGGGATTAGGGGCAGGAGGAGAAGGGGACAACAGAAGATGAGATGGCTGGATGGCATCACTGACTCGATGGACGCAAGTCTGAGTGAACTCTGGGAGTTGGTAATGGACAGGGAGGCCTGGCGTGCGGCAGTCCATGGGGTCACAAAGAGCTGGACACGACTGAGTGACTGAGCTGAACTGAACTTGGCCAGGCACTGAGTACTAGCAGGGCCTGGGATACTGTGCTAAAGAAAACCTTCATAGTCCCTGCCCTCAAGAGACTTATAGCCTATAAGTATGCTTAATAAAAGTCAAGAAAATTCAAGTGCACTGGGTATTGCAAAAGAAGAGAGTCATGGTGTTAAGAATGTAACCACATCCTAGTCCATTAAGATCTTTAATTCTCTGAGAGTCAGGATTTATTTCCTAAAACTTCCTCAGACCTTTACTTCTTCTCCCAGATACTTATGGAAGATATGCAGATGACTCCAGGATATATAACGGTGCTCTTAAATCTCAGATGGTAGGCATGATCCACCATAATCTTTAGCTATCCTAGAATTGGATTGGGTTGCTGAACTTTCTGAAACTAGTACACGAAAATTATATTTGTGAATGAAAACATAAATAAAGCAAACACAGAGTGACTAGACAGTACCAAATAGGTAATATTTGACACTTTTATAGATTAATGATAGAGGAACAAGAATGTGAAGCTACAAATGTGAGACTAGCTTTCTTTGCCTTATTATCTATTAGTCTCTGATATTATTTTATAAAACTGAGACCTGGCATAAAAACTACACAATATCTGTTTAACCAAAATGTCAGTTTCTCTTTGTTTTGTCCTCCAAAGTACATGGTTATAAAACACCTGCAGAAAAACAGAAAGAAGTGGGGCTTTGAGTTGGGCAAATTCTAGCTTCATCACTTAGTATTCTGTGTATCTGTATACCTGTGAGCCTTTGCAATAGGGTCTAAAGCAAACTATTAGGACTATGCTAGCAGCCTTCTCATCATGTATCCTCTGCTACAAGATCACCATAGAATGTGTTCCTGTGAGCCAACATTTCCTGGTAAGGCTACTTTTCATTTTCCCACATAAAAAACATGTTTGAAGATTTCTGTGCATGTGAGAGTATCTACCAAGTTTTCCATCTTCTTGAGTTAGAACAGGAAGCATAACTCAGTGGAGGCTGCTATTGCCAGCCCACTCATGAATTATCTAACTTTTTATATAGATAAATGCCAGGACAGATCAGTTATTAAATATAAAATATACTGTGGCGTATAAATCTTTGTTTCCTATTGCTTATACCTGGCTGAACTGTTCATGAGATAGGTTCGGAAAATTAAAGGTCAGGAAAAGGTCAGTGCAGAATGCTAGCACAGAGCATTACAAATGGGTGGTCTGTGAGCTTGAGAGTGCTGAAGAAAGCAGAGGAGGCAGTGTGTGAAGATTATCTACCTAGAAATGGATCCCATCAGGAAGGCCAGAGATGCCCGGAAGTCTGAGAAAAGTTGAACTTTCCAGAGGCATTTTTTTTTCAGCCTAAGGAAGTCCACATTCTGTTAATAGCTGCAAAGGTCATGGCGGTAATCTTTCAAAAGTGATTTTTAGAACCTGTGTTTATACTAATCTGGACTCTTTCTATTCTAAGTAATATAAACCAAACTAAAATAGGCTCAAAAGAGAGGGAAGGGAATAATTTATTGGTTCAGGTAACTGCAAAGTTCAAGACTGGATTTGGATGTCCAAACAATGACATCAGACATCTTTCTTTCTCCGTCTTTTGTCTCTGCTTTTTCCAATGAGAGGACCAATGAGGGACCAAAGAAGTCTAGCAACAATTCTAGGATTGGTTTCTTCCAACTTAGAAATAGCAGCAATGAGTTTCTTCCTCTTGACATCTTTGGAGATTATTCAAATTAGCTATGCTCACACTTCCACTAACATCTTTGATCAGGTCCAGGTCTAGTTTCCACTCTAAACTAAGCAGGCTCAATACTATTAACTGAAGCATTACATGAACTGAATGGAAGTAACGGCTGAAGGAAGAGACGGATTCTCTTAACACACGGGGTGCTGAGCAGACAAAAATAAAACGTGTCCACTTCAGACATATCATTGCTTTGAGCCATGTAGAGAAAGGGTGCCAAATTAGAAGAATTAAATTTCTCCAGGGTATACGTTACTCTTCAACTTGAAAAGCTAGATAGGGTTTTAAAGGTATCACTCTTTCCCTTCTCCCTCCTGTGTCACCAGCTTGCTTTTATTCATTTGTATTTGTTCTGGATGTTATTAGAATAATGCTTGATACTTTAATCAGAGAGGGCAAATGGCCTGATAGTATGAAAGGACAGCAGAAGACAAACTAGATCTTTTCTAATTGCAGTCAAACTACTATCTGAAAGAGTGTAGGACACTTGACTTTGACTTCTGTACATTTTCTATAAAATGAGGGAGAGTAGTCTAGCCAGTGCTGGCCAACAGAACTTTCGGCAATGATCTAAGGGTTCTATGCTTGCATTGCCAATAGAGTAGCCACTTAACCATATGTGGCTGATGACTGACTAGTGTGACTGAGAAATGTATTTTAATTTTTAGTTTTAACTTGATTTAAATTATTCTTTTACTTTTATTCTGGATGATCTTTTTTTCAACTTTATTGAGATATAATGGACACAGTACTGTATAAATTAGGTATACAGCATAATGATTTGACTTACCTTTGTCATAAAATAAGTTTAGTGAACGTCCATCATATCACATAGAAAAGAAATTTAAAAAATGGAAAAAAACACTTGCTTGTGATGACAACTCTCAGGATTTACTTTCTTAAAAAGTTTCATTAGAAAAGTTTCATATATGTGTAACACAACTGTGTTAACTATATTTATCATGTTTTACATTACATCCTTAGTATTCATTTATCTTATACCTGGAAGTTATTATCTTCTGACTATCTTCAATAAGTTCACCCTCCCTAACTCTCTGCTTCTGGAAACTACAAATCTGATCTATGTGTTTTTCTGTTTGTTTTTGAAATATAATTGATCTACAACATTGCTAGTTCCTTGTATACAGAACAATGATTCAATGTTTCTATACATTTCAAAATGATCACCATGGTAAGACTAGTTACCGTCTGTCACCATACAAAGATATTATGTAATTACTGACTATATTTCCCTAACTGTACATTTCATACCCATGACACATTTATTTTGTAACAGGAAGTTTAGACATCTTTGTCTGCCTCACCTACTTCTCTCCCTCCCCTGTCCTCTGGCAACCACCTATTTGTTCTCTGTATCTATGAATCTATTTCTGTTTAGCTGTTTGTTTACTTGTTTTTCAGATTCCACATATAGGTGAAATCATATGGTATTTTTATTTTTCTGACTTCACTTAGCATAATACATTTTAGGTCCATCCATGTTGTCATGAATGGTAAGATTTTATTTTTATGGCTGAGTAGTATTCACACATATGTATATATATATATATAATATATATATCACATCTTCTTTACCCACTCATCTATTGATGGGCACTTCCATATCTTGCCTATTATAAACAATGCTGCAATGAACATAGGGGTGCATATATCTTTTCTAATAAGCATTTTCATTTTCATTGTATAAATGCCCAGGAGTAGAATTGCTGGAATAAATGGTAATTCTGTTCTTAATTTCTTGAGGAATATCAGTACAGTTTTCCTTGGTGGCCACATCAAATTACATTCCCACCACAGTGCACAAGAGTTCCCTTTTCTCCAAATCTTCACCAACAATTTTTATTTATTGTCTTTTTATAATAGCCATTCTGACAGGTACGAGTGATATCTCATGGTTTTGATTTGCATTTCCCTGATGGTTAGTGATGTTGAGCATCTTTTCATGTCCCTATTGATCATCTATATGTCTTCTTTGGAAACATGTCTATTCAGGTCCTCTACTATTTTTTAATTCACTTTTTAAATTGTTGATCTGTATTAATTATTTATGTATTTTAGATGCTAACCTCTATTAGACATATCTTTTGCAATATCGTCTCCTATGCAGTGGGTAGCCTTTTCATTTTGAAATTGTTTCCTTCACTGTGCAAAAACTTTTAGTTTGATGAAGACCCACTTGTTTATTTTTGCTTTTGTTTCTCTTGCTTGAGGAGACATACTTCCCCAAATTGCAGACTGATGTCAAAGAGCACACTGCCCATGTTTTCATCTAGAATTTTCATGGTTTCAGGTTGTACATTTCAGTCTTTACATTTACAGCTGTCCAGTTTTTCCCAACACAATTTATTGAAGAGGCTGTCTTTTCCTCATTGTATGTTTTAGGCCTCCTCTGTCATAGATTGACAGCAAAGGACACTCAGTTGTGTCTGACTCATTGTGACCCTATGGACTGTAGCCCACCAGGCTCCTCTGTCCATGGAATTCTCCAAGGAAAGAATACTGGACTGGGTAGCCATTCCCTTCTCCAAGGGATCTTCCTGATCTAGGGATCAAACCTGGGTCTCCTGAATTGCAGGTGGACTCTTTACCATCTGAGCCATCAGGGAAGCCCTTTGTCATAGATTAATTGGTCATAAAG
The DNA here is from genome assembly GCA_917880005.1 of Nanger dama. Classification (NCBI taxonomy): domain Eukaryota; kingdom Metazoa; phylum Chordata; class Mammalia; order Artiodactyla; family Bovidae; genus Nanger; species Nanger dama. The sequence goes on along the minus strand of CAKJTW010000017.1, from coordinate 35,871,264 downwards.
AATGGGTTCATTTTTGGGCTTTGTAATCTGTTCCATTGATCTGATTCATTGGCAACAATGCCAATACCATACTGTTTTCATTACTGTAACTTTATCGTATAGTCTGAAATTAGGGCACATGATATCTCCAGTTTTGTTCTTCTTTCCCATCTAGCTACTTGGCCTGTGGTATTCTAGGACTGGTGCCAACTGGCTGTTGGGCAGGGCTAGATCCCTGTGTGAATAAGCTAGAAGAAAGATTCCAGAATGGCTCTTCTTAGCACCAGTGTCCGTGGGGTAGGATGAGCTCCCCCAAATGGCTGCTGTCAGTATTTATGTCCCCAAAATGAGTCCCAGTTGCCTCCTGCCTCTCTGAGAGGCTGTCCAAAATCATCAAGTGGGTATGACTCAAGTTCCTTTCAAATTAATGCTTCTTCCTTATACCTTTGAGTATGTGAAATTTTGTGTGTGCCCTTTAAGAGTGGAGTGTCTATGCTGGTCAGAATGGCTGCTATCAAAAATTCTATAAACAATAAATGTTGAAGAGGCTGTGGAGAAAAGGGAACCCTCTTACACTGTTTGTGGGAGTGCAAACTAGTACAGCCACTATGGAGAACAATGGGGGATTCCTTAAAAATCTGAAAATAGAACTGCCATGTGACCCAGCAATCCCACTGCTGGGCATACACACTGAGGAAAGTAGAATTGAAAGAGATATGTGTACCAAAATGTTCATCACAGCACTGTTAACAATAGCTAGGACATGGAAGCAACCTAAATGTCCACAGGCAGATGAATGGATAAGAAAGTTGCGGTACATATACATAATTGAATATTACTCTGCTATTGAAAAGAATGCATTTGAATCAGTTCTAATGAGGTGGATGAAACTGGAGACTATTATACAGAGTGAAGGAAGTCAGAAAGAAAAACACCAACACATATATATGGAATTAAGAAAGATGGTAATGATGACCTTATACATGAGCAGGAAAAGAGACACAGATATAAAGAACAGACTTTTGGACTCTGTGGGAGAAGGCAAGGGTGGGATGATTTGAGAGAATAGCACTACAACATGTATGTTACCAAATGTGAAATAGATCACCAGTCCAAGTTCAGTGTGTGAAACAGGGCACTCAAAACCGGTGCACTGAGACAACCCAGAGGGATGGGATGGGGAGGGTGGTTGGAGGGAGGCTCAGGATGGGGGACATATATACACCTGTGCCTGATTCATGCCGATGTATTGCAAAAACCTCCAGAATACTGTAAAGTAATTAGCCTCCAATTAAAATAAATAATTTTTAAAAAGAGTTGGAGTGTCTATTTTCCACAGTTCTCTGCTGCTGCTGCTGCTAAGTCGCTTCAGTCATGTCCGACTCTGCGACCTCATAGACGACAACTCACCAGGCTTCCACAGTTCTCTACCTCTCCCCAAAATCCCACTGGCCTTCAAACACAAATGTTCTGGGAGCTCATCTTTCTGGTGCAGCTGAGAAGCCCAATGTGGGGCTCTGAGCCCTTGCTCCCTGGGGAGAACCTCTGCAACTGTAATTATCCTCTGGTTTGTGAATCACCTACCTAGGGGTATGGGTCTTAATGGCCGTGTTTTTCTGGCCTTGCTAGTCTTTGTGGTTGCTCTATGAATAGTTTCAATTTTGTATGCCTGTGGGAGGAGGAGTTGAGCTCAGGGCCTTCCTACTCTACTATCTTGCCCAGTCTCTCTCAAATTATTTTACATTTAATGTAAATTGACAAATGTGGCTAGTGGTTACTATATTAGCCTGAAGAGGAAATGGTCCCTACAGTTCCAGACAACTCCCAAATTCCAGGATTTTAGAACTAGCCTACATGTGAAAATTAACTCTGGATTTCTCTGCATGAAAGTTCTTTTAAGCGTCAAAAGCTATTTTGTGTTCTCAAACACTGCCGTTTCCATTCAGCTTTCTGATTCTGCTAAAAGATGAGTAAAGACACATGTAAACAGTAAAGTTCCCAGGAGAATGAACATCATCTCAACAGGGCTCTTGTCAGCTGAGCATTCCAGCAGACTCCCAGAATACATTACCCTTGTGAACTATTCTGCAGTCAAAGACACACTGAAATGTTTCTGGGAGGCCGAAACCTTCCTCCCAGGCTTTCAAATAACGTAGGCTGTTGTTTTAGGCTCATGAAACACACATACCCGCAATGGGACTGTGCCTGCACCAAACATGATAGAGTGATTTAGAAATTACTATTTAGTTGAACCAACAAAGATAGCCCAGCCATGTATGGCAAGATCCCCAAAACCAGAGAAGTTTAAAGAGAGTTATGGGAATTACTACATTGCCAAGGACTGACTCTGTGTACGTTAGCACTTTGTCTAGTTCACCAGCTGGGAAGTATCATTTTGGATTGGTCAAGGTTCCCTTCTGAAGGGTTGTGCTTTCCTCAACGTTATCCTTCTTAGAGCCGATGGCTGTGAGGTGTGAGAGAAACAGATTTAAGGACTGACTCTAGGATTACCACAAAAGCATTTTCTTACTGCCCCATCTTTGTACATTGTTAAGAGAAAGAATGATGATTTGCTGGGTATACGGTACACAGATATGTGAAGCTTTTAACACCTATTCTAGGACAGAGAAGCCTGGCAGGCTATAGTTCATGGGGCCACAAAGAGTCAGACATGACTGAGCAGCTGAGAACATACACTGGCAAAAAAGAAGCATCCATCAATTCAACCTTTCTGTTCCATCAAATAGCACAGTTTAGTGAGTCAAAAGACTGGTAGGAAGAAGGCTGCCAATCTCTTACATCCTCCTTGGGACATTTTAACCATGCTGAGTCTCTAGTTCTTCATCTTATAGGATAGTTGAAAGGATTAAAGGAGGTAAGCGAAGCACCAAGCATGGGATGTGGCACCCAGTGAGCACTCAGTACAGCCATTCCTACAAAACCTGATTTTCATTACTGTATCTCACAAATTAAACAACCTATAAAACCAGGGCAATTGAGCTCATTCTCTTTTATATTGGTATCAGTTTATGTTCATAAAAGGCTTAATTTTGCTCTTTTCTCTCTGGCTCTCAGGAGACTAGGAGAGGGAGGGAGGTGGGAGTGAGGAAGTAGTACCCACTGGGACAGAAAAAACAATTCTTAAATGAAACTAGGTGTTCTTTCCCTTCTTGTTGGTGCAGTTGCAGCATGGGAGCTCACATCAGAGTCTATCATAAAGCGGCTTTATTAAAAATAATAATAATAAAAAAAGGGATCCAGGTTAATTCCAGCTATTGACCCTGTGGGCAGCACTTATATGGGCAAAAGGTGATGCCTTCCAGTGCGGTTATTGATTTCCAGGTATAAATCTCTCCTCACAGAATCCTCTCCCTATAGCAGCCAGCGCAATCACTCTCTTAATGATCACTCCTTGAAGCCAGACCCCAAGTCACTTATAAAAGAAAGGAAAGACGCCAGGAAGGAGAGCCCTACAGCAGGAAGGCATATGAAGCATCTCCTTTATGAGGAGCGCCCTGGGAGAGCTCCAAACCCCAAAGCTAATTGTCCTGAAGACAGGTGAGAAAGTGAAAATGCAGTGGCAGCCAGAACTTTCTGCAAAATCCATTGAAAGCATAGTATAGGAAATGAACTGCCCTGTAACTGAAAGGAGTCTGGAATATAATCAGTCTCTCTCATACACACATAGCCCATTTTGCTCCATTTTTCTCTGCACCCAACTCTGCCCCACAGCTCAACGTGCCTCATGTTCCTATGCATGGGCACCCCAGCTCTTATGTTCAAGTTTATTCCAATACACTTCCCCTCCTGATCTCGCTCTCTTCAGGGCCCCCTTGAGCTTGGGGATATGTGCTGGATTCCAACAGTAGGATGCACACTTGTGGGGACACTCAGGCCCTAGAGGTGGCTTATGGTATAGGTCTGGGGATCTCTGAGTCCTGTACACCCAGAGCATAGTCTACAACCATGCTGTGCAACACAACAACCACTAGCTACCTAAGGCTACTGAGCCCTTGAAATGCAACTAGTCCAAATTGAGATGTGCTGTGAGTGAAAATTATATCCTGGAACTTGAAGACTTGGTATAAAAATATTAATGTGAAGTACTCAGTAATTTTTATATGATTATAGTTTGAAATAATATACTTTTGGATATATTATTAAGCAATTTCATTTGTTTCTTTCTGATTTTTTCAACATGCCTACTGGAAAATTTCAAATTACATATGTGGTTAGTGTTACATTTCTATTGGATGGAGCTGGTCTAGACCAGGGTTCTCAAAGTGTGGCCCCAGAACCAGCAGCCTCAGTATCCTCTGGGAACTTACCTCACTTAATCCTATGGAACACATAGTCTCAGGCTCCATCCCAAACACACTGAGTCAGTCAGTCTCTGGGCCTGGCTATGAGTGCCCCTCTGGGCGACTGTGATGAGAACTACATATCTATGGATATGAGAGAGAGCAGCCAAGAGGTGAGAGTTCTCCCTTGCCTCTAGACTGGATCTCATGCCACTAGAACTGTATCCCTTGCCCGAGGATGCAGAGAATTGCAGGAAAGGGGCCAGAAAAAGATTTTCTGAAGCCTCTAAGCCTGTAAGCTCTAGCCTGAGCTCCACCACAAGAGCAGAACTGGTTCTGCCCTGGGCCCTTCCTCCAGTTCCTGCCTGGGATGCTTGCAAGGAGAGGTGTTTATTCAAAAGGGTTCAGTCATCTCACTAAATAAAATCACTCACTTAGGCTGGCAAATATTGACTTAAGCTGTTACGCTTTTATGTATTTCAGCAACTCCCACTGTTCAAGGGCTCAGCAAGCAAACAAGTACAGGTACAGGAAGTTATTGTGGTGTTTGGGGCCCTTGTTTGATTTTGTGCAGCTGATGCTTGTTGCCCATTGTGTAAGGCTGGTTACTAATGACCTTGATATGGAGCACTCTCCAGTTGATAAGGCCAAAGACTTTAATAGAATACAAATGCATTTTATATTTCCACTTGAAGAGTTTATTTTAATTGTGTTTTGAAATATACTGTACCCTAAAGGCTTCTCTTTCCTGAGCAATGTACATCCTCAAAATAAAACCTTGTAAAGAATGGAATGCATAATGGGGTGACATGTAATGGGCAGTTTTGAATTCAATTTGAAGGGGGCTGCTGTTATCCACTCTGCATAAATTTAAGGAGGTCTCCAGAGCTGGGAATGGGGGAAGAAGTGGTGGATTGCCTCATGAAGGGCTGTAAAGAGCCATGCACTCATCATCCATGGTTTTAAAGAATTGGAAAGTGTCAGAAATTCCTTGTAGATTTCTGTGTTTTCTTTAATTAGCGTCTTGGTGCAGTACAAATGAACAGGAAATTTCCTTTTATTTCTGATTCTGGCTAGAGTGCTGGGGGTGGAACTCAGAGAATGAGGTGAAAGCTTCAGCTTTCATGCACAGGGTTAGGGAATGGATAGAAGAGGCATGGGGGACTGGTCAGGTTGCAGCCTGGGAATTTGGAAAAGAGCAGAGGATAGAGCTGGGGAAAGTAGGGCATCTTAGAGTCACTCCTCTTTTTCTTCTTTTCTAAATCCCACACTCCTGTTCGCTCTTTCACATAATTTTCTCTACTTTTATTTCTCTCTTTTCATTCTTGCTTATCTTTTTCTTCCTCCTTTCTCCCTCTTCCTTCATCTCTCTTATTCCCCTTCTGGAATAATGAGCAGACAGAGAGTCCCTTAAAGGAAAATGGAGGAAATTAACCACTAAGTATATTGGGTCCAAGGATCTACTGTCCTCAGGCATATATACCTACAAACACACCCTTGTATATCCTCGATGAGCATGTAATAGAGAACAAGTGTGTCTTCACATTGAATCTTTTTCTTTCACTTTAACCTTTGCATTCTATTGCTTTTACTACACGTTGTTGCCTATAGCCTGAACTATACAAGATAACACATTCTCAAGGCTCTAACCTCTAAAATATAACAATTTCCCATTCATACAGAGATTAAATGCTGCAGAACAGAGACTAACATTTGTCTTGTTGGAGGTTTACAGGAACATCATGACCTATCCTTGGACCAGTGCAAGAACAAAGGATTCTGACACCAAGGTCTATAATGATCAACCACACCCCTTCCCCTTTTAGTATAAAAGAAGCTTGAATTCTAAGTTGGGTAAGAAAGTTTGACACTAGCCTACCATCTTTTCCATCAGCTGCCATTCCTAATAGCCACAATGTCTTGCCCCAACAATTCACCTCTTAATTTACTGATCTGGTCAGCAAGCAGTACAAGCTTGGGCTTGGTAACAAGTATGTACATACTTACACACACATGAAATATGTTAACAAAATTTTCTAGCTGTTAGCACACAGAAAAATATAAAAGATGCTTTTGCCAAAGTGACACTAACCTTGAAAACAAGATTTTGATGCTTTGGAGCCTTCTGTTTAAAGTGACCCTGTGCAGCTGGCTAAATCAGGTAATGCAAATAAGCACTGCCTTAGTCTGCTTAGCCTGCCATTATAAAATACTGTAGACTGGGCAGCTTAAGTAGCAGAAATTTATTAATGTTCTGCAGTCTGGAAAGTCCAAGAGCAAGCTGCTGTCTGATTAGGTTCCTGTTGACTGCCCTCTACCTGACTTGCAGATGGCTGATTTCTCCCTATGCCCTCACATGGTCTTTCTTCAGCTTGGTTTCTGCTTGTGGAGAAAGAAATCGATCTCTTTCTCTTCTTGTAAGGCCACTAATCCCATCATGAGGGCTCTACCCCTTATGACCTAATCTAACCCTAATTACCTCCACATACCTTCAGATGAGGTTAAAGGCTTCAATATATAAATTTTGTGGGGCACAAAAACTTTCTGTTCATAATAGGCACTGAATAAACACTCAATAAATATTAGTATTATTTGCAGCCTCTTGAATAAAGACATACATTTAAGGCATTCTGTGATTGGAAGATCCATTTTACTTTCTATCATTTAAACATAAGCAATGTGATCAAATAAAATTATAATTAATTTTGATATTCATTTTCATAGATTATGCTTTTAGTTATAATGCATATAATTTACATAGAATTTAACTCTTGATAAGTTAATATTGAGAGCTCTTAGGAGACATTTCTTTCTCTTTCTCTGTGAGTTTTTCTTTTTGAAATTTGAAATAAAATCCAGTGATAAAGTAGTTTAGTTCACTAACCAGTTCAACCACTGCCAAGGGATGACCTATAATTTCATTACTGAGAGCATCTTCTAGCACCACAGACCCAGACAGAAACCCTGTTTCAAGCCACTGCTCCACTGATTCATCCCTGACTTTAGACATCAGTCATTGTTTTCTCAGTGTATGATTTTGGAGGGCCCTGGGGGATTGGGGCCTAAATGTATTAAACTCTCGGATGGTGAGCTGATAATTCTGGGTTCATTCACGTCCCATCTGCAATGGAACCACACTTTTTTTTTTCAGTGGAGCCGAGCTTTTGGACAATTCTTTAGTCCTAGATGCCTCTTAGGTTAAATAGATTTTGGCTTAGAAATTCCTCCTTATAATTGTGATAGTCAAATATAAGGGATAATTTTTGGTAGAACTGACTCAATATAGTTTTGGTAGAACTTACTTAATATAAGCCATGAAGCATATTCATATGATGTTTCACTGTTAGATCCAATTTCTCAAAGTGGGATTCTAAAGCTTGTTAAAACAAATTCTCAGGCTCCAACCTGAGTTATGGAGTTAGGATATCTCCAGGATGGGAGGTCTATAAATCTGTGGGCTAACATCTAAAAAATATGGCTCTGGATCTGGATATAAAAACTAACATTTTATTGTTGTTATTGTATTTATTTTTCTTTCTAGAATTATTTTTTTCCAAAATGGAAAGGACACTGTTTCATATGATTACAAATCATGTATGTTCATTGTAAAAATGTGAAAAAGAAAAATTTATTACATTAAAAACCACCAGTAATACCATGACTCAAAGATAACCACTGAGAAATGCTGCCACTTTTACCCATCGTCTATTACAGTGGACACAATTCATCCTGTGAGCAAAGTTATTGTTTTTGCAGAATTATAGGATATTAATGCCCCAAAACATCTATTTCTGCTTTATTGACTATAGCAAAACCTTTGACTGTGTGGATCACAATAAACTGTGGAAAATTCTGAAAGAGATGGGAATACCAGACCGCCTAACCTGCCTTTTGAGAAATCTGTATGCAGGTCAGAAAGCAACATTTAGAACTAGACATGGGACACAGACTGGTTCCAAATAGGAAAAGGAGTATGTCAAGGCTGTATACTGTCACCCTGATTATTTAACTTATATGCAGAGTACATCATGAGAAATGATGGACTAGAAGAAACAAAAGCTGGAATCAAGATTGCTGGGAGAAATACCAATAACCTCAGATACGCAGATGACACCACCCTTATGGCAGAAAGTGAAGAGGAACTAAAGAGCCTCTTGATGAAAGTGAAAGAGGAAAGTGAAAAAGTTGGTTACAAGCTTAACATTCAGAAAACAAAGATCATAGCATCCGGTCCAATCACTTCATGGGAAATAGATGGGGAAAGAGTGGAAACAGTGGAAACAGTGTCAGACTTTATTTTGGGGGCTCCAAAATCACTGGAGATGGTGACTGCAGCCATGAAATTAAAAGACGCTTAGTCCTTGGAAGAAAAGTTATGACCAACCTAGATAGTATATTCAAAAGCAGAGACATTACTTTGCCGACTAAGGTCCGTCTAGTCAAGGCTATGGTCTTTCCTGTGGTCATGTATGGATGTGAGAGTTGGACTGTGAAGAAGGCTGAGCACCGAAGAATTGATGCTTTTGAATTGTGGTGTTGGAGAAGACTCTTGAGAGTCCCTTGGACTGCAAGGAGATCCAACCAGTCCATTCTGAAGGAGATCAGCCCTGAGATTTCTTTGGAAGGAATGATGCTAAAGCTGAAAGTCCAGTACTTTGGCTACCTCATGCGAAGAGTTGACTCATTGGAAAAGACTCTGATGCTGGGAAGGATTGGGGGCAGGATGAGATGGCTGGATGGCATCACAGACTTGATGAACGTGAGTCTGAGTGAACTCCTGGAGATGGTGATGGACAGGGAGGCCTGGCGTGCTGCAATTCATGGGGTGGTGAAGAGTCGGACACAACTGAGCGACTGAACTGAACTGAATGCCCAGAGGGAAACTGGAGATCATGTGGGCTCTATTTCTTCATTTATATCAATAGAAACTGAGTAATTAGTCTATGGCTAATTGTCACCTTGCTTATTTAATTTATATGCAGAGTACATCATGCGAAATGCTGGGCTGGATGAAGCACAAGCTGGAATCAAGATTGCTGGGAAAAATATCAATAATCTCAGATATGCAGATGATACCACCCTTATGGCAGAAAGTGAAGAGGAACTGAAAAGCCTCTTGATGAAAGTAAAAGAGGAGAGTGAAAAAGTTGGCTTAAAACTCAGCATTCAGAAAACTAAGATCATGGCATATGGTCCCATCACTTCATGGGAAATAGATAGGGAAACAATGGAAATAGTGACAGACTTTACTTTCTTGGGCTCCAAAATCACTGCTGAAGGTGACTTTAGCCATGAAATTAAAAGATGGTTGCTCCTTGGAAGAAAAGCCATGAGCAACCTAGACAGCATATTAAAAAGCAGAGACATTACTTTGCCAATAAAGGTCCATCTTGTCAAAGCTATGGTTTTTCCAGTAGTCATGGATGGATGTGAGAGTTGGAGTATAAAGAAAGCTGAACACTGAAGAATTGATGCTTTTGAACTGTGGTGTTGGAGAAGACTCTTGAGAGTCCCTTGGACTCTAAGGAGATGAACCTAGTCAATCCTAAAGGATATCAGTCCTGAATATTCATTGGAAGGACTGATGCTGAGGCTGAAATTCCAGTACTCTGGCCACCTGATGCAAAGAACTGATTCATTGGAAAAGATCTCGATGCTGGGAAAGATTGAAGGCAGGAGGAGAAGGGGATGACAGAGGATGAGATGGTTGGATAGCATCACCGACTCAATGGACATGAGTTTGAGTAAGCTCCAGGAGTTGGTGAAGGACACGGAAGGCTTGTTTGCTGAAGTCCATGGGGTTGCAAAGAGTTGTACATGACTGAGTGATTGAACTGTGTCCATGGCACCAGTCCAGTCAGTGTCTGGCATAAATGGACCTAATAGTTGTTTCCACCAGGTGTGAATAAGGCATTAGAATATCTACCTAATGGATTGACACTTCAGGGCAGAGTCTTGCATAGTTTCAAGTCTGAAACATGTCTAAATAATGTGTGTACCTAATAGGCCCAATGGCTTGGTCTTGAGGAAGAAAACAACCAGGTAAAGAAAGAGATATTATGAGATCCACTAATATTATTTCTCCATCTTTGATGAAGTAAGCTACCCAACAGCCACCACTCATTAGTCAGTTACCACAGTGTAACATACATTAATATAAAGACACTTTATTCATTAATCCACTCATTGCTTTAATATTCTTTGAGCATCTAATTTGAGCCAGACACTATTGCTCTAGCGCTGGTGACTTGGTAAGAAGCAAAATGTACACATTCTTTTAAGTGAACTTATCCCTTTCTGAAACATAAACATATCTCAAAGTGTTCTATCTGAGACTGCGTTTGTGAGGCTGGGGATATGACATGTCTTCTCCTTCAGTTTTAACTGCATACATGGCATATCATCAAATGAACTTAATGAGAGTTTTGCCTCTGGAGTTGCTCAATATTTGGAGATTACTTTTAATGAAATATCTTGTTATCATTGTCCAAATAACTGATGAGTTTTCAAATGGAAAACACATGTAAATACAGGAACACAAAATTAGTGTAATTCTTCTACAGAGAAAAAAAAAAAGAAGAAGGCATGTATCAGTGCATAAAGGAAGGAAAACTAGAAAAAGAACCAGAAAACTTCTGTTAAATGCCAGTTTTAATTTGTGATTGGTGAGCTTTAGCTTATCAGTTATTTTGTCATCATGTGCAATATCCCATTTGCCCTTAAGAATGTCACTGTACCACATGCAGCAGGTGATGCATACCCATGTCATTTGTATGTTGGTTTAATGAATGCAAAGTTAGCTGGTATGCAAATGCTTGGTAAACCAAGAACATTCACCAAATGTTAGATACCAATATGAAGATCAATATGTGTGTATTATAGTAAAATATTTTGTATTTCTCATAGCAATAGCATCTAATGTCAGGAAGTAATTTTTAGGGGTGTAGTCAGCTTGCAGGAAATGAAAAGCTTAAGAAAACTTCAAGAATCAGGGACTTTTCAGTTTATCAGGCTCTGTGCTCTCTTTTGAATGATGAATAAATTGGTGGCTCAGAGAGGTTATACGTCTTATGCAAGGATTGGAAACTGAACTCCTGTAATGCTCTTTCTACCAAGTACATCTTGCCTAGAGAGCCTCAGAAAGCGCAACCCTGTCTCTCTATTCAGAACCAAAAATTTCTTACATTATGTCTTATCTTTAATATGAGCATCCAACTGTTAGATGGTGGTGGTAGTCATAATGTTGACAGGAAAGTCAGGATATGCATGAAAAACAACATACTCCCTCTGTACTTGGTTAAGTCCAATTAAATTGAGACATGAGAATAGAGTAGAAATTGAAGGTGGAGTATAGGATGGGGAGTATAAGGGAATGTGGGTGTGGGAAAGCCAATGGCAAATGAGAAAATTTCTAGAAAGGGTGGCTACAGAAAGGCCTTTAATAGAAATTGTTGCTCATATTATCTTGAAAAAAACTAACATTTAATATTTGAACAAAAACCGTAACTCTTGCCTTGTCCTCCTTACAATAGGGCCCAAGTTTATGATCCAGCATTTTATCTCAGTTCATATTGTATTATTAGGACATATAAACAAAAATACTCCACTAGGAAAAGTCTAGACAGCTGTTTTTGTTCTTTCCCTCCCCTCCTTTTCAATTGTGCAGGTCTTCAATGTGAAAGAGAGAGTTAAGATTTTCAAACAATAGTCCAAATAAATGTTTTTGCATCCTGGAAAGAAAAAAGCAGGTCTCAAAGGCTCAGTAAACTGACTCTAAGTTGGCCTGGAAGAGCCACAATACTTTTCATTCTCTGGACTCCTTGTGGTCCCCACAGAATTATTCCACTGGCCTTGAAAACTAGCTCTGACATTCTGGGGACTTTTATCTGTTACGGTAAATTACTGTATCCAATGCAAATCTCCTCTAGGGCTCACAGAGATCTCAGGGAACAAGGAATATGGAAACGTTCAAATCAGGAATAGATGGGGACTTTGAAGATAAGGTAAACTGTGTTTTCTTGTTGACAAAATAATATGAAGCTTTTGTTGTGTGTTTCCATAAAAGACTTCCCAGGCATAAATCAATATGGCAGCACTAACTCTGTGAGAATAAGTAACGATAAGTATAGTTTTCAGCACCCCGTAACCACTTATTACATTTATTTCCCAGTTTTCTTTGTTATTCCTTTCCTGTTCAAATCTGAGCCAGCATATTTTTGGCTTCTGAGCTGAAGTAGGAGGCACTGCCAATCAGCAGGAAATATAATACAGATAAGATTCATATAAACTCTTTTGAACTGGTAAAATAGCTGGATGGGAAATGGATGTTAAATTGTTTATATTTGGCACAAGAAGAAAACGTTCCATTTTTAAATTCAAAGCTTCTGCACCTTTGTAAATGAAAACAAATCACATGGGTCATGTAGTGTTTCACTCTGTAAAAGCCATCAGGAGACAGATAAAAGCTTTCATAAATCACTAAATTTATCTGGGACTTGCTCAAAAGAACCATTCCCCTTATTAAAATGATGTGGCCCTTGCCTGGTCTTTGGAAAAACTGTGCAACAAGAGCCTCCCAGCATACTTTGAGAAGTGCTCTACCAACAGTGGCAAGTGCTTACATGGAGTCCAGGAGGCTCTGGTGGAGATGCCTATGAATTCTTATTTTTCATCTTAAGTTTTTCCAAAACTCTAATCAGGTGAGACAGCATAAATGATACAAATGTGTGGTCCGAAGACATTAGCACCAAGAAAAAGCTTTCATCTTGGAAAACATTGGTATGCTTAGCTAGGTTCAAGAGATAAATCAAAAGTAACTTTAAAAATGGACTGCTCAATTCCATGAAATAACCAAGGAGCTTCTCCCACAGAATGATAAATCCCCACTTCATCAAAATTTTTGCATGTTTTGTTCATTTGATCTTATATCATCTAAGCGTAGCCTGGACACTAAATGATGTGAAAGTACTTGGCATGTGTTTAGCAGTTAAATGAAATTAATTACAAAGCTGAATTGGAGACAGCTGACTGGGCAGTGAGCCCTCTGTCATGGGTGATACAAAGCCTGGGATGCCTTGTCAATGTGGCCCACCATGCAATCAATTTGTTACTGTGTCATGGTCAAATATAGGATCAACCACATGGGCCAAGGAAAGAGGACAGCAGGACTATGGTTCTTCAGACTGACCTCATGAACTCTTAAGGTACTGGCCTGAATTACAAGCTGATACAAAAACCACCTGGACCTTCTTATCAGAACAATGCTGGCTCAAGGAAGAGGCAGTTGGGGGAAGCTCAGTGAAACTCTGTATCCTTTTGGAACCCTGAGTGCTCTTCTCAGCAGGGTTTCTGCCATTCATCCATTCCATGGGGAAAATCCTAAACTACAATTAGGAATGAGTGATGAAAGCAAATGAAGATAGCTATCTTCACCCACCTTGATCTCTCATTTGTATTCACACAATTTAATAATCTGTGGATCAGGAGCTTATTTACCTTCTAACTCTGGTGTGGGTCCAGTTGCCTGAAATTTCCAAATGGTGAAGATTGGACATGCATGGGAGAGAGATATGAGCACTCCATATAAAGTGCTTTCTTTGGAGCCATTTGCCTGCCATGCTGGATATGAGTACTCATCTTCAGATGATGACTCATTGGCAAGATGATACCCAGTTCCCCAGTCTCCATTTGGCCTTATAATTATTCTGAAAAGAAGGTTGGAGACCAGACACTTGTCTCCCCTGCCATATTCTGAGCTTCTTCTAGTCAGTTCCCCACAGATTTCACACAAGTGCTGAGTGTGGAGCAAAATCAAGGAATCAGGACATGAATGAGCCTCTCTGGCCTTCTAAGTGATTCTGAAAGGACATTCTGTAGTCAATGGGCTCAAGGTGGAAATCAAAAGAAAGTATGCAAAATGCATGGAAAAGTGAGAATCATTTTCCTTAGCGTGAATTTCGCTAGCATGCCCTAGTGTGACTCAAGTGCTATTGGCAACCCTCAGGATTGCTGATACTGCCACAGATTGGTGCTATCTATTGCTAAGATGAAAGAACCCAATTATATTAAAAAAAAAAAAAAAAACTAGTAGTGTGAATGCCCAAATGAGATAGCACCAGTGAGACATAATGTTAAATATTCAAATAAGTTACTACATATTCATAAACCAGCAGTTTTGTTTAATACTTGGACAAGTTTTATATCTGCATTGAACACAACCTCCCATTAGCACCAATGATTTGTATTCATTGCATGTGGACAAAAGAAATAAACTTAATTTCTACTATTGAAAGTGAAGATGAAGAAATGATCATACATGTTGGGGAGACGCAGATGCTCTGAAAGGCTTACTTCTACACTGATGAGACATGGAACCATACCTCATCAAGGTTTAGAGGTTTTCCTGGAAATAAGGAATCACAGCTTACTAAACATAAACTTGAAAATCTGCTATTTGTTGGACTGATAGGTGAAATAGCTCCTACCCAGAATTTGCAGAGGCATCTCTCAGAATAGAGAGCAACAAGAAAACACTTGGAATTTTAACTAAATTACTAACAAACAACCTCAGTTTGAAAGTTCATTAATGATAATACATCTGGGATTCCCCATGTTGATGTTTAGTTCAGTCGCTCAGTCGTGTCTGACTCTTTGTGACCCCATGAACCGCAGCATGCAAGGCCTCCCTATCCATCACCAACTGCCAGAGTCCACCAAAACTCCTGTCCATTGAGTTGGTGATGCCATTCAACCATCTCATCCTCTGTTGTCCCTGTGTCCTTCTGCCCTCAATCTTTCCCAGCATCAGGGTCTTTTCAAATGAGTCAGCTCTTCACATCAGGTGACTGAAGTATTGGAGTTTCAGCTTCAACATCAGTCCTTCCAATGAAGGAATCATCCATGTTGATGTAGTCCAGTTCAATTTATTGCTAGGACATGGTGGGACCACCACTTTGCTAGGAACCAGATTACCAAAGATGCAGAGTCTTCCCTTTTCCTATTCAGTGCTATTATTTTACTGAAACAGAAACTGTTCTCCAGTGATAGATAGACATTTAGGACATTTGGTGATAGAATGAATAGACCATCATCACAGCATTACTGTACTAGAGATACTTGGCATTGAGTTTAATAAAGGTGACTGGATAACAGGTGCTTTCCTGATGAGGTGATGGCTTCTACAAATCAGGCTAAATGCTGAGGCTGGTTTTTAGCCCTTTCCTTATAACTTTAGCTTATAGCTGGCATCAGAGCAACAGCCCTTTATAATTGCAATCTGATTCGAATATTACAATAGGATGTTGCTTCTGAAGTTTGTTCTTTCTTCAAAGTTTATCCCTCTAGGATAGTTGTTGACTATCTTTGAGCTCTATCAAAAGCATGCCCTGAGGCAGGGATATGAATACAAGTAGATTAGTCACAAAGCAATCCCAGATGGAGTTGTCAGATTTAGCAAATAAAAATGCAGGGACCCAGCTATATTTGAATGTCAATTAAACACCAAAATTTTTAGTATAAGTTATATCCCATGCAATATTTGGGACGTACTTAACAGCAAAAAGAGAGAGAGAGAGAGAGGACTGAGACTGTTTATATGGAATTAAAATGTAGTTGGGAATCCTGCATTTTATCTAGCAACCTCAATGCCAGGAAGCTGAGAGAGTAGGCACATGAGACAGGCATGAGGAGACCAATGAAGGGTGCATGAATGAGCAGGCATGAACAGCTAAAGCTCAGTCCCTCTGGGGACGTGTGTAAACTGTATAGAATATGCATGGCTTAGAGGGGTCTATATGGGGACAAAGCAACTGGAGGAAGGAACCATCATCTCCTTTCATCATTTTACAGGTTGATTCTGGGGACATAAGTCCCCCCACTCAAGCTGTTTGCCCTGAGTAAGATGGCAGGGGAAGCCCCTTCCTGGAGCCATAGAACACCTTTGGCAGAGAGTTGTAGGTACTTTCAGAGGAAGCCACTGGCCAATACTAGAACATGAAGTACCAGGGGATATGGGTAAAACCCCAATAGTGTCTTGGTGACTCTGGGCAAATTATGGCACCTTTTGGTGTCTAAATCCTCAACTCGTCAAACTTCTTCCCAGAAGCTCTCTCCTGAAGGCAGTGAGTCACTGATACCTTCTTTAGCAGAAGCTACTTATTTTCCCAGCTTGGAGCCAGGAGGTAGGGTTGGTGTTTCACCCATATTCCCATGCAATAATTCCCATGGTATCTTTTTAAAACCCTGCTTCTGTGAGATGCATGCCACCCTGGTGTCAGTCCATTAGTGAGTCTAACACACGGTTCATGGTCTCCCATCACGCCTCACATCCTAACATCCCCCATGCAGCTCCACACCTGTGAGGATCTCTCCCTGGACACCTGGGCTCCTCTTCCAGAGATCTTTACCTCTATGTTAGCCATCTGTTCCCTTAGACACACATTGCACTGTGTCATCTTCTATAACTGCTCCCCTAGCAAATGTTAATTCACACACTGCCTCTACCAATTCTTCTCCTTCACCCTCTTAATAAGTCACTTTTAGATTTGTTCTTAGACCCTGCTGAGACTCATAATACCCTGAACTCTTCTACCAGCCTTACCCAGACTTCACTGCTTTTCCTATTCAGGTGAGATTGCATGGTTTATGTCTCCAAGCTCACTCTTCAACTGATGATTTTAACACTTACCCCTCAGTCATCCATTTCTTTTGTATCTACAGCTGGGCAGTGAAGTCCTGTCATCCATATTACAGAACTATGGGAAATAATGCCTCTAAAAGATCATAGTCTTAACTAGACCCTCAATGATCCTGGCAACTGTATTACACTTTCCTAATGTAGTCTTTCGAGCTTTTTCTAGCAGCATTTCAAACTTCCTTCACTTTCCTCAAACTACGTATTTCCCTCACACGGCCTTCCCTGCCTGTATTTCCCCGCTTGATGTTTCTTCTTTGCTCTTAGGATGTGATTGTAGCCCTGTCTCCTGCTTCACAAAGAAAACAGAAACCACTGGTTGAGGATTCTCACAGATCCTTACCACTGAAATCACAACTTTTCCACATGTCTTTTTCTTCTTTTCTTTTGATTCACTAGAAAAGAGGCCACGTGTCTAGCGCCTCTTGTTGCATCAGTCTCTCCTCGCTACCTCTTTCGGCTGCTTCGGTCATCTCCTCTAGGAAGCCTCGTCTATTTTTGTTCCCACCCTTTTCCAGTATGGATGAGATGACCCACCCACGTCCTCCATGGCACCTTGGACTAACTTCTCACTTTGCACTATGGACTGTAACATGGTAGCCACACATCAGACCCTATCCATGAGCTCTAGGAACAAAGGGGATAACAGGACTGAATTCAAAGTTGTAAGCTCAGTAAGTATTCAAAAACTACTTGTTGAATAAGTGAATTTAAAAAATGGAAACACAAATTGACTTTATATCAGTTTTCCGTGCTTCTTAGAGATGGATGTTTTTCATTTTCAAGCATTAGATATCAATAAGACTTCCTGAATTTATACAGATCATGGATACCACAGTCATGCATCTTTAAGGGACCTTGAAAAAAATACTTAAAACAATCAGTTTAGTAAATAAAATCACCAATTAATAGAAACTGGGGCTGCTTATTTGATGAATTTGAAAGGTTAATTCAATCAGAATGAAGAGCTCCTACAGCCCCAGGTCTATGTCAGACCTTGGAAGAGAGGGATTACATATTTCAGCAATGGAGACATTAAGAAATTCTCAAAGAACAAGAAATACAACTATTGATATGAGCATCAATATCTTATCACTCCTTTCTCATTGGATAGTTCCTATTAGTCTTATAAAAAGTGGAGGTTGCTATTAAGTATGGACATGCTAGTCCTTAGTGTACACATATTTCAAAATGTAAAATTAGTTTCTTGATCATAACCTTTATTATGTGTAAGAGATGTCACTAAATAATCACAATACAGATAAAATTTCTACCTTTAAATTTCAGCAGAAGAATGTGAGTTCTGCCTCACTGAGAATATAAGACTTTAGTCCTGAGGCATCATAGGAATCAGTATATTTTGGCAATTCTTTCCTCTCATAGAAAAAATTTATTCACAATTTCTCTGAGAAATTTCCATTCTAAATCATTAGTAAAAGCCCAATCCAGAAGTTCATTTTGTTGTGTACTCTATGATTTCATTAGCAGTTATAAATCTCATAGTCGATGACCATAATATTCTGAGATAGCCCAAATCATATGCTGTCCCTAAATTGTAAAGACCAAAACCACTGGATAGAAAAAAACACTTTAATACTTAAGATCAGATATGGACCAAAAATATATTTAATTACCTAAAAGATAATTTTGGTATTTGCCTCAATTAACCTTCCATATGGTCAAAATTTTATGTCTTTATTTTTCTGCCACCCCATAGCACTGCCATTATCAAAATCTTTCATTAATTAAAGCTCATGGTGGAGAGATGTATAGAATTACAGAAAGAAAAATAATTCCAAAGTATTTGATAAAAATTACTCAAACACAATATTATTCTCACTCACTTATACATGGGACTATATATTCTTCATTTGTAACTCCTTTATCTCACCTTCTATATCTTCAATCTTAAATCCACTCCTGTCTAGTTTGGAGTGTAATAAATAGGATAAGATCCCCTACTAAGCTCAGTGGCAAGACAATACATGGAGTATTAATATTATCTACCAATTAACCCAGGCTCCTCCATCCATGGGGTTTTCCAGGCAAGAGTACTGGAGTGGGGTACCATTGCCTTCTCCCATGTTGGGAAAAACAGCTCAAGTTATGAGGAGATTGCAACATGGGTTATAAATAGCTGATCACAATTCTTGTTTTTCTTTAATATTCTCATATAACTGCTCTCCAAATACTGTGAAGTTTAAAATTTTCCAAAATATAATTATAATAGATATTTTAAAAAGAGCTCCAACACAGGTAAAGAAGGCAAAAATCATTTTATCTAATGCTTTCTATAAGGAATTCAGCACTGAATTTAGCTCTGAACTAGAAACTAGTGCAAGAAGGAAAACTAATGTGTCATGTAATTTCTCATTATTTGAATTTAAATTTAAAAGATGTTTAGAAATAATGTGTGCATGGCAGTAAATTCTGAAAGAAACATGTCAGGGATCATGAATTGTTATAGAAAGGACATTAACAGCACAGTAGAAAATGTGTTCTCAAACAATGGAGCATCATAATATTCTTACAATCAGTTATCAGAACTCCCCCTCCCCTATTTTCAAGATTAAAAAAAAAAAAATGGAACCACATGTGTAGAACCAAAAGGAAAAGGTGAATATAGACTTTATAACTAATCTACCTCTGCTGGACACTTCTGTTTGCTGCATGGTGGTTCAAAGCAACACAGACACAGTTCTTAATGAAGGTTTTGGGGGCACTATTTATCACTTCAACACACTGCTTTAGTCCATAAAGTTCCTAGAGACAGAGCTATCTTTATGAGCCATCTCACAGTTTTAGTAGGACATTTGAGGTTGGACTAAGTCCATGTTTGGCTGCTTATATTAAATTGTCATTCTAAAATTGGGTGCGTTTCAACAGAGCTGGCATGGAATACACTCATCCTTGCTATCACCAAGCCAATGAACCTAGACCTGTCTCTGCATTATGGTGTCATACCTACCCCATCATTCACCCATGGTTAATGGCATTAAAGCTGGCTCAGTGAGAACACGAGTACCTGAACTGTTTGGCCACTGTATTTCAAACTGAGACATTTTATAAATCAGTGCATATAAATAAGGAAGAATCTTAATTAAAAAGCAATTTTCCCCACAGAATACGTTGTAAGGTTTGAGTTTATGTTTTATTTTCATTTAGTTCTATAGCTTAGGCTCAAATAGAGGTGAGGTTCCAGAATGCCATGTGAAGGGTCAGGATAAAGATGCTATGAAAACAACCAGAAAACACCTGAAACCTCAAGAGAGAATCTTTCAGCTATAGATCCCCTAATTTTTCAAGGCTGACATGAGGCAGTCCTACCCCAAGTGACTGACAGAGCTATAAGCCTTGCTTTACTCAGCATATGCCCAGTGCCTGCTACCTCTTTGCAGAAGGTTTCTTTTTAAATGGATGCCACATCTATAGATATATTTGTGATTCATAAATTCCCCTAGCTGTCATTCTAGTTAGACCAAGTCCAGTTCAGTTCAGTCACTCAGTCATGTCCGACTCTTTGTGACCCCATAGACTGCAGCACACTAGGCTTCCCTGTCCACTGCAACTCCTGGAGCCTACAAAAATTCATGTCCATTAGAACGGTGATGCCATCCAACTGTCTCATCCTCTGTTGTTCCCTTCTCCTTCCTTCAATCTTTCCCAGCATCAGAGTCTTTTCCAATGAGTCAGTTCTTTGCATCAGGTGGCCAAAGTATTGAAGTTTCGGATTCAGTATCAGTCCTTTCAATGAAAATTCAGGACTGATTGTCTTTAGGATGTACTGGTTGGATCTCCTTGCAGTCCAAGGGACTCTCCAAAAGTCTTCTCCAACACCACAGTTCAAAAGCATCGATTCTTTGGTGCTCAGCTTTCTTTATAGTCCAACACTCATACCCATACATGACTACTGGAAAAACAATAGCTTTGACTAGACAGATCTGTGTTGGCAAAGTAATGTCTCTGCTTTTTAATATGCTCTCTAGGTTGGTCATAGCTTTTCTTCCAAGGACTAAGTGTCTTTTAATTTCATAGCTGCAGTCACCATCTGTAGTGATTTTGGAGCCCCCTCAAAATAAAGTCTGTCACTGTTTCCATTGTTTCTCCATCTATTTGCCATTAAGTGATGGGACTGGATGCCATGATCTTAGTTTTCTGAATATTGAGCTTTAAGTCAACTTTTTCACTCTCCTCTTTCACTTTCATCAAGAGGCTCCTCAGATCCTCTTTGCTTTCTGTCATAAGAGTGGTGTCATCTGCATATCTAAGTTTATTGACATTTTTACTGGCAATCTTGATTCCAGCATGTTCTCGTGCTTCATCCAGCCTGGCATTTCACATGATGTACTCTGCATATAAGTTAAATAAGCAGGGTGACAATATACAGTCTTGACATACTCCTTTCCTGATTTGGAAGCAGTCTCTTGTTTCATATCCAGGTCTAAGGGTTGCTTCTTGACCTGCATACAGATTTGTCAGGAGGCAGGTCAGATGGTCTGATATTCTCAACACTTTAAGAATTTTCCACAGTTTGATGTGATCCACACAAAGGCTTTGGCATAGTCAATAAATCAAAAGCAGATGTGTTTTTGGAACTCTCTTGCTTTTTTGATGATCCAGTGGATGTTGTCAATTTGATCTCTAGCTCCTCTGCCTTTTTCTAAATCCAGCTTGAACACCTGAAAGTTCATGGTTCACATACTATTGAAGGTTGGCTTGGAGAATTTTGAGCATTACTTTGCTAGTGTGTGAAATGACTTCAGTTGTATGATAGTTTGAGCATTCTTTGGCATTGCCTTTCTTTGGGATTGGAATGAAAACTGACCTTTTCCAGACCTGTGGCCACTGCTGAGTTATCCGGATTTGCTGGCATATTGAGTGCAACACTTTCTCAGCCTCATCTTTTAGGATTTGAAATAACTCAACTGGAATTCCATCACCCCACTAGCTTTGTTCGTAGTGATGCTTCCTATGATCCACTTGAATTTCTCCAGGATGTCTGGCTCTAGTTCAGTGATCACATCATCCTGGTTATCTGGGTCATGAAGATCTTTTTAATATAGTTCTTCTGCGTGCAGATGATACAACCCTTATGGCAGAAAGTGAAGAAGAACTAAAGAGCCTCTTGATGAAAGTGAAAGTGGAAAGCAAAAAGTTGGCTTAAAGCTCAACATTCAGAAAATGAAGATCATGGCATCTGGTCCCATCACTTCATGGGAAATAGATGGGGAAACAGTGGAAACAGTGTCAGACTTTATTTTTGGGGCTCCAAAATCACTGGAGATGGTGACTGCAGCCATGAAATTAAAAGATGCTTACTCCTTGGAAGGAAAGTTATGATCAACCTAGATAGCATATTCAAAAGCAGAGATACTACTTTGTTGACTGAGGTCCGTCTAGTCAAGGCTATGGTTTTTCCTGTGGTCATGTATGGATGTGAGAGTTGGACTGTGAAGAAAGCTAAGCACTGAAGAATTGATGCTTTTGAACTGTGGTGTTGGAGAAGACTCTTGAGAGTCCCTTGGACTGCAAGGAGATCCAACCAGTCCATTCTGAAGGAGATCAGCCCTGGGATTTCTTTGGAAGGAATGATGCTAAAGCTGAAACTCCAGTACTTTGGCCACCTCATGCGAAGACTTGACCCATTGGAAAAGACTCTGATGCTGGGAAGGATTGGGGGCAGGACAAGAAGGGGACGACAGAGGATGAGATGGCTGGATGGCATCACAGACTCGATGAATGTGAGTCTGAGTGAACGCTGGGAGATGGTGATGGACAGGGAGGCCTGATGTGCTGCGATTCATGGGGTCAGAAGAGTCGGACACAACTGAGCGACTGAACTGAACTGAACTCTGTGCATTCTTGCTGCCTCTTCTTAATATCTTCTTCTGTTGGGTCCGTACCACTTCTGTCTTTTATTTTGCTCATCTTTGCATGACTGTACTCTTGGTATCTCTGATTTTCTTGAAGTGATCTCTAGCCATTCCCATTCTATTATTATTCTATTTTCTTGCATTGGTCATTTAGGAAGGCTTTCTTATCTCTCCTTGCCATTGTTTGGAACTCTGTATTCAAATGGGTATGTCTTTCCTTTTCTCCTTTGCCTTTAGCTTCTCTTCTTTTCGGAGATATTTGTAAGGCCTCCTCAGACAGCCATTTTGCCTTTTTGCATTTCTTTTACTTGGGGATGGTCTTGCTCACTGCCTCCTGTACAATGTCACGAACCTCTGTCCATAGTTCATCAGGAACTCTATCAGATCTAATGTCTTGAATCTATTTGTCATTTCCACTGTATAATCATAAGGAGTATGATTTAAGTTATACCTGAATGGTCTAGTGGTTTTCCCTAATTTTCTTCAGTTTAAGCCTGAATTTTTCAATAAGGAGTTCATGATCTGAGCCACAGTCAGCTCCCAGTCTTGTTTTTGCTGACTGTATAGAGCTTCTCCATCTTTGGTCAAATGTTTGACCAAACGTGGTCCACTGGAGAAGGGAATGGCAAACCATTTCAGTATTCTTGTCTTGAGAACCTCATGAAAGTATGAAAAGGCAAAAAGGTATGACACTGAAAGTTGAACTCCCCAGGTCAGTAGGTTCCCAATACGCTACTGGAGAAGTGTGGAGAAATAACTCCAGAAAGAATGAAGACATTGAGCCAAAGCAAAGACAACACCTAGTTGTGGACATGACTGGTGATGGAAATGAAGTCTGATGCTGTAAAGAGCATTATTGTGTAGGTACCTGCAATGTTAGGTCCATGAATCAAGGCAAATTGGAAGTGGTCAAACAGGAGAGATGGCAAGAGTGAACATAGACATTTTAGGAATCAGTGAGTTAAAATGGACTGAAATGGCTGAATTTAACTCAGATGACCATTATATATATATATATAATCTACTACTGTGGGCAAGAATCCCTTAGAAAAATGTAGAAGTCTTCATAGTCAACAAAAGACTCCAAAATTCAGTGCTTGGATGCAATCTTAAAAATGACAGAATGATCTCTCTTCATTTCCAAGGCAAACCATTCAATATCATAGTAATCTAAGTCTATGCCCGTACCAGTAATGTTGAAGAAACTGAAGTTGAATGGTTCTATGAAAACCTACAAGACCTTTTAGGACTCACACCCAGTCCTCTTCATTATAGGGGACTGGACTGGATTGCAAAAGCAGGAAGTCAAGATCTACCTGGAGTAACAGGCAAATTTGGCCTTACAAAATGAAGCAGGACAATGGCTAACAGAGTTTTGCCAAGAGACCACACTGGTCATAGCAAACACCATCTTCCAACAACACAAGAGAAAACTCTACACATGGACATCACCAGATGGTCTATAACAAAATCAGACTGATTATATTATTTGCAACCAAAGATGGAGATCAAGTCCAGCTAAGGTCAAAGTCTACTATGGCCAGTCAAGCTCTTGACTTTTGTGAAGTGAGTCAGCACTTTAAAAATGGAGATAGTTGAAACAATATCATGTAAATAACCATTGATGTGACTAAAAGCAACTATGTCTCTTCTACTCACTTTCTTTCATCAGTTCTGTGTATGCCTCTAAAAATCTATGATTCCAGCTCTTATCCTCTATCAACTGGCTAATAGAAAATTTTCCTTCAATGTTCCTCTGTCAGCTCTACATCAGCACAACAGTGAAAAGGCATCATCCCTCCTATAAACCATCCCTATCTCCTGATATTGCCCCCCACCCCCACTTTTTTCCCAAGACAAGAACTAAATCAGATCTGGTCAATCCTCTCTCCACTCTCTTTTCTGTAAACAAGAAGTTACATGACCTGAATTCTACAGCAATTCTAGGGTAAAGTAGCCCCTTACTAACATAGAAGGAACCACCTAAGCAGCTTCTTGGTTGGAGCAAAGGTTTACTTACTATTCAGAAGAATCTATTTGTTGTGGATGTGTTTGGTGATGAAAGTAAAGCCCAATGCTGTAAAGAACAATATTACACAGGAACCTAGGATGTTAGGTCCATAAATCAAGGTAAACTGGAAATGGTTAAACAGGAGATGGCAAGAGTGAACATTAACATTTTAGGAATCAGTGAACTAAAATGGACAGGAATGGGTGAATTTAATTCAGATGATCATTATATCTACTACTGTGGGCAATAATACTTTAGAAGAAAAGTAGTAGCCCTCATAGTCAACAAAAGAGTCTGAAATGCAGTACTTGGGTGCAATCTCAAAAATGTCAAAACTAATATCTGTTTATTTCCAAGGCAAACCATTCAACATCACAGTAACCCAAGTCTATGCCCTAGCCACTAATGCCAAAGAAGCTGAAGTTGGATGGTTCTAGAAAGACCCACAAGACCTTCTAGAACTAACACTCAAAAAAAGAGGTCCTTTTCATCATAGGGGACTGGAATGCAAAAGTAGGAAGTCAAGAGATACCTGGAGTAACACTTAAGTTTGGCCTTGGAGTACAGAACGAAGCAGGCCAAAGGTTAACAGAGTTTTTCCAAGAGAACACACTGGTCATAGCAAACACTCTCTTCCAGCAACACAAGAGATGACTCTATACACAGACATCACTAGATGGGCAATACCAAAATCAGATTGATTATACTCTTTGCAGCTGAAGATGAAGAAGCTTTATACAGTCAGCAAAAACAAGACCAGATGTTGACTGTGGCTCAGATCATGAATTCCTTTTTGCAAAATTCGGACTTAAATTGAAGATAAGTAGATAAAACCACTAGACTATTCAGGTATGTCATATATCAAATCACTTACAATTATACAGTGGGAGTGACAAATAGATTCAAGGGATTAGATCTAATAGACAGAGTGCCTGAAGAACTATGAATGGAGGTTTGTAACATTGTACAGAAGGTGAAGATTAAAATCATCCCCAAGAAAAGGCAATGCAAAAGGGCAAAATGGTTGTCTGAAGAGGCCTTACAAATAGCTCAGAAAAGAAGAGAAGCAAAAGGCAAAGGAGAAAAGGAAATATATACCCATTTGAATTCAGAGTTCCAGAGAATAGCAAGGAGAGATAAGAAAGCCTTCCTAAATGATCAGTGCAAAGAAATAGAAGAAAACAAAAGAGTGGGACTGATTGGAGATCACGTCAAGAAAATTAGAGATACCAAGGGAACATTTCATGCAAAGATGGGCACAATAAAGAACAGAAATAGTATGGACCCACCAGAAGCAGAAAGTATTAAGAGGAGATGGCAAGAATACACAGAAGAACTATACAAAAAGATCTTAAAGACCCAGTAACCACAATGATGTGATCACTCACCTAGAGCCAGGCATCTTGGAGTGGGTAGTCAAGTGAGCCCAGGGAAGCATCACTACAAACAAAGCTGGTGGAGATGATAGAATTCCAGTTGAGCTATTGCAAATCCTAAATAAGATGCTGTGAAAGTGCTGCACTCAATATGCCAGCAAATCTGGAAAACTGAGCAGTAGCCACAGAACTGGCAAAGGTCAGATTTCATTCCAATCCCAAAGAAGGGCAATGCCAAAGAATGTTCAAATTATTGCACAACTGAACTCATTTCACATGCTAGCAAAGAAATGTTCAAAATTCTCCAAGCTAGGCTTCAACAGTATGTGAACTGAGAATTCCCAGATATTCAAGCTGGACTTAGATAAGGCAGAAGAATGAGAGATCAAATTGCCAACATCCGTTGGTTTATAGAAAAAGCAAGAGAATTCCATAAAAATATCTACTTCTGCTTTATTCACTATGCTAAAGCCTTTGACTTCATGGATCACAACAACCTGTGGAAAATTCTTAAAGAAATGAGAATACCAGACCACCTTACCTGCTTCCTGAGAAATCTGTATGCAGGTCAAGAAGCAACAGTTAGAACTGGACATGGAACAATGGAGTGGTTCCAAATTGTGAAAGGACTACGTCAAGACTGTATATCGTCACCCTGCTATTTAACTTATATGCAGAGTATATCATGCAAAATGCCAGGCTCAGTGAAGCACAAGCTGGAATTAAGATTGCTCTGAGAAATATCAATGCCCTCAGATATGCAGATGACCCCACCCTTATGGCAGAAAGTGAAGAAGAACTAAAGAGCATTTGATGAAGGTGAAAGAGTATAGTGAAAAAGTTGGCTCAAAACTCAACATTCAAAAAAATGAAGATAATGCATCTGGTCCCATCACTTCATGGCTAATAGATGGGGAAACAATGGAAACAGTGACAGACTTTGATTTTTGGGGTCCAAAATCAATGCAGATGATGACTGCAGTCCTGAAATGAAAAGACACTTGCTCCTTGGCAGAAAAGCTATGACAAACTTAGATAGCATATTTAAAAATAGAGACATTGCTTTGCCAGTGAAGGTCCATCTATTCAAAGCTATGGTCTTTCCAGTAGTCATGTATGGATATGTTATTTGGACCATAAAGAAGGATGAGCACCAAAGAAACGATACTTTTGAGCTGTGGTGTTGGAGAAGACTGTACGTTTCCTTGGACTGCAAGGAGATCAAAGCAGTCTTTCCTAAAGGAAATCAATCCTAACATTCATTGGAAGGACTGATGTTGAAGCTGAAGTTTCAATACTTTGGCCACCTGATGTGAAGATCCAACTCATTAGAAAAACCCTGATGCTGAGAAAGATTGAAGGCAAGAGGAGAAGGGGACAAGAAAGGACTCGATGGCTGGGTGGCATCACCAACTCTATGGACATGAGTTTGAGCAAGCTTTGGGAGATGGTGAATGGCAGGGAAGCCTGATTTGCTGTAATCGATGGCACCCCAGTACTCTTGCCTGGGAAATCGGATGGACAGAGGAGCCTGGAAGGCTGCAGTCCATGGGGTCACTAAGAGTCGGACACAATTGAGTGACTTCACTTTCACGCATTGGAGAAGGAAATGGAAACCCACTCCAGTGTTCTTGCCTGGAGAATCCCAGGGACAGGGGAGCCTGGTGGGCTGCTGTCTATGGGGTCACACAGAGTTGGACACACTGAAGTGACTTAGAAGCAGCAGCAACATGGGGTTGCAAAGAGTTGGACCTGACTGCGTGACTGAACGACAATAACAGTGAATCAGTTAAGTACATTCAACCTCAATGAGAACTTCATGTTCTGCTTCTCAACACATTCCCTGTCCCCATATCAATAAAAATAAAAACAGCACTAATTAGCTAATATATGTATGCATATGTGTGTATGCATATGTGTGTATGCATATGTGTGTATGCATATGTGTGTGCATATGTGTGTATGCATGTGTGTGTGCATATGTGTGTATGCATATGTGTGTATGTGCATACATACACGCATACACATAGCAAAGAATCTTACAGTGTTCTGTTTTTTCTGTGATGATTACTTCAATATATTTAATAATTTAATTTTCACTTGTTTCTTTCTTTCTTGCCCTTTCTTGGTGCTCATTCAGATTCGCAGATGTCCTAATACATCCCTCTGTTTGCCTTGTTGGGCCCTGTTTAGCAGTATCAGTAGTTTTTTAATGGTGCACATTCACACAACCTATGATCTCTTGTCTAAATCCTCACCTTCCCTCTTTACCAGATTCTCCGTGTGGGTTGCTGCCTAAGCTGTGGGTCTGGATTATGATATCAGAGTTTATTCCATATTTCCTGCATTTGATGATTTGTCCTGGAAGGCTATAGCTTTCCCTTTAGTGCCCGAGCTCTCCTGACCTCTAGCAGTCTTCTAGTTCCATAGCTTTGCTCAGACCCGAAGGGCTCAAATTTACCTCAGTTCTAAACTGTTCCTCTGGACCCTCACTCATCCCTCCTGACTATACTCTTGGGCCGCTCCAGGACTCTCTGGTCCTAGAGCACACCTTTTCCTCTCAGTGTTTCCTTGACCTTCTTGCTTTAAATTCTGGTTCATATCTCTGACAACGTCCACTACCTTCTCTCTCTTTATATCCTTGCTTAAAACCTTGGAGTCATATTTGATATTGTTCCTCCCTTGACCAGAATAATTTGCACAATGCTCTTTGTTTCCCATATTATCATTAGAAATTATTGTTCCAATTTGGTGATTTTGTTATAATTATTTTTGGCCTGGTCCAGGCTTGTGTCAGTCCCTACAATTTTTCATATATCTGGAACACAATTACCAGATTAATATTTTGGAAAACGCCACTTATATTATGAAAACTCACATTCCTCTTTGCTGACACAATGAATTTCAAACTTCAAACATAGCATTCTATAAATAAGCCCAAACCTCTCGTTTAAACCAAGATTTACCTGTACTATTTATCTTACTCAACTGGTCAGCATACCTTCCCCCAAATTTACCTTATGCCTCTGTATCACTCAACTCACTCATACTGTTCTTTATTCCTAAAATACCACCAGGAGCAATGTTTTGAGTGAGCCAGATAACCCAGTAAGAGCTCCAGAGTACTAACAGTAAGAGGAAATTATAAGAAAAGATGATCTCTAAAACCCTTCCCTTCTTAGAACTCCAAGACCATCCATGTCCTTGTAGCCTTCCAACATTTCACTAAGGCTAGATGTGGTCTTCTTCCAACCCACAGTGAGCACCTTTTCCTCTAATCTGGCCCTTCTCCAACTACTCATTCAGCCCATAAACAATTATAATCTTATATGACTGTTTAACTTGTCATACATGCCTTTTTTCTCTAATCCTTGAATTGTGAAATCCAGATATCCCATAATCACCTGGGAGTAGTGAGTGTCCAATCATTATCTATTGATGGAGTCTGAGTGAATCAAATCATTAGTGAAAGTTGCTGGAAAAATAAATTGGAAACATAGGTATCACAAGGGGCCTCGTTAAATGTACTCTCACTGGTCTAATTGCATTTAATTAAGTCCCTTGGGGAATAATTGCCCCTTAGGCCATGTCATCCAAGGTCAATGTGACTCATTTTAATCAGAACATCTCCTCCGGGTGATGGAGCAATTACATAGCATTTGGATTTGCATCCATGATTTGTTTGCGGCACCATTTTAATTTTGTGTCTGAGACATCGAATTTTAAAGTGCAGCAAGAGGACTTTGTAAATCAGGCCAAAGA
Organism: Nanger dama; assembly: GCA_917880005.1. Classification (NCBI taxonomy): domain Eukaryota; kingdom Metazoa; phylum Chordata; class Mammalia; order Artiodactyla; family Bovidae; genus Nanger; species Nanger dama. The sequence goes on along the minus strand of CAKJTW010000017.1, from coordinate 35,841,271 downwards.
ACAGCCATTAAGACCTGGTTACAGTCATCCCAGATTTGCTCACAGCTTCTGTCCCTTTGCTGTGGGCTTTCTTCTCAGAGGTCCTGGATTCATTTCAGATGACATGACTCTGGGCAAACTAGATGTGAGAGGTAACTGAAAGTTAAAGTGATGTAGTATTTTTAATAAGTATGATTTTTCTGTTTCATCTAGAAATGTAGAGTAAAATAAATTATTGTATGCTAGCTTTGAGTTACCAACTGTCATTAGCCTCTGGACATGTTAACCAAGAAGCTAATAAATAGATTAACAGTTGAGTTCTACTTTTTGGATCCATTTCTAACATCATTATAATTATAGTCTATGTCTTGAGTTCACAAGCATTTGCCTTTTGATCTTAACTATATGAACTGTATGGTAAAAGCAAATGGCCACAGGTATTGTGGAACCATGCCTGACTTATCCATCTTATCCTTCAAGCATTGGGGAAGTGTTTAGATTGATTTAAAGGTTTTTCACAGCTATGTATCATTTATTCACAAAATCCTTTGATGTAGAAGTGAACTTTGTTGTCATTGTCTAGTTATTGTAAAGAGGTACTAGGCCACTTATTAAATAACAAAATAAAAAATTCTGAACAACATTGGAATCCAGGGATACCACTTGTTTTTATTTGGAGTAGACATAGGAGTGCATTCTCTTGACAGAACTCTATTAGCCTTTGCCCTGATTCATTCTGTACTCCAAGGCCAAATTTACCTGTTACTCCAGGTGTTTCTTGACTTTCTACTTTTGCATTCCAGCCCCCTATAATGAAAAGGACATCTTTCTGGGTGTTAGTTCTAAAAGGTCTTGTAGGTCTTCATAGAACTGTTCAACTTCAGCTTCTTCAGCATTACTGGTTGGGGCATAGACTTAGATTACTATGATATTGAATGGTTTGCCTTGGAAATGAACAGAGATCATCTTGTCGTTTTTGTGATTGCATCCAAGTACTGCATCTCAGACTCTTTTGTTGAGCATGATGGCTACTTCATTTCTTCTAAGGGATTCCTGAACACAGTAGTAGATATAATGGTCATCTGAGTTAAATTCACCCATTCCAGTCCATCTTAGTTTGCTGATTTCTAAAATGTTGATATTCACTCATGCCATCTAATGTTTGATCAGTTCCAATTTGCCTTGATTCATCAACTGAACTGAACTGAACTGAGATGTGGGAGAGGGTATTGGGATGGTAATACACAGTTCTGGAAAGATGTATGGTATAAGGAAGGAGAAAAGCCACGGGACCCAGGTCAGCTTCCGGGGCTTGATCTCAACCTTGTGCCTACTGTGGTATGCAGTCTTGAGCTCTTCATTTGATGTCTCTGTACCTTAATTTCTTCAACTGTAAAATGGAATAAACACTATTCTACTCACTTTTATTGAGCCCTTAAAATGATTATTTGAGATAATTTTTAGAAGAGAAAAAGTTACATTGCTGCACATATTTAACCTATTATATTACTTTATCCAAGATGCCTTGAGAACTATTCTTTGAACCACTTGGAAATCGCTCATCTCTACCTCATTTTCATTCACTGAGGCTCAAAATATAGTCATTTGGCATGTAAGACTAGTGATAAACAAAGCGGTAAGAGCAGTGTGGAGTCACCAGATGGAGATTTCATGTTTTTTGTTATCATATACATATTAAGTTCTAACATACTCTAGATAGTTATAAGAGAGATACAGTACATAGAACTTGTTTGCTTTAATCAAGGACTATGTCAAAATATAAATGGCCTTCTCATCTAGCTTCCTTAATAGTGCTCTCAAACTGTTTTTGGAATGGGAAGAATCCAATTTCTTCTTGAGAGTTACATTCTGTGTGCCATCACTCTCTCTGAGATGCCTCAACAATACAAAGGGGAAATGAAATACACAACAAAGTAAAGAATGAAAAAGATGCATTAGAGATTTCCACCCTGGAATAAAATAGGAACAATATGAAGGGACAGCAAGTGAATGCCAGAGGTAATTTTAAGGGTTTGAATCAACATATAGATGGTATTATAGAACAGCTATTGATTTCAAGTAATAACATTATGGTCAGTTCTGATAGTTTAGTGAAAAGAGTGCTGAGGAAACACAATTAAAACTTTGGCTCTGTGATGAGCTAGAGGATCTTGGGCAAGTCAGGTTGGTGGTGATGGGTGGGTGGGGTGGAGAAAAGCAAGTATCTTTGCTGTAAATGGGGGTAATCTGTGTTAGATGACTTTGTCAGAGCCTTTTTTGGGATTTGTAACTCTATGCTTTGTGAGAAGTATCATGCAATAAATTAAATAAAGCTATATGCCTGGAATAAAGCCAGTCATTGCTCACCATACCTTCCTCCTTTCTGAGTTGCCCTGACTAACACATCTTCACTTGATATATGCTATATATGCCCTTCAAAGTCATCTACCCAAATCTTCACATATGAAAACTTCTCTATCACTTATTAGATACTTAGCATATGATACATTATAATTTGTATATTTTCAAAAAATTTCCATGTTCCCCAATATATCTGGTACTTAACATAGTATTTGCATATAGAAGGCATTTATGGACAATGATTATCTTATGATAAAGTTTCAATTCCCATATAAGATGTATTTATCATTTAAGAGGCAGGCCCTGTGTGTTGGAAGGATAAAAACTAAGGATTATGGGAAAAGAATGATACTTATCAATAGATACACATTGTTTGCAACCCAGCTTCCCCAGTGTACAGTGTTACTTGATCTCTCAGAGCCTTTCCTCCCCTTGTCAAATGAAACCACCTTCTGATATCCAAAAATCTTCTCCAAGAAGGGGAAAAATTGCCATGGAAAGTAGGAATGGGGGTTTCAGAGGTGACCATGCATTCAATATATTAGCTTCAGTTCAGTTCAGTTCAGTCACTCAGTCACATCTGACTCTTCGTGACCCCATGAATTGCAGCACGCCAGGCCTCCCTGTCCATCACCAGCTCCTGGAGTTCACCCAAACTCATGTGCATTGAGTTGGTGATGCCATCCAGCCATCTCATCCTCAGTCTTCCCCTTCTCCTCCTGCCCCCAATCCCTCCCAGAATCAGGGACTTTTCCAATGAGTCAGCTCTTCGCATGAGGTGGCCAAAGCGCTGGAGTTGCAGCCTCAGCACCAGTCCTTCCACTGGTCTCAGCAGTCTTCAAAAATTATTGGGTTCTGAGCATCCTTGAGCTGATACATTGCATGCAATTTGATTGTAAGCAGAAAGAATTACTAAAGACTTTTAAATCGAACTTGGAGCCCATAAGATGATTCAGGATTCCCCAAAACCCACCTCTACCATTCCCACATGAGAACCTGGCACTCCCTTCCTTCTCTGTGCCAGCTGCTCTTCTGCCCAGGCCTAGATCTCCAGAGCAGGAAAGCTCACTGGTCCTTTCTGGGTTGCATGGGACCTGAAACTTAAGATGTTTTAGAAGCCCTATAGAAGAAAAAAGAATTAAAAAAAAGTATATATCTAATATAATTAGATATAAAAGCAACTACATTTTAGAATAAGGAAATAAAACACAATTAACAATTTTAAAGCCGAAAATGCCATCTACCTCACAAAATTCAGAAATATATGCTTTTAAATAAAATGCCAGACTCTCCCCTATAATACATATTTCTCTCCTACATATTTTGGCTGTATATGCTTTTATTAGGAATTCATATGACAGTGGGCTTCCCTGATAGCTCAGTTGGTAAAGAATCCACCTGCAATGCAGGAAACCCCAGTTCGATGCCTGGGTTGGGAAGATCCCCTGAAAAGGGATAGGCTACCTACTCTAGTATTCTGGCCTGGAGAATGCCATGGACAGTATGGTCCGTGGGGTCTCAAAAAGTAGGACATGACTGAGTGACTTTCACTTTCATACTACAATGATTTTATAATATTGTTTGGTGAAAAAGAATCTAAAGATAATTGAGTTTCTATTATCATAACTCATCAAATGTTTTTATCAGTAGTAGTTTAAAAAGATTCGTTCATATTCATAATTTGTTACTGACAAGTCCACGTAAAAATTCAGAATTGTTGTCAATTGGGGAAAATATCAACCAAATTTATTTTATATATAAACAGAAAGATGTCAGGACATCTAACATTTTCTTGTATAGTAACTATTCTTAGATATTCATTACATTAACATCAGCTATTAAGAGCTTGTCACCAATATCTTCATAGTAGTTTAGTTTGTTCGTGCAGCTATGTCTGACTCTTTGCAACCCCATGAACTGCAGCACATCAGGCTTCCCTGTCCATTACCAACTACTAGAGTTTACTCAAACTCATGTCCATTTAATCAGTGATGGCATCCAACCATCTTATCCTCTGTCATGCCCTTCTCCTCTTGCCTTCAATCTTTCCCAACATCAGCGTCTTTTCAAATGAGTCAGCTCTTCGCATCAAGTGACCAAAGTATTAGAGTTTCAGCTTCAGCATCAGTCCTTCCAATGAATATTCAGGACAGATTTCCTCTAGGATGGACTGGCTGGATCTCCTTGCAGTCCAAGGGACCCTCAAGAGTCTTCTCCAACACCACAGTTCAAAAGCATCAATTCTTTGGCACTCAGCTTTCTTTATAGTGCAACTTTCACATTCATACATGACTACTGGAAAAACCTAGCTTTGACTAGATGGACCTTTGTTGGTAAAGTAATGTCTCTGCTTTTTAATATGCTATCTAGTTTGGGGTCATAGCTTTTCTTCCAAGGAGCAAGCATTTTTTAATTTCATAGCTGCAGTCACCATATGCAGTGATTTTGGAGCCCCTCAAAATAAAGTGTGTCATTGTTTCCATTGTTTCCCCATCTATTAGCCATGAAGTGATGGGACTGGATGCATTATCTTCATTTTTTGAATGTTGAGTTTTGGCCAACTTTTTCACTCTCCTCTTTCACCTTCATCAAAATGCTCTTTAGTTCTTTTTCACTTTCTGCCATAAGGGTGGTGTCATCTGCATATCTGAGGTTATTGATATTTTTCCTGGAAGTCTTGATTCCAGCTTGTGCTTCATCCAGCATGTCACATGATGTACTCTGCATATAAGTTAAATAAACAGGGTGACAATATACAGCCTTGATGTACTCTTTTCCTGATTTAGAACCAGTCTGTTTTTCCATGTCCAGTTCTAACTGTTGCTTCTTGACCTGCATACAGATTTCTCAGGAGACAAGTAAGGTGATTTGATATTCCCATCTCTTTAAGAATTATCCACAGTTTGTTATGGCACATTATTACTTTTACATTGCCTTTATTACTGTTATCGTGTATGTGCATGTGTTTCATGTCAATTGAATGAGTGTGAAGGATTGTAAAGATGGTCACAATAATTTTTTCCCTTTCACTTATCCATAATTTTCGGTAGCATCTCCCTACAACAATGCTAGAATTAGCCATGTGACTTAGTTTAATAGACACTACTAAACATGATACATGTTGCCTCTTAAAAGGCACTTGGATGTGGGGCTTGTCTCTGCTTGCAACTACTATCCTAAGAATAAGCTCTGATTTGCCTGCTAAATAATGATAGGCTGCAGCCCAGTTATCCCAGGGGACTGTCAGCCAACTGCCAAACCATTAATAGAGAATATACCAGATCACCAAGCTTCAGGTGACACAGCAGCTAACTGCAGACATATGAAAGAGGAGCCAAGAGCAGCAGCAGAACTGCCCAGCTAGGCCCAACACAAATCAGCAGCTAAGTGAGTGAATGAATTGTGTCATCCACACAGTTTTGTCTGACTCTTTGTGCGTCCATGGACCTTAGCCCTCCAGGCTCTTCTGTCCATGGAATTCTCCAGGCAAGAATACTTGAGTGGGTTGCCATTCCCTCCTCCAAGGGATCTTCCTGACCCAGAGATTGAACCCAGGTCTCCAACATGGTAGGCAGATTCTTTACTGTCTGAGCCACCAGAGAAGCCTCAAAATAAACTGCTGTTTTAAGCCAAAGGTTAGCAATTTTTTTCCATGAAGGACCAGATAGTAAATATTTTAGGCTTTGGAGGCTGCTTATGGTCTCCAGGAGTTGGTGATGGACAGAGAGGCCTGTAATGCTGTGATACATGGGGTCACAAAGAGTTGGACACAACTGAGGGACTGAACTGAACTGATGGTCTCTGTTAAATTTCTTCATTTTTTCCTACATCTCTTTAAAGATGTAAAAGCCATTGTCCATCTTTGTTAGCCATTGAGTTTACGGGAAGTTTGTTACAAAGCAAAAATTAATTCAAACAACAAGAAATGCAGTGTTTTCCCAAATGCATTCATATGATTCATTTTCTTCATTAGTGAATTCACAGCAATCCCAGGGTCTGATATTTCTTTGATTCAAAATTTATCTCTCCAGTTTAACAAACTCCTGCTTCTGGTATGGTATGAACATTTTTGCCAAATTCTCTTAAGAATAATCTCTGTTGATTTTGTTGTTCATTTTTGTCTTGTACATTTTACATTCCATGAATTTTATATTAATATTCTTTTAACTCCATTAGAAATAAAATTAAAGGAAAACACACATACATATATGTATTCCAAATCAGAAGTCTGTAATTATCATCTGTTTCACTTACATTCTCTAAAACACCTTTCCCACTAGCAGTTAAAGAGTTGTCTTTGAACCTGAACAACTTTTTGAATAAATTTGCAGTTTGCTAAAATGTTTGTATTCTTTCTCCAGTTCCTGGAAAATATAACAGAGTTCTTAAAAAAAAAAAAAAGACACTATTTAGTCATGCTTTAAGTCTGAACACCTTACATATCTGTTGACTGGAGAAAGGTTCCACAGACTAAACTCCTTGCTGCATGCAGAAACCTTGTTTCTCCTCTACTAGACATGTCAGGCATGGTAAAACATATTAAAAGTGCTTCTGGCCTGTACCTTCAAAATCCATGACAAGTGACTAGACATAGTGGGTAGTAGACTAGTTCCAGAAGCTATTTCTAAGCTCGGATAGTACCATTTAACTACACGTGAGGTTGACATTGTCTCACATAAATATATCCAACTAAACCCCATATATGTCTCTCATGTTTAACTCTCATTTAGCCATAATTCACACATGCTAATGGCTGCTCCAGTACCACCCAACAAAGGGGAAATAAGGGAGGGAAAATCAGAGTGGAAAGAGAAAGTAGTCTTAACTAACTACAGTTACTATATCTTCCCTCACAAACTTCTGAAAACATATGAGAATGTGAACATATTGCTAGGAACCTTTCCCTCATGCAAGTGAGGGAACTTGAAACTTCATATCATCACCTTCCTTATAAATCTACCTCTGTAACTTTCATATCATTTAAATCATATTAGAGGAAGCAAGCATGAACACAAATGGGGGTGAGACACTTATTGCCCAATTCCATGAACAGAAAGATTTTTATCTGTAAAAATAGCATTCTTAACTCTGGTTCTCAAGCAGTGAAAGTATTGTTAGCATGAGTAAGGTGACTATATGTTCACCACAGTCTCCATGTCAAACATTTTCAAGGATAGCTAAATATTTCCATGTGATATGATTTTTTTCCACCTTCAATGAAACACAAAGCACATTTTTAACTTTAAAAGCATCCACTTTTAATATCTGCCTTCTCTAACATATCTTTAGAGTCTCATTCACCAACTCTGTCTATATGGTATCTTTTATAACAGTCACAGAGTTACATCTTTGTGTAACAAGATGTATGACAAGTTACATCTTGTCATAAAGAGTTACATCTTTGTAAAATTATTCCCACAATTTAACTGCTATTAGTTACTAAACCTCTGTATTGGTCAACAATGTAAAAATGCTTCCTCTTGGCCAGGTTAATTTAAAATAGTGTTGTGGTTTGGGAAAAAAAAAGTTTCCATGAGATTTTCCTTATCTCTATTTCCCATCTGGCTTGCTGTTATAAACATTTAATCCAGTGTTTGCTGCCAATGTTTCCCAGAAAGCCTTATAATTGCTTGGAATTTGTATGAACAGTTCCAGTCTGGTGCACAATTAGGGATGCACTATAAAATTTTCATTGCTCGATTTAGTTGAAATTATAAGATGGAAAGGGAACAATAACACCCATAGTTGTAGACTATAAAAATGACTACTAGAATTTGCAAGTAACAATCCCAATAGACCAAAATCTCAATCTCAGTAGACCCAAAGAAATCTCAATCTAAGCAAAGACTTAGAATATTTAGTGAGAAACTTTTATGTGAAAAAAAAGGACTTGAGTTTCAAAAATTCACAGAGTTCAAGAGGAAAAGAGGGAAGTGGTATTCACTGCCCTGTGCTTTCTCAAGTATAAAGGCTTTGGTACAAATACTCATTGACTCCATATCTAAGGAAACAGAGAGGTAACTAAATAGTGACAAAAGGCAGTTGGTATCAATGTCCTGCCAAAATGTGGCGGATTAATCCAATTGGCATTCTTCATTTCTGAAATAAGCTAATTGTGAAAAAACCTTTTAAGGCCTTCTTGTCTCTCTGTGGACTATAATTTCCACTACTCTACAAGTCTTGAGGTTCAAACATTGCACTACCATTGGCCGTGCCATTAGAGTGTATCCATTAAGTTAAGTGAATGGTAGTTGGTGTGTGCCAGTTAGTATCTGAGTGTTTGTATGTGCCAACATCTAATTGAAAAGTACACGGTCCCACGCTTGCACTTCAAATGTTTCAGCTCTGTGGGCATATAAAATTAAAAGAATAACACTGCTGGGTTCTTGGCCTAAAAATGCATTTGAGTGGAAAAGCCAGGTGAAATGTAGATAATTCAAACGGTGGTAAATTGGGATTTCTGAAGCCTTCTTGCTATGAAAGTCTTGCTGTGAGAGGACCAAGCTACAGAGTGAGAAAATGCATTAGTTGTTGAGGCTACTGGGGTTAAAAACAACAACAACAACAACAAAACACCACACACACACACACACACACACACACACACACACACAAACCAGCAGCAATGACAATAAAGAAACAGTGTTGCAGCAACTCAGTATTAGGTCCAGAAATGTGAAGTGTGATCTATCATTCCATTGAACTATCAGTCCACCTACCTATCAATCTATCAGTCTACCAGTCATCTACCTATGTCTTTACCTACCTAACTGCTACTTCATATATTGGAGATATACATAAGGAAATATTCAGTGGCTCTCCCAGCCCATCAACAGGTGAGTGGATGCAGGGGAGACACACTGGCCTGTCTAGGAAATGTAAAGTTCCAGCATGAGATGACTGTGAGTCTGTAATGGAATCTGAAGGAATAGAGGAGTCACATTTTGACTCACAAAGTCATTCAAACCCCCAATTTCCAAAGCCTCAAGGATTGAGGAGACAGAAAATATTTCTTGAACTCTATGAAGTTTAAATGCTACTATTTAAATGGTTTGACACTCCTGACCATAAATTATCACTCTATTGGTACATTTTTTAATGGATATCTGTGCACTTCCCAGGCCTACTACTTGTACTTGTGTACATTATGGATAGTTTTTTACCCTCTTGCTGCTAAGTCGCTTCAGTCGTGTCTGACTCTGTGTGACCCCATAGACGGCAGCCCACCAGGCTCCCCTTGTCCCCAGGATTGTTCAGGCAAGAACACCGGAGTGGGTTGCCATTGCCTTCTCCTACTCATGAAAGTGAAAAGTGAAAGTGAAGTTGCTCAGTAAGTGTCTGACTCTTTGTGACCCCATGGACTGCAGACTACCAGGCTCCTCCATCCATGGGATTTTCCAGGCAAGAGTACTGGAGTGGGGTGCCATTGCTTTTACCTTCTTACTGGAGTCCAAATTTCACATTCTAAGAAAATTCTACCCTGATTTTAGGGATTGTGGCCTGAATGACATGGTTTTCTCTCAGTGAACTAAGTGATAAAGAAATGCACATAGTAAGCAGATTCCTGCAGTTCTGATGCTGCTTGATTTTAAGCAATTCATAGGCAAGGATATGCATTCTTGTGGGCTTCAGAATCTTCATCAGAAAAATGAGACTGATTGTTCTAGCCAACCATACAGATTATCTGACAGTGCAATTAGATAATGATTTGTCTTTCATAGTACTTTTTCTCTGCAGATTGTGTGACGGAGTACATAGACAACAACTTGCATCTTTTTATTTTAAATTTAACCTCATGCTTTGATGTTAGACAATTCTGTCAGAAATATATAGCTGTTAGACCACAAGGGTCGCAGTCTCCTCATGGGTAAAATAACAATAGTTACAATGAAGCACTGTTAGAACAATTAAGATTTCATATGTGTGTATATGCATATATATATTTTACATATGGACTTTATACACATATATGTATATACTTCTATGTGTGCTATGCTTAGCTGGCTTAAAACTCAACATTCAAAAATGAAGATCATGGCATCTGGACCCATCACTTCATGGGAAATAGATGGGGAAACAGTGGACACAGTGAGGGGCTTTATTTTTTGGACTCCAAAATCACTGCAGATGGTGACTGCAGCCATGAAAAGAAAAGACACTTGTTCCTTGGCAGAAAAGCTATGACAAACTTAGACAGCATATTAAAAAGTAGAGATGTTACTTTGCCAACAAAGGTCTGTACAGTCAAAGCTATGGTTATTCCAGTAGTCATGTGTGGATGTGAGTGTTGGACCATAAAGAAATCCGAGCACTGATGAACTGCAGCTTTTGAGCTGTGGTGTTAGAGGAGTCCTTAGACTGCAAGGAGATCAAACAAGTCAATCTTAAAGGAAATCAACCCTGAATATTCATTGGAAAGACTGATGCTGAAGCTGAAACTCTAGTACCTTGGCCACCTGATGCAAAGAGCCAACTCATTAGAAAAGCCCTTGATGTTGGGAAAGATTGAAAGCAGGAGGACAAGGGGATGAGAGAGGATGAGATGGTTGGATGGCATCACTAACTCAATGGACATGAGTTTGAGCAAGCTCAAACAACAAATGCTCAGCTGCTCAGTCATGTCTGACTCTGTGACCCTTTGGACAGTAGCCCACCAGACTATTCTTTCCACAGGATTTCCCAGGCAAGAATACTGGAGTGGGTTGCCATTTCCTCCCTCAGAAAAGTCTAATATATGTCTCCAGGAAGTCTAATAAGGTTTTATATACATATAGGTATATATGTTATATATATATATATATATATATTTGCATAATTAGGTAGTGTGTTGCTTAGTAAACAGTAATAGTAGTTTTATTTTCTTATATGCATAACATTGTAAACATTCAAGGTAGCAGTATCTTCAAAGAGAAAACGCATTCTTGAGTGGTTCAGGAATACAATATTTCTCATCCTTGGAAAGAAGTTTATGATTTGCCATATATTACTCAGAAAACAGATGTCCAAGGTAAGAGAAACCAAGTAAGATAGTAGGTGTTTCAAGAGGCATCAGAGGGCAGACTCACAAACCATAATCACAGAAAACTAGTCAGTCTAATCACAAGGACCACAGCCTTGTCTAACTCAATGAAACAAAGCCATACCGTGTGGGGCCACCTAAGACGGACAGGTCATCGTGGAGAGGTCTGACAGAATGGGGTCCACTGGAGAAGGGAATGGCAAACCACTTCAGTATTCTTGCCTTTAGAACCCCATGAACAGTATGAAAAGGCAAAATGATAGAATATAGAAAGAGGAACTCCTCAGGCTGGTAGGTGCCCAATATGCTACTGGAGATCAGTGGAGAAATAACTCCAGAAAGAATGAAGGGATGGAGCCAAAGCAAAAACAATACTCAGTTGTGGATGTGACTGGTGATAGAAGCAAGGTCTGATGTTGTAAAGAGCAATATTGCATAGGAACCTGGAATGTTAGGTCCATGAATTAAGGCAAATTGGAAGTGGTCCAACAAGAGATGGTAAGAGTGAACATCGACATTCAAGGAATCAGCGAACTAAAATGGGCTGGAATGGGTGAATTTAACTCAGATGACCATTATATCTACTACTGTGGGCAGGAATCTCTTAGAAGAAATGAAGTAGCCATCATAGTCAATGAAAGAGTTCAAAATGCAGTACTTGGATGCAATTAAAAAAAAAAAACAGAATAATCACTGTTTGTTTCTAAGGCAAACCATTCAATATTACAGTAATCTAAGTCTATGCCCAACCAGTAATGGTGAAGAAGCTGAAGCTGAATGGATCTATGAAGACCTACAAGACCTTTTAGAACTAACACCCCCAAAAGATGTCCTTTTCATTCTAGGGGACTGGAACGCAAAAGTAGGAAGTCAACAAACACCTGGGGTAGCAGGCAAATTTGGCCTTGGAATGTGGAATGAAGCAGGACAAAGACTAATAGAGTTTTGCCAAGGGAATGCACTGGTCATAACAAACATCCTCTTTCAACAACGCAAGAGAAGACTCTATACATGGACATCACCAGATAGTCAACACCAAAATCAGATTGATTATATTCTATGCAGCCAAAGATGGAGAATCTCTTATACAGTCAGCAAAAACAAGACCAGGAGCTGACTGTGGTTCAGATCATGCACTCCTTATTGCCAAATTCAGACTCAAATTGAAGAAAGTAGAAAAAACCACTAGACCATTCGGGTATGACCTCAATCAAATTCCTTATGATTATAGTGGAAGTGAGATTTAAGAAACTAGATCTGATAGACAGAGTACCTGATGAACTATGGATGGAGGTTCGTGACATTGTACAGGAGACAGGGATCAAGACCATCTTCATGGAAAAGAAATGCAAAAAGCAAAATGGCTGTCTGGGGAAGCCTTACAAATAGCTGTGAAAAGAAGAGAAGTAAAAAGCAAAGAAGAAAAGGAAAGATATAAGCATCTGAATGCAGATTTCCAGAGAATAGCAAGGAGAGATAAGAAAGCCTTCTTCAGCGACAGTGCAAAGAAATAGAGGAAAACAACAGAATGGGAAAGACTAGAGATCTCTTCAAGAAAATTAGAGATATCAAGGGAATATTTCATGCAAAGATGGACTCGATAAAGGACAGAAATGGTATGGACCTAACAGAAGCAGAAGGTATTAAGAAGAGGTGGCAAGAATACAAGGAAGAACTGTACAAAAAAGATCTTCACGAAGAGACGTAAAGATAATCAAGATGGTGTGATCAGTCACCTGAAGCAGCCAGACAATAGCTTGGAGGATGTGATAGCCTTCTTCAGCGACAGTGGGCCAAGAAATAGAGGCCGAATGGGAAAGCGGATCACTACAAACAAAGGTAGTGGGAATATTTCATGCAAAGATGGACTCGATAAAGGACAGAAATGGTAGGACCTAACAGAAGCAGAAGGTGTAAGAGGGTGGCAGGATCAAGGAAGACTGTAAAAAGATCTCCACCAAGATAATCACGTGGTGTGATCAGCACCTAGAGCCAGACATCTGGTATGTCTGTGGGCCTAGAAAGTCACTACAAACAAGGTGGTGGCGGTGATGGAATTCCAGATGAGCTATTTCAAATTCTAAAAGCTGATGCTGTGAAAGTGCTGCACTCAATATGCCAGCAAATTTGGAAAACTCAGCAGTGGCCACATGACTGGAAAAGATCAGTTTTCATTCCAATCCCAAAGAAAGGCAATGCCAAAGAATGCTCAAACTACCACACAATTTCACTCATCTCACATGCTCATAAAAATAATCAAAATAATACAAAAAACACTCTCAAAAAACGTGAACCGTGAAATCCTGAAATGTTCCAAGCTAGGTGGTTTTAGAAAAGGCAGAGGAACCAGAGATCAAGTTGCCAACCTCTGCTGGATCATGGAAAAAAGCAAGAGAGTTCCAGAAAAACATCTATTTCTGCTTTATTGACTATGCCAAAGCCTTTGACTGTGTGGATCACAATAAACTGTGGAAAATTCTGAAAGAAATGGGAAAACCAGACCACTTGACCTGCCTTTTGAGAAATCTGTATGCAGGTCAGGAAGCAACTGTTCGAACTGAACATGGAACAACAGACTGGTTCCAAATAGGAAAAGGAGTACGTCAAGGCTGCATATTGTTACCCTGCTTATTTAACTTCTATGCAGAGTACATCATGAGAAATGCTGGGCTGGAAAAATCACAAGCTGGAATCTAGATTGCCAGGAGAAATATCAGTAATCTCAGATATGCATATGACACCACCTTTTTGGCAGAAAGTAAAGAGGAACTAAAAAGCTTCTTGATGAAAGGGAAAGAGGAGAGTGAAAAGTTGACTTAAAGCTCAACATTCAGAAAACTAAGATCATAACATCTAGTCCCATCACTTCATGGCAAATAGGTGGGGAATCAGTGGAAACAGTGACAGACTTTATTTTGGGGGGCTCCAAAATCACTGCAAATGGTGATTGCAGCCATGAAATTAAAAGACGCCTACTCCTTGGAAGGAAAATTATGACCAACCTAGATAGTATATTGAAAAGCAGAGACATTACTTTGCCAACAAAGGTCTGTCTAGTCAAGGCTATGGTTTATCCTGTGGTCATGTATGGATGTGAAAGTTGGACTGTGAAGAAAGCTGAGTGCTTAAGAATTGATACTTTTGAACTGTGGTGAAGAGACGTATTTTGAACTGTTGGAGAAGAGGTGATCCAACCAGTCCATTCTAAAGGAGATCAGTCCTGGCTGTTCTTTGGAAGGACTGATGCTAAAGCTGAAACTCCAATACTGTGGCCACCTCATGCGAAGAGTTGACTCATTGGAAAAGACTCTGATGCTGGGAGGGATTGGGGGCAGGATGAGAAGTGGATCGCAGAGGATGAGATGGCTGGATGGCATCACCCGCTCTATGGACATGAGTTTGGGAGTTGGTGATGGACAGGGAGGCCTGGTGTGCTGCAATTCATGGGGTCACAGAGTTGGACATGACTGAGCAACTGAAGTGAATGGAACTCAGAAAACTATAAAGACAATCTGGCTAACATAAAAAGTATAAGTATAAAGTATTGGAAAATAGTGTCACCTAGTTTACAAATTACTGGATTAGAAATGGGTGGATAATTTCTAATCATCTTTGCAACCTTGAAAACAGACTTGAAAAGCCTTAACCTTTTTATAGGTAGGAGCTACTCAAGGGAGTAAATGCATAATTCCAGCTTTCCTTTTCATTTCCTCCCCTTCTTGTGAGTTCCACCAGTTAGTAAGAAAATTAAAGTATAAGAAACCACAAAAATGCCTCAGTCCCCTTTATATGAAACTGTAGAGATTTCCATGGAGATGAAGATAACCATAGAATGAGACAACATTTTGAAATCTCTCGAGCCAAAACTTGTCCACAGAAAGGACTGATTGTGAAAGTATTCTAAATGTTTCTTCTCAAGTTTCCTCCTTGAAGGAAAAGAAATTGTATCTAGGCTATGGTTTCTGAAAGCCCCAGAAGAAGGTAAAGAAACTGTATCTAGGCTATGGTTTCTGAAAGCCCAAGAGTTTTCTTCAATTGCAATAAACTTCTTCAAGAAGCATTTATGAACTGAGTGTCTGTTTTGCAAGGTAGTGTGTATGGCTTTAAAGATGAGGTGTATCCAATGTTAGCTAAATCTGTCATTAATTTTGCCTCTTTGAAAAAGTAGGAGAAAGGTCTAAAGTGTCAGCACAGTATTGTCCCCTACAGAAAGGACCCTGCCTGTACAATTGCCCCATAGAAGCTTCCTATTTGCACTTGTGAGTTTGCTGCCCTGGGGAATAATGTAGAGAAATCACTAAAAGGATTCCATAGTGACACTGCTGAGGTATCCTAAGAACTATTGCTGGGTCCCCTACAGTCTGCACTTGATCTCTATTGCCAATTTTCAACCTTCAGCAGTCCACTTAACCTTCCTGTAATTCAGCTTTCTCAAGTATAGAACAGGCCACATAATATTTGTAACTTAATTCCTCAAACAGAATGCTGTAGAGATGAATGAAGCAATGTTTCCAAGATACTTAGAGGTCTCGGGTGAAAGTGTGCTGAAATGGAACACAAATGGAGCGCAAAGTTTTAAGTTCTGATTGCCTTGTATATAGCTGTGCATGGATACTGGTCTTGTGATTTGTACTCATTGAACATCATCCTACTCCAGTTCCTAAAGATTGCTCAGGTTGGCAAATCAGTTTGAATGTACAGGGTCACTGCAACTCACTATTTCAGTCTGTGCTCTTCATTCACCTCCTAAGTTGTTTTTAATGGTTCAGACTACTCCTACCACCCCCTGCATACTTCTACCATATTGTCACTAGCTTTTAAAATACCAAGCGTGCTTTCCTTTTCATTCTTTACTTTTGGCACCGTTTCATTATATACAATGGATCTCTGATATTTAAAAAAATAAAGTGCTGTTAAGTACATGCACCTTTAATGTAAACTCAAAAGCATGAATGAGGGAAATCAATGGGATTAAAAAGTATTTAAGGTCAATATTATTTAACCTACATTAAATTAGTTTGATCCTTAGAAGAAATGTTGATGGCAATCACTAGATCAAGTTAGGAAGTTATTTTAATGCCAGTGTATATTTATAGGCTTTTGGGATAAAAGTATATTCATTGGCTTCCTGTTTCAGTAACATACTAAGACAGTTCTATGTGAAATCTCCTCTTTAATCAGAAATAATCACGATGCCTCTTTCTTTAGTACACACCTTTGTCTCTCTTTTGCCTGCTAATGCCTCATCACAGATATGCCAATGGAAATAGTTATTAGGCAGGAACAGGATACTGAAATTGAACACAGGTTATTGAAATTGAACACACAGAGGTACCTGTCAAGATGCAGATGCCAAGAAGTATCACTGTTGGTAGGGCCTCCCTTACTGGTCTTCTAACTGTTCTTAAAATTCCCAGATTACTCATCCCCTTATGAGAGAAACAGAAGATTGACAAGATGTAGATATTTATAAATGTGTCAATACAAATATCTCAGAGTTTAAGAGAATGAGAAATGATATAGGTCAGTTTTGATAGAGTGGAGCAGGGGAGATGTGTCTGTATTGGGAAAATCTGTCCAAAATGGGAATATCAGAGGGTGCATGTATAGACAAAGAGAGAGATTCTGGGAAATTAATAACAAGACAGCGCTGGGTGTAACAGAGAAATAATAATAGAAATCCAAACACAGATTGAAGAATTCCATTACCATGGTGACAGGGCTCAATATCATATCACATGTGCAGGTTAAGGGAGTGTATATGTTTTATGTGCTATAGAGATGACTCAAAAGGGTCATAATTAGCTTCATGCAAATATCTGGAAGGATCCTTTGGATGGGAGATTAACACTGTTCCATACAGTAACAGGAAGCAAGAGTAGGACCTATAGTTGAGCTCTCTTTATTCTGATCAATTTCTTTTTACAACACAATTTTCAAATGGCTGCCTACCTCAGAAGAGAAGTGGAATTCCTATCATTGTAATGTTTAGCTTGAGACTGGGTGCTAACTGATATGGATACTAGAGAGGAATTTATTGCACTACAGATGTTGAGTTGGACAAAAAAAAATGTGACCAGTTTTTCATATCATATAATTCTCTGTCCTTACCAACTTTCTGATGGCTAACTTAGCCTGTGTTTAGTTACACTGGAAGGTGAATGGAAAATAACATCTATTCAGTTCATTTCAGTTCAGTTGCTCACTCATGTCCGACTCTTTACAACCCCATGAATCGCAGCACGCCAGACCTCCCTGTCCATCACCAACTCCCAGAGTTCACTCAAACTCACGTCCATCAAGTCGGTGATGCCATCCAGCCATCAAATCCTCTGTCGTCCCTGTGTCCTCCTGCCCCCAGTCTTTCGCAGTATCAGAGTCTTTTCAAATGAGTCAGCTCTTTGCATCAGGTGGCCAAAGCACTGGAGTTTCAGCTTCAGCATCAGTCCTTCAGCATCAGGCCTTCCAGTGAACACCCAGGACTCATCTCCTTTAGGATGGACTAGTTGGATCTCCTTGCTGTCCAAGGGACTCTCAAGGGTCATCTCCAACACCACATTTCAAAAGCACCAATTCTTCAGCGCTCAGCATTTTTTACAGTTCAATTCTCACATCCATACATGACTACTGGGAAAACCATAGCCTTGACTAGATGGACCTTTGTTGGCAAAGTAATGTCTCTGCTTTTCAATATGCTATCTAGGTTGGTCATAACTTTCCATCCAAGGAGTAAGTGTCTTTAAATTTCATGGCTGCAATCACCATCTGCAGTGATTTTGGAGCCCCCAAAATAAAGTCAGTCACTGTTTCCACTGTTTCCTATCTATTTCCCATGAAGTGATGGGACTCGATGCCATGACCTTAGTTTCCTGAATGTTGAGCTTTCAACCAACTTTTTCAGTCTCCTCTTTCACTTTCATCAAGAGGCTCTTTAGTTCCTCTTCACTTTCTGCCATAAGGGTGGTGTCATCTGCATATCTGAGGTTATTGATATTTATCCCAGCAATCTTGATCCAGCTTGTGCTTCATCCAGCCCAGTGTTTCTCATGATGTACTCTGCATATAAGTTAAATAAGCAGGGTGACAATATATAGCCTTGACGTACTCCTTTTCCTATTTGGAACCAGTCTGTTATTCTATGTCCAGTTCTAAATGTTGCTTCCTGACCTGCATACAGATTTATCTAGATAGCATTTATTAAAAGCTGTATATTCTGTGTGCAACCTCATTTAGATATCTTAGTTCTTTGATGCACTTATCTTTACTTATCAGATGAAGATATAGCCTTGGAGATACTAAATTAAGCGACGAGGCCATATATTTTGCTAGTAGATGTTAGATCTAGGATTTGAAACTAAGATTTTCTGGGCTCAGAATCCATGATGCTTTCTTTAAGCCATCCCCCAATCAGAGAAACTGAACTCTGCCCTAGGCTTATGATGCACTGACTTAACAAATGTCTATACTTTCCAGGCACCATCTGTGCAAAGCAACCCTCACTGGGAGGAGACTATGTGAGGAAGATACTGAGCATAGGTCACAGGTCTTTAGGAAGCTCTTCTCTGCTATAGCCTGGAATTCTTCAGTTATTGAATCATCATAGTGAGTGCTTCTTCCTGACACTGCATAAAAAGAAGGGCAAATCAACATTTTTAAACCTGATTCAACATTTTTCAATAGGTGCTGATTCAAGGAAGCAAAGTATAAGAAATATCTTGAAAGCCACCAGGATGGAGAAGAGAGGTTGAGGGCCTTACAAGATATGAATATTTCCTCACTGGTGACAACACTACTGCTATTAAAAATGGGCACATTAGTTCCTAAGACATTGATTGCCATCTCTAGGAAAATTAGAATAATAAAAACATTAATCTAAGGTGACCACAAATATGAGTGTCATCACACAGTTTTGTGCAATGTACAATCTGCAACATGAAATGATGAGGACAAGAAGTCTTCATCTGGGATAATCATGTTTGAAATAAACTTCACAAGCAATATCATTACCACTGTTTATCAGTAATAACTCATTAAAGCAGATATTAGCGATTTCAAGAAATGAAGAATAATAAGCATATGTTAATTAAGAGAGGATTCGTTCGGTCATTCACTTACACAGCAAATATTTATCAGGTATCTATAATGCTGCTGCTGCTAAGTTGCTTCAGTCGTGTCCGACTCTGTGTGACCCTATAGACAGCAGCCCACCAGGCTCCCCCGACCCTGGGATTCTCCAGGCAAGAACACTGGAGTGGGTTGCCATTTCCTTCTCCAATGCATGAAAGTAAAAGTTAAAGGAAGTCACTCAGTTGTGTCTGACTGTTCATGACCCCTGGTCTGTAGCCCATCAGGTTCCTCTGTCCAAGGGATTTTCCAGGCAAGAGTACTGGAGTGGGGTGCCATTGCCTTCTCCAAGTCAAACTTTATTCTGAAAGCTAGTTAAATAGTAGTGAATAACACACATAAAATTCTGTCTCCTAACAGAGCATACACAGAAAGGAATAACAATAAAATTTCAGTAAGTATCTAATTTGAGATAGTAACAAGTCCTAAAGGAAAAAAACAAATCAAGGACAAGGCATACAAAAGTATTGGGTGATATGTAATTTGAGAACAATTCTAGGAGTTCATGTAGGATTGTAAATAGTTTGTGCTGGCATTAGTCAGAGTGAAAGTTCTCATAATACAGAGGCATCAAGAAGAGAATACAGAGAAGCGCTGCGTTAGCACTACAGCTACATTAGCTCTAACCTAAAGGTTGCTCTGTACCCACACTAACAATGTTCAAAACAAAGACTTAAAGGGTCCAACAAATCTCAAGTATCATAGTTTACTGAATATTTTAAGCCCACTATTGGAGAACCACTGCTTAGAAAAAAAAAAGATTATTCAAAATATTACTGCTCATTGAAAATGCACCTTGTTACCCAAGAGCTCTTATGGAGATGTACAAGATTACTGTTGTTTTTATGTTCTAACACAGCGCTCATTCTGCAACCCATGGACCAAGGACTAATTTCAACTTTCAGGTCCTATTATGGAAGAAATACATTTCATGTGACTATAGTTGCTATAGATAATGATTTCTCTGATGGATCTGGGCAAAGTCAATTGAAAGCCCTCTAGAAAAGACAAACCATTCTAGATGCCTTTAAGAACATTTGTAAAGAGGAAATATCTTTTATAGTTTTTATGTAAAAAGGAAAGTGAAGTCGCTCAGTCATGTCCGACTCTTTGCAACTCCACGGACAGTAGCCTGCACCAGGCTCCTCCGTCCATGAGAATTTCTAGGCAAGAGTACAATTGCCAGTACAATTGCTGACCATAGAAGAGTTCTCTGAGCCAATGAATATTGGCAGCCTCTAGAATCTGGAAAGACAAGAAAATGGATTATCTTCTAGAGCCTCCAGAAGGAATGCCATCTTGCCAACACCTTGATTTTAACCCATTTTAAAGTTCTGGCCTCCAGAACTATAAGATAAAAAATTTTTGTTGTTTTAAGCCACTAAATTTGTTATACAAACAATAGCAAGCTAGTAAACTAATAGTAAACTCTGATTCCAGTTCTTTCCTACTCCTATAAACATCCTCAGGCAAGCTGATTCACACAAATGAACCTGGTGGTCCTATCCCCATCAACCTTCCTGTGTTCAGAGATGTTAGGGTCCTGGTCACCCCTAAGGGAAAAACTTCCCATCTTGTTAATCCAAAATCTCTATAACCATCTACTGAGGGGATGCAGGAGGAGCCTGGAAAATCACTTGTCAGAATACTCCAGGTACAATTCTGAAACTGATGTGAAACAAACCTTTTGAGGTTCTTTAGTTCATTGAGACTGCTAAGAAAATACCATAAACTCGGTGGCTTAGAAAAAACGTAAATTTATTTCTCACAGTTCTGGAGGCTAGAAGTCTAAGAGAGTGCCAGAATGATATGGTTCTGGTTACAGCCCTGTTCTGGGTTAGTTCAGTTCAGTTCAGTTCTGTCACTCAGTCGTGTCCGACTCTTTGCAACCCCATGAATCGCAGCACGTCAGGCCTCCCTGTCCATCACCAACTCCTGGAGTTCACTCAGACTCACGTCCATCGAGTCAGTGACGCCATCTAGCCATCAAATCCTCTGTCGTCCCCTTCTCCTCCTGCCCCCAATCCCTCCCAGCATCAGAGTCTTTTCCAACGAGTCAAGTCTTCCCATGAGGGGGCCAAAGTACTGGAGTTTCAGCTTCAGTATCATTCCTTTCAAAGAAATCCCAGGGCTGATTTCCTGCAGAATGAACTGGTTGGATCTCCTTGCAGTCCAGGGACTCTCAAGAGTTTTTTTCCAACACCACAATTCAAAGGCATCAATTCTTCAGCGTTCAGCCTTCTTCACAGTCCAACTCTCACATCCATATATGACCACAGGAAAAACCATAGCCTTGACTAGATGGACCTTAGTCGGCAAAGTAATGTCTCTACTTTTGAATATGCTATCTAGCTTGGTCATAACTTTCCTTCCAAGGAGTAAGCATCTTTTAATTTCATGGCTGCAATCACCATCTGCAGTGATTTTGGAGCCCCTCAAAATAAAGTCAGTCACTGTTTACACTGTTTCTCCATCTATTTCCCATGAAGGGATGGGACTGGATGCCATGATTTTCATTTTCTGAATGTTGAGCTTTAAGCCAACTTTTTCACTCTCCTCTTTTACTTTCATCAAGAGGCTTTTTAGTTCCTCTCCACTTTCTGCCATAAGGGTGGTGTAATCTGCATATCTGAGGTTATTGATATTTCTCCCAGCAATCTTGATTCCAGCTTGTGTTTCTTCCAGTCCAGCATTTCTCATGATGTACTCCGCATAGAAGTTAAATAAGCAGGGTGACAATATACAGCCTTGACATACTCCTTTTTCCTATTTGGAACAGTCTCCTGTTCCATGTCCAGTTCTAACTGTTGCTTCCTGATCTACATACAGATTTCTCAAGAGGCAGGTTAGGTGGTCTGGTATTCCCATCTCTTTCAGAATTTTCCATAGTTTATTGTGATCCACACAGTCAAAGGCTTTGGCATAGTCAATAAAGCAGAAATAGATGTTTTTCTGGAACTCTCTTGCTTTTTCCATGATCCAGGGGATGTTGGCAATTTGATCTCTGGTTCCTCTGCCTTTTCTAAAACCAACTTGAACATCAGGGAGTTCATGGTTCACGTATTGCTGAAACCTGGCTTGCAGAAATTTGAGCATAACTTTACTAGTGTGTGAGATGAGTGCAATTGTGTGGTAGTTTGAGCATTGTTTGGCATTGCCTTTCTTTGGGATTGGAATGAAAACTGACCTTTTCCAGTCCTGTGGCCACTGCTGAGTTTTTTCCAAATTTTCTGGCATATTGAGTGCAGCACTTTCACAGCATCATCTTTCAGGATTTGAAATAGCTCAACTGGAATTCCATCACCTCCACTAGCTTTGTAGTGATGCTTTCTAAGGCCCACTTGACTTCACATTCCAGGATATCTGGCTCTAGATTAGTGATCACACCATTGTGATTATCTGGGTTGTGAAGATCTTTTTGTTTAGTTCTTCTGTGTATTCTTGCCACTTCTTCTTCATATCTTCTGCTTCTGTTAGGTCCATATCATTTCTGTCCTTTATCGAGCCCATTTTTTCATGAAATGTTCCCTTGGTGTCTCTAATTTTCTCGAAGAGATCTCTAGTCTTTCCCATTCTGTTCTTTTCCTTTATTTCTTTGCATTTATCGCTGAAGAAGGCTTTCTTATCTCTCCTTGTTATTCTTTGGAACTCTGCATTCAGATGCTTATTTCTTTCCTTTTCTCCTTTGTTTTTCACCTGTCTTCTTTTCACAACTATTTGTAAGGCTTCCCCAGACAGCCATTTTGCTTTTTGGCCTCTTTTCCATGGGGATGGTCTTGATCTCTGTCTCCTGTACAATGTGACAAACCTCATTCCATCGTTCATCAGGCACTCTATCTATCAGATCTAGGCCCTTAAATCTATTTCTCACTTCCACTGTAGAATCATAAGGGACCACTGTATATTCTTACGGGATTTGATTTAGGTCATACCTGAATGGGTCTAGCGGTTTTCTCTACTTTCTTCAATATAAGTCTGAATTTGGTAATAAGGAGTTCATGATCTGAGCCACAGTCAGCTCTTGGTCTTGTTTTTGTTCACTGCATAGAGCTTCTCCATCTTTGGCTGCAAAGAATATAATCAATCTGATTTCGGTGTTGACTATCTGGTGATGTCCATATGTAGAGTCTTCTCTTGTGTTGTTGGAAGAGGGTGTTTGCGATGACCAGTGCATTTTCTTGGCAAAACTCTATTAGTCTTTGCCTTGCTTCATTCTGCATTCCAAGGTCAAATTTGCCTACTCCAGGTGTTTCTTGACTTCCTACTTTTGCATTCTAGTCCCCTATAATGAAAAGGACATCTTTTGGGTGTTTGTTCTAAAAGGTCTTGTAGGTCTTCATAGAACCGTTCAACAACACTAAGAGTGAAAAAGCCTGTTTGGGAACAAATAAGACAGATCATTTTAGAAGAATTTGCCTCATGTAAACCTCATGTCAGAAGGTTACCAGTATCCCATGTACATATTTGTCTCCCCACATAAGCCTAGATGACTATGCTCTCAGATAACCTTGGTCTTCAACAGAAATCTTTGCAAACATGTGCCTCAGCAAACAGTTGGCTCACTACCAAATGTCATACTTGCTGCCCCTCTACTCAAACCCCTGGAGTCTTCTACTCACACCTCCGGCAAAATCCCAGCATTTAGTTGTGTAGACCTTTGACCCTGTGGTTTTCATCAATTCCTGCCTAGTCCTTCTTCTGGATTCCTGATCCTTTGTTCCACAGATTTCCTGCCTGGGTCTATAATAATAACAATGACCACTACTTGCTAGATACTGCTAAGAAAACACCAAACATCAAAATATCAACCTATATTCTCTTCAAGATAATATAATTCTGGGCTTCCCTGGTGGCTCAGTGGTAAAGAATCCACCTGCCAACCCAGGAGACATGGGTTTGATCCCTGGTCTTGGAAGATTCCACATGCCACAAAGCAACTACTGAGGCCCCACTCTAGAGCCTTTGAATCACAACTACTGTAGCAGGTGTTCCAGGCACAGGTGCCTGGAACCTGTGCCCCACAACAGGAGAAGCCATTACAGTGAGAATCTCACATACCACAATGAAGACTATGCCCCGCTTGCTGCAACTAGAGAAAGCGAAAGTGAAAGTGAAGTCGCTCAGTCATGTCCAACTCTTTGTGACCCCATGGACTGTAGCCTACCAGGCTCCTTAGTCCATGGAATTTTCCAGGCAAGAGTACTGGAGTGGGTTGCCATTCCCTTCTCCAGGGGATCTTCCTGACCCAGGGATCAAACCCAGGTCTCCTGTATTGCAGGCAGATGCTTTGAGCCACAAGGGAAGCTCATATGCAACAATGAAGGCCCAGTGCAGCCAGAAATATATAAAACTAAATAAATACATCTTTAAAAAGATAACTTAATCCTAATTTTATAGATGAGGAAACTGAGGCATAGAGAAATTTATACAACTTGCAGTATAAGTCACTTTTGCCAGGTTATGCTGTCCTGACAAACTATGCCCAAATTTTAGTGGCTAAAGTACAGACTCATGATGTCAGCTGTATGTCTTTCGGGCCTTGGCTCTCCCAACAAGTCTTTATTCTGGGATGCCGGCTGAGGGAGCTAACCCCAGTTTCAACATGTCCTTCTTAAGGCAGAGGGAAAGGAACAATGAAAAAAATCATGCAATGGATCTTGACATGATTTTCCCTTATTTCTGCTCCTATTTTACTGTCCATGCAAGTCACATAGCCAACCCTGATATCAGTGGGTATGGGGGGATTCCTCCAACAGAGAGGACCCTGAAGGAAGGATGCTCTAGAGAGAGACAGCTAGTATTTAAAGAAAATAATATAACCACAGTTTTCAAAGTTTCACAGGCAGAAAGAGGCAAAGCTGGCATTTGAATCCTTCTGTTTGACTCTCAGCTACTGTGCAATGGTACTTCCATTTTCCTTTTTCCTTTGCTGATGTCAAGCATTTAACCTCTACCTTGTCTGGCTCCACAGTTGTGGTCTGTAGCTTCCTGATTTAGCTGTTCTCCCCAGATATAATTTCTGGTCTCAGTGAATTATATCCCTGACAAATAGGTCTTCAACTTAGCTGAACTGCAGATCCTTGACCTCTACTTGGCTTGATTCCCTAGTTGCCAAGGGATAACTTTTAGTCTATTTCTCCAGTTTTTACTCCACAGATTAAATAAAGGCATTCCTGTCCTCAATATGGTGGATACAGACAGCTTCCTTACTGCTATAAGGAAATTCACAGGGAACAAATTTTAGGAACTTGGCCTTAAAACCTGAAGAATTATGTTTAAACTTGGACAAGAAACTTCTTAGGATGATTTCCTGTCAAGAAACAAATCATTTTTTTTTTATGGTGGTTAACCAAGCTCCATGGGAAGCCTTGTTTATTGCTGGTCTCGGGGCAGTGAGGTAGTGAGATTCTGTCAACACACTTGGATCATCTTAGGGTGGGTTAGCTCCTCCAAAACCTACCCACTCATGTCGTCTTGCATCACTCATGAGGAGAAGCCAGAGATTTAAAGCTTCCTTTCTCCTTTGTCAGTGTGAGATAGCAGCAGAATCTGACATGCTTTACTTCAAAACAGAAAATAAATTTTGTTGTTATGAGGTCCAGTTTCAATCATGTATCACACATCATTTAATTAATCATAAATCAGGGTTGAGTTCCTTTTTGTGGGTACTAATTTGGGCCCTCTTTTTATATCAGCATTTGAGAAAGTCACCTTCTGACTAAAAAATTGAGTTCATTTTTAAAAGAATGCTACTGGAAAAGCAAATAAATAGTAAGCTAAAACTGTCTCTGTTATCATCTCTTTGCAGAGTTTGACCTCCCTGTGTTACCTTTTAAGGAATGATGTTTACTTTCTCCAGTTACATATCCAACTATTCCCTGAGGGGTTATATCTATAGTTAGCAATGTACTAACCTTATGTCCATATGAGATGATGAAAATAAGACAGTATTATGTACATAAAAGCATAATTTATAAAGCTTCAAACTCTAAACAAAGCTTCTTTCCAGAAGAGCAGATATTTCCATACTCCCCTGCCTTTCAATAAGCTCTTATTCACATATTAAGACTGAATATTTCAGAAACCATTGATCTCAGTACTTTTTAACTTGATGGTTGTTATGTATGAAATCATAGTCAGGCATAGAAAGCAGTATTTACTGTCTTTCAGGGTGGCTCAGTTGGTAAAGAATCTACCTGTAATGCAGGAGATATGGGTTCAGTCCCTGGATTGGGAAGATCACCTGTAGAAGGGAAAGGCTACCCACTCCAGTATTCTTGCCTGGGAGAGAAGTCTGGTGGGCTACAATCCATGGGGTCGCAAAGAGTCAGACATGACTTGGTGACTAAACAATAACAACCACCACCATTAATGTTTTTCAATATTTTTCACCCTCTTGACTTAAAATAAAATGATATATCAAAGGCCATAAACTAGAATAAGAATTTTCTTTAAATGCTTGAGTCATAGTTAGATGTTCTCTATATATGTCTACTATTAATTTTCATCATGTGTTTTTGTATAAATAAAATAGAGGAAATGAAAATGAGTAATGTGATTCTGACCCAAGAATGATTCTTTTCTTCAATTTCCTCCAAATTTAAGAATGTAGTGTTCATTGTCACCCAATACTTAACAAAGAAGCAGCGCCCATTTAGACTTAGCTTTGCTACTGCTGTAGTTTTAAAGTTTTCTGTAGTAGTAGCAATCACTGCAGTAATTTTGACTAAATGATTATCCATAGGCCTGCTCTTGAATGAAATGACAAATGTTCTGTAGAAAAAGGCAAGTAGACACTGTAAACTCAGAAAATTTCTAGGGTGTGAGTATTCTCCACGTGGCATTTTGTATTATTAATAGCAATGATCTATGTACTCAATCATAATAATCTATTTCCTACAGAGAAGAGAAACTAGCCTCATTTACTAAAAATCACAGGGAAAAAAGTAAAAACAAAACAAAACAAAAAACAAATTCTTTTTGCTGTAAGGAAAAAAACTTGGTAAACTTCAAAACCTTCTTAAGTACTTGTGGAAAGCATGGCATGTATATAGTTATGTGAGTGCATGTTAAATCACTTCAGTCATGTCTGACTCTTTGTGACCCAATGGACTGTAGTCTATCAGGCTCCTCTCTCCATGGGATTCTCCAGGCAAGAATACTGGAGTGGGTTGCCATGCCCTCCTCCAGGGGATCTTCCTGACCCAGGGATCAAACCTGAGTCTCCTTTGTCTCCTGCATTGGCAGGTGGGTTCTTTACCTCTAGCATCATCTGGGAAGCCCCATGTATGTAGCTGAGCTATGTATAAACTAATATGGTAAACCAGCCAGAAAAGAATACCTTGAAAGGAGATTAGAAGGCCAGAGAATTTTGTCTTCTTCCTTTCTAGAATCTACTACTTATTTTCTTTGGTGAAGAGAAAATGATTTAGATATTCAGATAAGGAAAACTTCACAAATCTTGTTTTTAATTTATATGATCTAATTGATAAAACAATTGCATTTCTAGAGAGTAATACTCTGTGATCTGACTATATTATCTTTATTTTAGTTTTTTAACCTTGAAACAGCAGGGCAAAGTCTAAAGTTTCAAAGGATGAAGAAGTTATGTGTTTCCTAAAATATTTACAACTTTAAATAAAATGTAACTTTTGTAATTTATAGGTTTTTAAAGGCATACTCCATATTTTGCTTGGGAGACAGTAGAATTATTCAAATATCTAAGTACTAGATTGTTTTTAGAGATATCTGACCTTAGCAAATCCTAAAATGATACTGATTATAGCCTAAGAGTTCAAAGGAAAACAGTGAAGTGAAGGGACATTAATTTAGGTCACTGATATGGAAACAAATCATTACTTTTGAAATATGGAGGATTTTACAAATACAAAGATAAAATATATGGGTTGTTACTTTTTATATATCATAAAATAAATATTTACTTTGGGTTAAATGCAAAATATTTTCTTTAAAACATAAATCACACTGGAAATTTTTTACATTTATATTCCAACTAAAAACTATTTAAACAAACAAATCCAATAGGTTTTAGGAAAAGAAGCACTTGGCAACCAGTTTTTCATTCTAGCTTTGCCATTCACTAGTTTGTTGATTTCAGGGAACTTCAGTTCAATTCAGTTCAGTCATTCAGTCGCATCTGACTCTTTGCGACCCCATGAATCACAGCACGCCAGGCCTTCCTGTCCATCACCAACTCCTGGAGTTCACTCAGACTCACATTCATAGAGTCAGTGATGCCATCCAGCCATCTCATCCTTTGTTGTCCCCTTCTCCTCCTGCCCCCAATCCCTCCCAGCATCAGAGTCTTTTCCAATGAGTCAACTCTTCGCAAGAGGTGGCCAAAGTAAGTTATATGTAAACACACACACACACACACACACACACACACACACACACACACACACACACACTTCTGTTTTCTTTCCATAAAAAATGGAAGAAGGAGCCTTAAGATTTCTTTTTAAGCCTTCTGTGGCTCAGTACTAAAGAATACGCCTGCCAATACAGGAGATGTGGGTACAATCCCTGGATCAGGAAGATCCCCTGGAGAAGGAAATGGAAATCCACTCCAGTATTCTTGCCTGGGAAATCCCTTGGACAGAGAAGCCTGTGGAGGCTGCAGTCCATGGGGTTGCAAAAGACAGACTTAGTGACTAAACAACAATAACAAGGCCTTCTGTAGGAAGACAGCATAGTTGTGGGTTGAACAGAGGTCTAAAATCTCCATAAAAATAGAATGCATTAAATTGGTTAATGAAGAATGAATGGAAGATTTTAAATAAATTGTCCCTTAATGGCAGAAAGGAAGCGAAGGTCAATAGAGTACAAGATAAGGATAGCATTAGCAAAGGGCTGGCCGAGAGTGAAAGAGGAGAAATTTTCTCACCAATAATTCTTAAAGCAATACCAGCAGGACTCTTTGTAGCTAATAGCCTTCCTTCCTACAACTGTAATGACATTGTCTCTTGAGAATGGACAGTCTGAATGGGTGTGGCATCCAGCAGATGACAATGAAGGACAGACTGACATAACTCAGATACTTCATATAGACTTAACACTTGGAGTTTACAAAGCATGTCTCCTAGACTGGACCACTGTTTCTTCCCAAAAACCCTATTCAATTTGCATTTAAATTCCATCCCTCTTGGTTAGTTGACTTTGGACTGTTTATTTTTTAACAAATATATGTAGAATCTGCTATGCTAAGCACTAAAAATATAGGAAACAGTCAATAGGGTAAATGGCAATTTCAGATTATGAAAAGTGCTCAGAAGAAAACAAAATAGGGTAACTAAATGGAAAGTAATGGGGCTGGGGCTAAATGGGACAGGGTTTTAGGAAAAACTATTTGGAGGAATTGACACCTGAATGAAAAGGAGGAGTCAGACACAAAAATAACTGTTAGAAGAGTACTCCTAGAAGAAAAGAGCACATACAAAGGCCCTGTGGTAAGAAGCAGATTTTCAAGTATGGCAAATTGTGAATGATTTTACATTTTTGGTATAAACAGTATGTAGAGGAAGAATGAGGAGCTGAGGTTGGAGGAAAGCGAGTCAGGGGTGTAATAATGACCAACAGTAATGATAATATGGTTGAAACATAAACTAATTTTGTAAGTTGAAAGTGAGTAGAATATCTGGAGTGCCAGGAACAGTGGGGCAATAATGGCATTAAAGAAATAGCAATCAGTTCAGTTCAGTTCAGTCTCTCAGTTGTGTCCAATTCTTTGCAACCCCATGAATTGCAGCACTCCAGGCCTCCCTGTCCATCACCATCTCCCGGAGTTCACTCAGACTCACGTCCATCGAGTCAGTGATGCCATCCAGCCATCTCATTCTCTGTTGTCCCCTTCTCCTCCTGCCCCCAATCCCTCCCAGCATCAGAATATTTTCCAGTGAGTCAACTGTTCGCATGAGATGGCCAAAGTACTGGAGTTTCAGCTTTAGCATCATTCCTTCCAAAGAAATCCCAGGGTTGATCTTCAGAATGGACTGGTTGGATCTCCTTGCCGTCCAAGGGACTCTCAAGAGTCTTCTCCAACACCACAGTTCAAAAGCATCAATTCTTCGGGACTCAGCCTTCTTCACAGTCCAACTCTCACATCCATACATGACCACAGGATAAACCACAACCTTGGCTAGATGGACCTTTGTGGACAAAGTAATGTCTCTGCTTTTGAATATGCTATCGAGGGTTGGTCATAACTTTTCTTCCAAAGAGTAAGCATCTTTTAATTTCATGGCTGCAGTCACCATCTGCAGTGATTTTGGAGCCCCACAAAATAAAGTCTGACACTGTTTCCACTGTTTCCCCATCTATTTCTCATGAAGTGATGGGACCGGATGCCATGATCTTCATTTTCTGAATGTTGAGTTTTAAGCCAACTTTTTCACTCTCCTCTTTCACTTTAATCAAGAGGCTCTTCAGATCCTCTTCGCTTTCTGCCATAAAGGTGGTGTCATCTGCATTTCTGAGGTTATCATGGCACTTAAACATACTGCTTGACTTATACTCTCTCGTATGAGCTTGATTATATTTGCATCCTAAGATGGAAAAGATCTATACAGTCAGCAAAAACAACTTCAGAAGCTGACTGTGGCTCAGATCATAAACTCCTTATTGTAAACTTCAGACTTGAAATGAAGAAAGAAGGGAAAATCACTAGACCATTCAGGTAAGACCTAAGTCAAATTCCTTATGATTCAGTTCAGTCGCTCAGTCGTGTCCTACTCTTTGCAATCCCATGAATCGCACCACGCCAGGCCTCCCTGTCCATCACCAACTCCCAGAGTTCACTCAGACTCACATCCATCGAGTCAGTGATGCCATCCAGTCCTTATGATTATACAGTGGAAAAGACAAATAGATTCAGTAGATTAGATCTGATA
The DNA here is from genome assembly GCA_917880005.1 of Nanger dama. NCBI lineage: Eukaryota > Metazoa > Chordata > Mammalia > Artiodactyla > Bovidae > Nanger > Nanger dama. The sequence continues at coordinate 35,809,879 of CAKJTW010000017.1, read as the reverse complement.
GAATGCCTGAAGAATATGGACAGAGGTTCATGACATTGTATAGGAGGAAGAGATCAAAACCATCCTCAAAAAGAAATGCAAAAAGGGTACGGTTGTCTGAGGAGGCCTTACAAACAGCTGAGAAAAGAAGAGAAGCAAAAGGCAAAGGAGGAAAGGAAAGATACACCCATCTGAAAGCAGAGTTACAGAGAATAGCAAGGAGAGATAAGAAAGCCTTCCTAAATGACCAATGCAAAGAAATAGAGAAAAACAATAGAGTGAGAAAGACTAGAGATCTCGTCAAGAAAACTAGAGGCACCAAGGGGACATTTCATACAAAGATGGGCTCAATAAAGGACAAAAATGGTCTGGGCCTAACAGAAGCAGAACATATGTGGCAAGAGTACACAAAGAACTATACAAAAAGATCTTAATGACCCAGATAACTACTATGGTGTGATCACTTACCTAGAGCCAGACCTCTTGCAGTGTGAAGTCAACTGGGCCTTAGGAAGCATCCCTATGGACAAAGCTAGTGGAAGTGATGGTATTCCAGCTAAGCTCTTTCAAATCGTAAAAGATGATGCTATGAAAGAATTGCACTCAATATGAAAGCATATTTGGAAAACTCAGCAGTGGCCACAGGACTGGAAAAGATCAGTTTTTATTCCAATCCCAAAGAAAGGCAATGCCAAAGAATGTTCCAGCTACTGCACAATTGCACTCATCTTACAGGCTAGCAAAGTAATGCTCAAAATTCTCCAAGCTAGGCTTCAACATTACATGAACTGAGAACTTCCAGATAGTCAAGCTGGATTTAGAAAAGGGAGAGTAACCAGAGATCAAACTGCCAACATCATTTGGATCACAGAAAAAACAAGATAATTCAAGGAAAACATCTACTTCTGCTTTATTGACTATGCTAAAGCCTTTGACTATGTGGATCACAACAAACAATGGAAAATTCTTAAAGAATTGGGAATATCAGATGATCTTACCTGACTCCTGAGAAATCTGTATGCAAGTCAAGAAGCAACAGTTAGAACCAGACATAGAACAAGAGACTGGTTCCTAATTGGAAAAGGAGTACATCAAGGCTGTATATTGTCACCCTGCTTATTTAACTTCTATGCAGAGTACATTATGTGAAATGCTGGGGTGGGTGAAGCACAAGCTGGAATCAAGATTGCCGGGAGAAATATCAATAACCTCAGACATGCAGATGATACCACCCTTTATTTCGAGGCTTCCTTGGTGGCTCAGAGGATAAAGTGTCTTCTTGCAATGCAGGAGACCTGGGTTCGATCCTTGGGTTGGGAAGATCCCCTGGAGAAGGAAATGGCAACCCACTCCAGTATTATTGCCTGGAGAAGAATCCCATGGATAGAGGAGCCTGGTGGGCTATAGTCCACGGGGTCACAAAGAGTTGGACATGACTGAGTGGCTTCACTATGGCAGAAAGCAAAGAGAAACTAATGAGTCTCTTAATGAAGGTAAAAAGGAGAGTGAAAAAGCTGACTTAAAACTCAATATTCCAAAAATGAAGATCATGGCATCTGGTTCCATCACTTCATGGAAAATAGATGGGGAAACAATGGAAACAGTGACAAACTATTTTCTTGGGCTACAAATTTGCTGCATATGGTGACTGCAGCCATGAAATTAAAAGATGCTAGATCCTTGGAAGACAAGTTATGACAAACTTAAACAGCTTATAAAAAGCAGAGACATTACTTTTTTGTTGACAAAGTGAAAGCTATTGTTTTTCCAATAGTCATGTATGGATACAAGAATTGTACCATAAAGAAAGGTGAGTGCTGAAGAATTGATGCTTTGGAACTGTGGTGTTTTAGAAGACTCTTGAGAGTCTCTTGGAAAACAGGAGAAAAAAGCAGTCAATTCTAAAGGAAATCAGTCCTGAATATTCACTGGAATGACTGATGCTAAAGTTTAAGTTCCAATGCTTTGGCCACCTTATGTGAAGAACTGACTCTTTATAAAAGACCCTTATTCTGGGAAAGATTGAAGGCAGGAAGAGACGGGGATGACAGAAAACAAGATGGTTGGATGGCAACACTGAACTGATGATAGAACCTCCATGTGTACTCAGAGCATAGAATACACATATGTGGAGACTGAAGCTCAGCTGGTACGTGCCTTGCCCACGTTCACTTGGATGGCAAATAAAAGTCAGAAAGAGAAGTTAGATTGCTTCCTTCCATTCAAGCCACCTATCAACTACATTATATGTACATGTGGCATGTGTAACAGTGAAGACTGTTGTGAAAGGACTAAAGGCAGAGCACTAAACTAAAGCAGAAGAGTTGGATGACAGGGACACCAAGAGCATAAAGGAAGATTTAGAGAGAAGGTGAAGTAGTGAAAGTAACATCTATCTGGATAATATCCAAATATAGGTTTTGTTGTTTAGTTACTCAGTCGTGTCCAAGTCTTTGCAACTCTATGCACTGCAGCATGCCAGGCTTCCCTGTCCTTCACCATCTCCCAGAGCTTGCTCAAACTCATGTCCATCAAGTTGGTGATGCCATCCAACCATCTTGTCCTCTGTCATTCCCTTCTCCTGCTTTCTATCTTTCCCAGCATCAGGGTCTTTCCTTAAGAGTTACCTCTTTACATCAGGTGGCCAATGTATTGGAACTTCAGCTTCAGCATCAGTCCTTCCAATGAATATTCAGGGTTGATTTCCTTTAGGATTGACTGGTTTGCTCTCCTCGAGTCCAATGGACTCTCAAGAGTCTTCTTCAACACCACACTTCAAAAGCATCAATTCTTTAGCGTTCAGGCTTCTTTGTGGTCCAACTCTCACATCCACATATGAGTGCTAGAAAAACCATAGCTCTGACTATGCGATAATGTCTCTCAATATATAGGTTAACATTGGGGAATTGGGAAGAAAATGACATAGTGTCTGGAGGACAGTAGAATCCAAAGACTTTTGGAAGGAAGGAAAAAGGTCGGGGAAAGAAACAAGAGAAAATAGGATGAAGTAAAGGGAGAAGGAAAAAAAGTGAAAGGCAGAGGAAAGATAAGCTGGTAGACAGGCTGTGGGGTAAATTGTGGCTAGAGCATGTAAGTGACTATGCCAGAAAAAAAATGTATCCATGAATGAAAAAACAGATTTAAAACTCTGGATGGATATGCACAAAGGGTTGGTAGTTCAAGGGTTATAACATTAGGTCTACATGGTTTGGAGCTGGAGAAGATTGTGGGAATTTTCCTCTATCCATTGTTTTAATATCTGTGTGCTTTCTCCATATGATCACATTTTCTGAACCTCAAATAAAGACACATAACCTGGTAAAGGAATTTTCTGCTACTTTCAAGCAGGAAAGATCGTCTGTAAATGTAGCTTGTTGGCATTTTTAGGATTTTTCCATGATATATAATTGCAGTAAGTGAATATGTGAAATTGGAATATCTCGGAAATTCCACAATACGTAATAATAACAATTAATCCTTTTTGAGTGCCAAGCATTGTTCTAAGGGCTTAAGTCATTTAATCCTCTCAATAGCCTTATGAAGTAGGTTCTTTTATTATCTCCAGTTCACAGATAAGGAATTTGTAGCATGGTGGGTTTGAGTCACTTCTCAAGGTCACACAAACAGTGAATGGCAGAGCTAGCTCTGAGTTTTGTTCCTCCCCACAACTACATGAAATTCCCAAAGGGTATGATTACATTTCTTTTCTTTCTCTTTGAAGGTTATGTTATCTCAAAGAGTTTTGGAACAGAAAGATTATGTGTTTTAGAGATTCGGTTAATGTACATCAACAAGTTTAATTCACCATTTTAAATATTTGTATATAGGTAATACTATGAACCACTGGATGATTTGGCAAAGAGCTTTGAGATCTTCATAGGAAGCTGATACGAATTGTTCTCTCTCTACTCTTTCAAAATGAAAAATACCTTGCCAAACAAAGGTGAAAAGTCCCAAGCCAAATACTAAAGTAGGTAGTATTTCTCTCTATGTTGCTTTATGAAATATTGGCAGTCAGACATATTTCTCAACCTTAGAAGACATAAATCTTTCAGAGGGAAACCAAATTTCATTGCTTTGGCTGCCAAACTATGACTTCAGCCTTGAATCTCATCTCAGAAAACTGTGAACACCCTTTTCCTCCCCTGTGTTTAATTTTAAGCATATTTTCCTTTCCTGAAGACCATCTTTCTTCCTTTTTGGTGACTGTCTCTCACCCCTATCTTATCCTGGCTGCCAGCCAGTGTGTGCTGATTTGCTGAGAGACAGGCTGCCCAGGCCGATGTCAAGCCCTTTGCATTCTCACTTCACACTCACTCCACTTTCCTTTCTTCCCTCTGCTTTCATCTTTTCTTTTTACTAACAGTTTTTGGCTTTTAATTCACATTCCATTGTGGGTTGATTTTCCCCCTGGAGGTCTTTTCCATGAACCTGCCGCTGTATCACAATGACCCTAGGCTTGTACTTTGTGTCTATGATGTGGTAGGATTCAGAGGTTTCATTTAAAATGATCTTAGCTCCCTTTTTAGTAACTAATTGAATAGGTTAACCCATGAACAATTAAGTCTAAATCTACATAAATATGAAAATATATGCTTTAAGGCAAAAGGAATTAATGTGCCTAGGAATGAGGAGGCAATGGTGTTTACTCTCCAGAAACTCAGGTCAGCATGAAACCTTACTGGTCTTCACAAAAAGAGACAACAGAGTGTAGAGGAATGAACACTGGATTAGCAGACATAGAGTAAATCAGGTTAATAGTCCAAGTTTTGACACATAGACAAACCAGCTGTGTGACACTGGAAAGAAAATCATACTGTCATTCACTCTGAGTATCACTTTTTTCATCCTTAAAATAAAGCACTGGACTAAGTAGATTTTAAACCTGCATAAACCTTGGAATTACTTGGAGACTTTTGCAGGGTCAAAAGAAAAACAGATTGGTTTAAGGCTTCAACACTAATATATTTAATTAGAACCCTGAGGAGCGAGCCCTAGAGTCTGAATATGTGAATTGCTTTGATTCATTAAAGTCTTATATCCAAGTCCCACATCTTTAAGCAGAGCCACATAGCTGGGTCCAGCTTAGATATGCTGATCCCCAGTCTGTCTGCAGAAGAAATAAATGAGTCTGATTTCAAGCCACTGAGTTTTGGAATGGTTTGCTACACTGCAATAACTGACTGATTTAGTTCATCACTCAAAATTTCCTGCCATCTCCTAGTCAATGGGTGACAGGTAGTCCAATCTGGACCAATCAGATCTCTTCCCCCAATCACAAACCACTGGTTAAGAGATAGAACTGCTTTAGCCTCAGAAATCAGCTGCTCCTAAATATTCTTCATTAGTTGCTGATACATAGACTGTTTGAGCTTTCCTGGTGCCTGTCCTTGTCTTGCTCGTTCACCAAACTTTCCTCATGCTTTGCTCATTCTTCATATCCTTCTAATGGTGTTTCTTATTATTACTTCTAGTGGGTGTTTCTTATTATCACTTATGTTTATATCCTAATTAGTTATTTTTAATTCAGTTTAGGGTCTTTTCTATTGCTTACAACCAAAAAAATCTTAATGTTGCTGAGTAACTCAAAAGAAAGAATGAAAGGGTACACAAAGCAAACCTGACCTAACTCACAATGAGATGGAGTGAGGGTTGTTAGCAAGGTTTTCCTAGTCCCTTTCTCACATTAAACCTACATTTGTCATGAAAAGAAAGAGATTCTTTGAACTTGATATTCTTGTAAATTAGTATCAATAAACAGATCTACTGAGGTGAAAGATATTTTGAATTTTTATATGTGATCTCAGAAAACAAAAATTTTAGTAAGTTACTTAGAAGCATGCGTTGAGTGTTCAGTTGCTCAGCTATGTCAGACTCTTTGTGAGCCTGCCAGGCTCCTCTGTCCATGAGATTTTCCAGGCAATAATACTGGACTGGGTTTCCATTTCCTCAGGTATTATTTACAAAAATAAATTATTCTCCTACAATAACTCCACAGCTAGAAGTGGACAGGACATATCCTATCCTGAAGTCCTATTGGTTGCCTGAGAGTAAAATCTTAAATATTGCTTGAAATCACGCTCCACATTTGTTAATATTAGAAAAACAAATCTTCCTTCAAGTTATATTTTCTTTTTGCAGTAGCTTCATATGAAAGAAATAACATAGCTTTCATTTAAAATGATCATGTCTATAGGGCCAAGGATAATCTGAATCTTCTAGTACATTTAAATTTTACTTATGAATGGACCAACGATTGAGCACTCCTACTTTAGATATTTCTATGTGTCATAACATTACATAACTTTTAGAAAGTCAAAACTGTGCCGTTAAAATTGTTCAGCAATGTAGGTTCTGACAGATATTAAGCACAAATTTCATCAAAACTATGAATCTTTGTTTCCATGAATCTTGAAAAAAAATTACCTAATATCTTTGAAATGAATATACAACAGAAAATAAATCCATGACAATCAAAAGGTGACTCAAAGGAAACAAGCTTCCAGAATGGGAAAAAATAAAAGCAGCTGCCAGACCCTATGGCATTCCCATGAATTGCTGAACAGCTACTACCACCTCCAGTGATGATGTTTTGCCTGTATATCTAATGTATTCTAATAGTAAGGAAAATTATTTCCTCTTCAAGTACACAGAGTTGGTGAAAAGGGGGACATTTTTAGGGCATGTGTCCCCTGGCAGAGCTCTAGGCAGAGGTAGTATCCCTGAACATTCTTTCCCTTCCAGAAGAGTATGGTATTGTGTTGACAGCTTATCTTCAGAACACAAGGATAGTGTCCAAGAAACACAAAACCAACACATTAAGAAACCATCACTTCAATGAGAAAATGGAAAATGTGGTAACAGAATGGAGAAATTTTGTTTAGAATCCTAAAGTTTGCTGTAACTACATAGAACATATAAAAATATCTTAAATTACATTTTCAAGCAATCACTAGGACACTTCTTTCCATTTTTTCTTTCGGGACCAGTTGTTAATTTCTGATCCAGCAGGTATCACCAGGCTTCCACAATTTGCATCAGAATTCTTTGTTAAATATTCTTATTACCTTATGAAGCTTGCTATTAGAGATGACTTCTATTTCACTTACAAATGAGTGTGGAGAATGGATGGATCCTACAGTAAACCTATAACCATGGCAATTCAAGCTACCTCATAGAACTAATCTTTATTAAAATGATAATTTATTGTGAGCCAAACACTGTGCTAGACGATAGAGCCATAAATGAATAACAGAGTATCCCTGCCTCAGGGATTGCACATCCTAGAGAGGAGGAGTTCCAGAGTTTAAATTTAATAGATTGTTTTCAGTTCTGTAGTACAGAGATGGAGAAGACTCCAGACTGATATACTACCCAACTGCTTTCTTAGAAGTATGATACAAAGGTTTTGCACATAGTCTCAAGACTCACAGTGACTTAGACTTGCATCTATATTCCACCACCTACAAACTGGGTGACTTTTTAAGTTAAGTAGTTTCCATGAACTTCAATTTTAGTAGCTCTAATATAAGGACAAAATCATAGCTACCTCACAGGTTTTTATGAAAATTAATTGAGTTCATACATGTAAGAAACCCTAGTACAGAGTATGCCATAGACTCAGCCCCGAATAAATATCAACTTAAATTATTACTATAGTCCAGGCACTCAGTGTTCCAAGATGAGTAATTTACTGTCACTGTGTGTGTATGATCACTTCAGTCATGTCCATTAAGGATCATGAAATGCAGTGTGAAAGAAATTCCCCTCTGTAGGTAGCATCACTGAGATTCCACTGATCTCTCCTTTAGACCTACTTTGAGTGTTCCTCCTTTGCCATACCAGTATCTTGGATTACACTGGAGAGTCTTATTATTATTTTTAGGAACCTCATGAAAAAAATTAAAGACATATGATTGTAATGTCCCTGTAATCAGATGGGATGAGACAGGAAAGGGATAAAATAGTAAGAATTCTTGAATTTTCTCTTTTGTTTAAAGGATTAATTTATTTGTTGGTCTGTTTACTTTAATAGTGTTACGGTATACATAAGATCTATAAATCATATGTGTATAGTTCAATAAAACTTATTTATGTACACACTTTTTAATCATCACCCAGATCAAACTGGTCAGTGCTCAGAGGCCTTTCTCATATGTTCTCCCAGTCATGATTTTTCTTACCAAATATAACCACTATGTTTGACTTCTGTAACCATATATTAGCTTTGCACATTTTCAATTTTATGTAAATAGATTCAAACTATATGCACTCTTTGCTCTCTGATTCAACATTATATGTGTGGTACTCATTCATGTTGTATATAGCAGTAGTTTGCTGTTTTTCATTGCTGTTAGTATTCCATTGTACAAATACAGCAAAATCTATTCATTTTATTGTTACTGAACATTTAGATTGTTTTTCATCTTTTACTCTGCTGGATAATAGTGCTATGAACATTCTTATACATTTGCTGCATATGTGTATGCTTTTCCATTGGTACCTAAAAATAGAATTGCTGCGTGATATGATGTGTTACTCTGCCAAACAGACTTCCAAAGTGATTTTAGAAGTTTATACTTTCATTAGCACTGAATGAGACTTTCTGTTGCTTTATATATTTGTCTACACTTGATTTTATCTATTTTTTTCCCAAAATTTTAGCCATTTTTCCCTGAATTTTCCAAATTTTAGCCACTTCCAAATTTTACCTACTAGAGGGTAGGTAGTGATATCTCATTGTATGTTGCTTTATCCTGATAACTAACAAATCTTGATCATGCTTCCATATATTTATTACATGTCTGTGAAAATGTCAGTTCAAGTCTTTTTATTATTATTATGTTTTCTGGATTTTTCCTTGTTAGCCTGTGAAATTTCTTCTATTATTGTGAATATAATTCTATTCTATGACTTGTATGTTCACTAAGTGGTATCTGTTCTTATATTTAATGAAGAATTCATGCCTATTGTGCTTAGTGCTTCTGTGTCCTTTAAAAATTGTTTTGCATACCCCAAGATCTCTTATATTATGTTCTGAATCTATTATTTTGTTTCACATTTATGTCTTTAATCCACCAGAAAATGATTTATGTATAGTGTGAAGTATAAAGCAAAGGTTCTTTTTAAAAATCTCTATGGATATCCAGTTGATCAAACATTATTTACTGGAAAGAGCATTCTTTCCTCATTGCACTGCGATGAGGAATTTGGTGGCTTTAAACACAGATTCTCTCTCTGGTTTCTCTGCTATGTTCTATTAGTTTGTCTAGTCCCACAGCAATACCACTCTATTTTAGTTACTTTAACTTTATAATAAGGCTTGAGTTTGGGAATGTAGGTACCCTTACTTTGCTCTTATTGTGCCAAAATTGTTCAAAAATCAGTATATCAGTTTCCACCATGCTCTCCAGTGGAATTGTTTGTACATTAATTATAATTTATTGAGTCTATAGAGTTACCATTCTTCAATTTTGAATCTCTCAGTCCATGAATACAACATAGCTTCCATTTGTTTAGGCTTTAATTTCTCACAGCAATGTTTTCGAGGGTTTTTATTTTTAGGTTTTCTAGGGTTTCTATTTTTATTTCTAGGGTTTTTCTTTTATTTTAAAAATAAAGTATATTTAAAATATTCATATATTTTTTTTCCTAAACAATTTATGCTTTGCTGTTAGAGTAAATGATATCATTCAAATATTTTATTTAAAAATTCTTTTTTGTTGTTAGTATAGTTTTTTATATAATGATATCCTTGAATAAATAGGCCTTTCTATAATTTTGAATATTCTACCCTTTTAAAATTTCTGATCTGTTTAAAAGTTTCCCTCCCATTCTGTCTCACCTTTCTTTGTAGATATAAGTTTAGTCTTCTCATTGTGTCCCATATATCTCTTATGGTATTTAAAGCATCTTTTCTTCTCTCTCTGCGTTTGCTTCTGTCTAGATATTTTCTACTAACCCATCTTCTACTTCATTAATTCTTTTTATATTTTTCTAATCTGCTGTTAAATGTATTAATTATAAAAATGTATATTTTATTATTTTTATAATTTCATAACTTACTATGAAATTATCTACCATCCTGGATCATTTTTATGTTTCTATTTTCTCTTGATTGTTTTTCTTTTCATTTGGTTATGTTTCTTGGCATGTCTGGTATTTTTGAATGAATGCTAAGTGATATGTATGAATTATTTAGTTTTCCTGGGTGATATCATCTCTTCCAGAAAAGGTTTGAGTTTCATTTCTCAGGTGCAAAGAATATAGATATATTGCCTTGACTCAGTAAGACTAGTCTATTTCTGGTTTGCTATTATTCCTAAGGGAGTAGGCTTTCGGAGTTCTTTACTGAAATCCTAGGGTGTTTATTAAGGCTCCTCCTCTTTAGAAACTACTGAAGCTGTGATCTCTCTGATTAGCTTAATAGTTACCTTATACTTACTTTCTCAGGATCTTGCTCTGTTCAAACACTAGTTATGGTCAGAAAATGTCTTGAGGGGAAAATGCCTACAAAATGTAGCTCTTTCATTTTTATGATTCTCTCCTCTCTGGATCTTAGCTTTTATGTCTTGGCTATTTTGGTTGATCTCCTGTGCCTTCAAAAATATTTTCAATTGTTTTTATTGCTTTATTGTATCCAAGTTTCAAAGTTCTTATAGAACAATTATTCTGACACCAGCTGTTCCATCATAATTGGCAGCAGAATGGTATTTAATGTATTTTTTCAAATTATCTAATTTATACAAAACAATATGAGGAACTCAGGGCAGCTAGTGAGATCTATTTTCTAGGTGAAGAAATGGAAATTAAGCAGTATTAACAGTTCTCCCAGATTGTTGGTATGATGCAGTGAAAGTCAGTCCTAGAATCTTTTTATAACTCTTAATCACTGTCACTTTAATAATATACTAGTGTTTATCAAACTTGAGTCATTGATAGACCACTTAATCATGTTTTGGAGCAATTGTAATCATGGATTTTTCTGAAAAATCATCTTAATTATTAATATAAAGCAATATATAAATTATAATTATCATTAATATATCTTTTAAAATCAAATATTGGGATGGTTTTGCCTGGCATCCTCTCACAAAGATAAAAATTATTATTTCAAACCAGAAGTTTTCATTTTTTAATATTTATATTAACTACAGCAGAATATCTTTTTGAAAATTATACATTATTGAGAAAGGTAACATTTGTTTGGAGACTGTTAGAGAATTTTAGATATTTCCATTGTACACTGAACAAAGAATTATATAGAATTATAGAACTCTATATAATTATAGAACTGTAATTCTAAAATTAATAAAACAATATTCAGTCCTCTTTCACCAATGAGGTCAGTGAGCAGAACATAAAAACAAGAGGCTTCTAAGTTTCAAACTGGAAGATAAGCAAATGATTACTACTACTATCCTTCAGTTATATCAACATCTGGAAAGTATTTGTTTATATTCTGTTATTCAAATGTAATTTTCAAATGAAGTCAGTTAATTATTAATTTATTTATCTAACAAATGAAGTAAAATATCAAGTATTGACAAAGAATCAAAATAGAAGACATTGTCTTTGTAACATAAATCAATTTTGTGATAAATATTAGTGCATCATAACTAACATTAAAAGTGATGACATTTCAACTTTGAAATAATTGTTTCAAGCTATTAGAAAAGATTTTTACTGGTATTATCAACTTTATAAAGACATTTAAATTTTATTTAGTATTTCAAGTGTTTATCTCAATAATTTCCACTTGAAATGCAAAAAAAAAAAATAAAATAAAAATAAAACCACAGTAAAGTCCTTCTACACAGCTATGAGCTTGGGCAAATTTAAAAGTCTGACAATATCAAGTGTTAGCTAGTTTTACCAGCTGTCTTGAAAAAATTACAGCTTGCACCTATACCTGCTTTTGCTACAAAGAATGCAATTTCTGAATTATGCCACTTTAGTTTTGATATTCCCATTTTTCTTTAGCAGCAAAATCCAACAATTTACAACTGGAAATATTTCTATAGAAAAAAACATCATATTTAAAACCAGAGAGGTACATAGTGCTTATATGCAAAGATTTGATGGCTTCATGCCACTATTTTACCAAGTCTTATAAAAAGCAGTTTACTATACAACAGGGTTAAATGACTGCTAGTCTCCTTAAATAAAACTTTCCATCATTTATTCTTTTTCCACTTAAAAAAATGTATTTCTTATTGAAGGATAATTGCTTTACAGAATTTTGCTGTTTTCTGTCAAACCTCAACATGAATCAGCCATAGGTATACATATGTCCCCTCCCTTTGGAACCTCCCTCCCACCTTCCTCCCCATCCAACCCTTCTAGTTGGTACAGAGCCCTTGTCTGAGTTTTCTGAGCCATACAGCAAATTCCCATTGGCTATCTATTTTACATATGGTAATGTAAATTTTCATGTTTCTCTTTCCATACATCTCACCGTCTCCTCCCCTCTCCCCATGTCCATAAGTCTATTCTCTATGTCTGTTTCTCCATTGCTTCCCTGGCAATAAATTCTTCAGTACCATTTTTCTAGATTCTGTATATAAGCATTAGAATATGACATTTATCTTTCTCTTTCTGACTTACTTCACTCTGTATAATAGGTTCTAGGTTCATCCATCTCATCAGGACTAACTCATATGCATTCCTTTTTATGGCTGAGTAATACTCCAGTGAGTATATATACCACGATTTTTTTATCCATTCATCTGTCAATGGACATCTATGTTGCTTCCATCTTCTAGCTATTGTAAATAGTGCTGCAATGAACAATAGCTACTTCTAGCTGCTTTTCCCTGGTCTCAGCACATACGTAATCACATTCTATATTCTCTTTGAAACCTGGTCACTAAAGATGATTATGGCAGTGTTGTATTTCTGTCTCTATCTTTATATTTGCATAAACTACTTTTATGTGATTGATTCTTTAATAAAATTAGAAATTTAATAATAAACCACAATAGTTATAATTTTTAAAAAGGCAAATGGAACAAATGTGAACAGTAACATGTTAATAATGTGAAATAAATTAACCTAAATGAATTTCATCCAATTAACTGATAGGAAGCTAAGACTTAATCACCAGAGTCCTTGCAATGAGTGGGCTACCTTTAGGTTTTCAATGACCATGAATAATAAAGTAGACATCAGGAAGAATTCTATTTAATCTTATATTTTAAATTTGTTAAGTATTTGTGAACAAAATTTTAAAAATTTCTTTTTCCTCTGAAATTTCTAAACAATTTTCTGAAAAACCACCAGAGGACACAAATGATTTATGGACTACACTTTGAGAAACACTGCTTCATATCACGTTATGATCTTTAAGACCATGAAAACCAAAACCTAAACTTTCACAACAAAAATAGCCAATTTCAGGACATATGAAATTGGGTCCTGAAATTTGGTTCAAAGTGCTTTATTTCTTAGCTTGTTCTATGACAAAATGTTTTCTAAAAACTGTATTGTGGCTTTATTTGCCCAAAATAATGATGAAGTTTATGGATAGCATTTTCTAAGACTGAAATTTAGATCTCAAAGATTCACCTTACTTTCTGCTACAGTTAGTCTTGAGCTAACAGTCACCGTATGTACTAATAACACTGTCAGACAAAAGAAGTTAATGATGGGAACAGTGTCCCTAAAAATTCCTTTCCCAGTAATGCAGAGCTTTAGGCAGAGAATCATATGTGAAAAGTCAGAATACTTACCTGAAGAGCAAAGCTTCAACCTGGACAGGCCTGCCTCTGACTTGGGATCCAGACATCAAATCTTGTTCCCCCAAGTTGTTAAATTTTTTTCAATTATATCACAATGCCCGAAATGAACAAATTAAATATTTCATATTAATTTTCATTCTTTCTAAAAATACAAATAGCTCAAGATGATTAAAAGGTTATTCATACCTTAGCACAATTTATTTTACATACTGAAGTATAATTGATTTGCAATATTAGTTTCAGGTATACATCATAGTGATTTAGTATTTTTACAGATTATACTCCTTTGAAAGTTATTGTAAGACAATGGCTATAAATCCCTGTGCTATACAATATATCCTTGTTGCTTATCTATTTCACACACAGAATTTTGTACCTGTGAATCCCTTGCCTCTCTCGTGCTGCGCCCACCTTCCCTCTCCCCACTTGTAACCACTAGTTTATATCTGTGAATCTGTTTCTATTTTGCCTGGGGTTAGGCTAGCATGTGCACACTTCTCACAAGCAAAGTCCAGGGTTCCCCCTCACCCACCCATTAGTGCCAGGAGTTCCCCAACAAGCCAAGGGGCTTGGGCTTGTCTCCCGCATAGGACCCCACGACTGGGGCATCCAATCTGTGGTTCTCACAGTGCACACCCCAAGGCGTGTCTGCCTTTGTATTCCCTTTTCCTGAGTTAGCTCCCAGGGACACAGGTCCCCTATCTGATTGCTTTTTTTCTTTCTACCCAATCATACATATATCCTTATTACAGTCTTGGTTGTACCAGAGTCTTTCTGCTCGTTTCCAGTTAGTTTTCAGTGAGGACTTTTCCACATGTAGATGCATTATTGATGTATTCATGGACGGAGATGAGCTCTACATCATCTTTCCCTGCCATCTTCATTCTCTCCCTCCCTAGCACAAATTATTTTGATCACTAGGCAATCTTCCTGATGATACCAATATGCTTGGATGAAGGTGAGTGAAGGACTGTGCATAACTGGTGCCACATGTGAGAAAAGAAGAAAGGAGGGCTTCACAGTTTCAGAAAGTCTAGGGAAACATGAAATAACTGGGACCTGAAAAAGCGCTGTGAGGAAGTAGGAGGAAAGCTACAGATGCATCTCCAGAGGAGAGTGCCAAATCAACTTCTGACTTTCAAAATGTTGCTTGGGATAATCCTACCAGAAATTCAGGAAGAAACTTTTTTTTTCCTTCTTATTCCTTTTCTCTTTGGCCTTATGCCTCTAGACTCCTATATAAGTGGGACATAATTCCTATCTTGAAACTGTTGAAATAACTTTCTAGACCAGATTTTGAGCTGCTCCTGCCCAGGGTGCTACATCAGCAAACCGGAACTTAGGTAACTTTCACATCCTTGTAAATCCTCCTCTTGACCATAATTGCAGTATATCCAGTCAGCCAACCCCCAAATCCCAAGCCAAATCTGGACCTCCTCACCCCAAACAAGGTTGACTATGTGGCTTCTGCCAATCAGATATTTTTGGTCTATCTCTGCTTGTTCCTTATTCTTTATCTTATGAAAGTTTTTTGCCTTGTACTCTTTGTCTTTTGCAGTTCTGAGAAAGAAGACAATCTACTTTATGAAGTGTTAAAGCTCATCTGTATCACCTCAATTGTCTTCTTTAATTATCTTTTCATAAGAAAAAGACCTTTTATCCCAATACAATACTTTAAATATATTACAAGTTTTGTTATGGGTTAAAAAGTCTTGGTAAGAACCTTTTTCCCACTTACAACATTTCTTCTACAAGAAAGCACAAACTGAATTTCAAACAACTGAATTATAAATACACATTTGAAACACAATCCATTTAAAATAAAATATTCTCTATTTGCCAAAATGACTAGCCTCTCATTCCTGCCCTCACTTCCCTGAGAACATCCTGATGATACATGGAAATAGGAAAATCACACATTGTTATGGGTGGGGGTCATATAACAAAAAAGGATTGCCAGAGGAATGGAACTGTTTATTTTTTTAATTGGAAAACCCAAGTGACTTCATTCCCTAAGGATCTTAGGGAACTATGAACAGATTTTGACACCATATTCCAGCTGAGGGGAAAAAAAACCCAACAGTGGAATGAATGAAGATATAGTTTCGAGATTTCACAAGAAACAACAGAGTCAAATCAGTCAGTGAGAACTCTCACTGCAAGGAGACTAGCTCATTTAAGGAAAATGGAATGAACCATCCTGGGGGAGTTGCTTGCTCATCTTTAGCTCACAGAAGTTCTTGGCACTATCCTTTCTCCATGGTTTCAGCCACAACTTCAATGTCTAACTGTGTAAAGCTATCACCACATTGGGTATCTCTGCTCACCCAGTGGTGCAGTACAGAAATTAAAGAAGCTAGCACATGGTTTCGGAGTTGTGATTGAGCCCTGTCAAAGCCATGAAAGTATGTTTTGTGTCTGATTTATTACTTCCTGAAAGGTGTAATGTAGAATTCACCTTCCCTGCAACCCTTTTTGCTAGATGTAGGCAAAGGACAAAAAAAAAAAAAAAAAAGGACAAAAATAAAAGCTTTTTATAAATTTTTCAGTTTTTGGAAAAATGTGTGTGTTTTGTCTAGCCTTGATTATTTATTTGGAATTTTACAGTTCACTTTAAAGCCTTGGTTAAAACAAGGGTACACAAATACACAGGTTGGTAAAACTGACCTCTCAGTTTAGTACCCAAAATTCCTACTGAATGTACTTTGTTCTCCTAGGCAGTTGGATGTGTTAGGAATGAGCATGGTTGCCAACAACTTGAACAATAACCTGGCATAACATCATGTATCTGCTAGATTAGCTGAGATCCAAGTGACAAAGGAAACTAGGCTGAAGTATGGGGCTTGCTATACAAAAATAAATTCTGCCAAAGGGAAACAAAAGGGAAACATTAAGACTTTCAGAACAGCCAGTTTTTCTATGGGGACAGGGTAAAAATCTCAACTTATTAGTCAAAAGATATTTTTCTCCTGACAGGAAGGAAATAGTCTGCTCTCCTTTTGAGTGAGGTGTACAATGAGCCTAAGCTTTTTCACTAATGGAAAAAGCATTTGATCTCTTTGTCATGAATTACATTCCTGAACCTCAATCAAGTTAGGAAACCGCAAATGAGAGGAATTAACTTATAAATGAGAGGTTCACCCCTTTATATAAAAGGAATGATCTCTTATACTGAGGTCTCAATTTGGAACACTTATTCAAACAGAAAGTAAGGCCCACCCTGTGGGTACTATTTTGTTTGAGTGATTTAAATGCAGTCATAGAAGTATAATGTCATAACTTTCCCTCTAGACAAACAGGTTCTTTATGCCACTGTTTCAGTTTAGAGGGCCAAATAATACCTTTTTATTGCAGTATTTTTAGACATTGGATACATCTGGAAAAATATTCAAGCAGATAATTAGATTGCATTAGCAATGTGTCTGTTGTGGTTTCCCTGATCCCAGAGAAGGCAGCCCTTTATGAAGCGCTTGGCCACAGTCTCCACAAAATCTACTGTGTAAATTGGCCCACACTAAAGCATGTGGAAAACATTTTTTGGCTGAAACTCGAAACCATTCATGTGGCTTTGAGACTGGGAAGCTCAGGCTGCCAACATCAATAGAACTTTGTACTACAAACCCAAATGGTCATTTAGACATGTGTACTTCTATGCTCACAAATGCACTGAGGTCAAATATTTTTTTAATCTTGGGAATTTTTCCTCTTTATACAGCCTCATATTTCATGCAGGAAATGAGACTGAGTACAACAAACACAAATCATTGAGACTGACAGAGCATATTGGGTTCAAAACCCAAGCCTTGACTCTAATTGCTCTCCAAAGGCCCCTGGCTCAAGGTAACTGTTGATTTAGTTCAGCTGTTTTCAATCAGCACTGTTAGGTCTCGCAAAGACAAACTGGTGAGGCCACAGTTACATTTGTACCCGGGTTCCCTTGGGTATAAGTCTAACACAGTTAGCATTTTAAAAGATTGCATTTGTCTGTACGCCGCAGGCAGTAATTACAAGCAGGCAAATCTTTTGTGAAAGATGGTGTGACCTTCCTTATGGTGAAAGAGTGATGATGGCTTCTAGTGGAGGAAAAATAATGTTTCCATTCAGAGTTCAGAGAGGAGGCCCGCCTTTTTTCAAATTGTTGCCAAACCCGACAGCCAGTTTGTTGTTCTGTTGTGGTGAATATCAAAATAATTTATTGCTTGAGGGGGCCAATTTCTTGGTATTACTTAACTGTTGAAGGATTTTCAAAAGCATCGAATCTGGACTCACAGCGAGGTGGTTGCTAAACTGCATGGAAATGTGCTTCATCAGCTGTCTTTAGTTCATCTATCCTTATTTTTCCTATGCAGCCTACAAGTAGTAGTAAAACGCTTAAAGATATGAACATGTATTCTTCTGCTTGGAACAGTGTTCCTAATCTGTCATCGACTTTGAAGTTGCAGAGTAGACTTTAAAATGAATATATTGAACTATCCAGCTATGGAATTGAATTTGAATATGGGAACCAAGTGTAAATGTCTGGGTTAGACTAAAAGGCTAAGATTATGGATAGGCTGTGTTGCTAATAGTGTCCAGGAGAGCTTCCATATGTAGTTAATAGCTTCCCAAGGACCAATAGACTGCTGGGAGCCCAAGGAGTTTTTATTATTTCAATAAGTTTCTCGCTACAAATTCATAGTTAAATTCTTTTTGTGTGTGTATATATACATGCGCATGCGCACGTGCACACACACACACACACACACACACACACACACACACACACACACACCGCTTCTCCAGCACCTGACAGAGTAGTAGGTACACAGGAGATGCTAAATATATATTCCTTGAGTGACTGACACTGATGGAACAGATGCAATTCATGTGTATATTTATGAATAGAGTTTGAAGCAAAAAAAAAAAAAAAAGGATGCCTTGCTTTGAGAAGACTAAGCATACACTTTTATTTTGTAAGTCATAAATTGCCCATAGAATCTTAACTTTTGAAAAAGAAGTAATATTGTCAATTATATCACTATTAAATTAATTTTAATATTTAAAAATTTTAAAATAAAAAGGATGAGCAAGAACAAAAATTTAAATAGAAATTGTTCAACTAAATATAGGCTCATCAAGTTAGTAAATAAGGATGTCCACTTTCACCACTACTCTTCAACATCATACTGGAAGTTTTGGCCACAGCAATCAGAGCAGAAAAAGAAATACAAGGAATCCAAATTGGAAAAGAAGAAGTAAAACTCCCACTGTTTGCAGATGACATGATCCTCTACATAGAAAATCCTAAAGACTCGACCAGAAAACTACTAGAGCTAATCAATGAATATAGTAAAGTTGCAGGATATAAAATCAACACTCAGAAATCCCTTGCATTCCTATACACTAATAATGAGAAAGTAGAAAAAGAAGTTAAGGAAACAATTCCATTCACCATTGCAACGAAAAGAATAAAATACTTAGGAATATTCCTACCTAAAGAAACTAAAGACCTATATATCAAAAACTATAAAACACTGATGAAAGAAATCAAAGAGGACACTAATAGATGGAGGAATATACCATGCTCATGGGTCGGAAGAGTCAATATAGTGAAAATGAGTATACTACCTAAAGCAATCTACAGATTCAATGCAATTCCCATCAAGCTACCAGCAGTATTTTTCACAGAACTAGATCAAATAATCTCAAGATTTGTATGGAAATACAAAAACCCTCGACTAGCCAAAGCAATCTTGAGAAAGAAAAATGGAACTGGAGGAATCAACTTGCCTGACTTCAGGCTCTACTACAAAGCCACAGTCATTAAGACAGTATGGTACTGGCACAAAGACAGAAATATAGATCAGTGGAACAAAATAGAAAGCCCTGAGATTAACCCACACACCTATGGACACCTTATCTTCGACAAAGGAGGCAAGAATATACAATGGAGTAAAGACAGTCTCTTTAACAGGTGGTGCTGGGAAAACTGGTCAACCACTTGTAAAAGAATGAAACTAGACCCCTTTCTAACACCATACACAAAAATAAACTCAAAATGGATTAAAGATCTAAATGTAAGACCAGAAACTATAAAACTCCTAGAGGAGAACATAGGCAAAACACTCTCCGACATAAATCACAGCAGGATCCTCTATGATCCAACTCCCAGTATACTGGAAATAAAAGCAAAGATAAACAAATGGGATCTAATTAAAATTAAAAGCTTCTGCACAACAAAGGAAACTACAAGCAAGGTGAAAAGACAGCCTTCTGAATGGGGGAAAACAATAGCAAATGAAACAACTGACAAACAACTAATCTCAAAGATATATAAGCAACTTATGCAGCTCAACTCCAGAAAAATAAATGATCCAATAAAAAAAATGGGCCAAAGAACTAAATAGGCATTTCTCCAAAGAAGACATACGGATGGCTAACAAACACATGAAAAGATGTTCAACATCACTCATTATCAGAGAAATGCAAATCAAGACCACAATGAGGTACCATTTCACACCAGTCAGAATGGCTGCAATCCAAAAGTCTACAAGCAGTAAATGCTGGAGAGGATGTGGAGAAAAGGGAACCCTCTTACACTGTTGGTGGGAATGCAAACTAGTACAGCCATTATGGAAAACAGTGTGGAGATTCCTTAAAAAACTGCAAATAGAACTGCCTTATGACCCAGCAATCCCACTGCTGGGCATACACACCGAGGAAACCAGAAGTGAAAGAGACACATGTACCCCAATGTTCATTGCAGCGCTGTTTATAATAGCCAGGACATGGAAACAACCTAGATGTCCATCAGCAGATGACTGGATAAGAAAGCTGTGGTACATATACACAATGGAGTACTACTCAGCCCTTAAAAAGAATAAATTTGACTCAGTTCTAATGAGATGGATGAAATTGGAACCGATTATACAGAGTGAAGCAAGCCAGAAAGAAAAACACCAATACAGTATACTGACACATATATATGGAATTTAGAAGACAGTAATGATGACCCTATATGTGAGACAGCAAAGAGACACAGAGGTATAGAGTGGACTTTTGGACTCTGAGGGAGAGGGAAAGGGTGAGATGGTTTGGGAGAATGGCAATGAAACATGTATATTTTCCTGTAAGAGATGAAGCGCCAATCTATGTACAATGTAAGATGCAGGATGCATGGGGCTGATGCACAGGATGATTCAAGTAGAGGATGTAGGGTGGGAGGTGGGAGGGGGCTTCGGCATTGGGAGATTGTGTTCACCTATGGCTGATTCATGTCAATGTATGGCAAAACAAATACAGTATTGTAATTAAAAAATAAATAAATTTAATAAAAAAAACAAAGTCTATGGCAGGCAGCAAAAAAAAAAATTCAATTTACAGTCAATTTTTCAGTACTATTTTTGGCAAGCGATACATGTGTATACATAGGAGTATATTTGTTAATGCCTGTGATAAGATATGCATGTACTTATCTAGGGAGATTATAATATTCATTACCTTTTTGGAGTTCAAAGGATTCCTCCAAGTGTTTATGTGTATGTAGAAATGTATATACATCCATATACATGTAGACATACATATATGTATATGAATATATGATGATGTGAATAATTTTCAACAATTCATCTGGACTTTCTATTACTAGCACTCTTTCATGGCAATTAAATTGTCCAGAATTCTGTTACTCAGTGTGACAGCACTCCTTGTATTTAAGCTATGACTTCATTGCAAGCAAGAAAATTTTAAGAACTTACATTTACCTCTTTTAACCATAAGGGTAATAAATTTCAGTTTAAACTATTTTTTCCAAAAACATTTACTGTAATTTCCTAACATGTATATCCCAGCAAAACTACTGCACATTGAAAAAAATGGCACATTGAAATATATTTATATCTTCTGTGGGCAAGAAATAATAATAACCCTTCATGTATGAAGCCTTGAACAACCTCAGTGTTAGGTTCCAAAACAAAGCAGCTGAAAAATCACATAAGTAACATGGCTCTAAAAGAAAGCTCCTAAAGTGATGGTTACTAAGTAAATTGCAGAAACTATCATCATATTCTCTAATGCATCCAAAATGTCTGAAGGTGACTGTAGAACTCTCACCTACTCTGCTTTCAGGAACAGCAATTATAGAAACCACAGCTAAGAACAGTCTTTCCAGTATGGAATCATGGGCTCCTGTCTCAGGAGAAAAAATAGGATGGAATCTTTGTACCTTCTAAATATTGAATTAATCCTCAGACAGGTATAGGTTCAAATTCTGGCATGAGTCATTTATTTCTTTGAGGATCCTTATGAATATTAAATATTGGATTAGCCAGTTTTCCCATAAGATGTTATGGGAAAGCTCAAATGAACTTTTGGCCAACCCATCAAATTCTTCAAGCTAGGCTTCAGTAGTACGTGATCTGAGAACTTTCAGATGTACCAACTGGATTTAGAAAAGGAAGAGGAAATGGAGGTCAAATTGCCAGCATTTGCTGGATCATAGAGAAAGCAAAGGAATTCCAGAAAAAAATCTACTTCCATTTCATTGACAATGCTAAAGCTTTTGACTGTATGGATGGCAACAAACTGGAAAATTTTATACAGATGGGAATACCAGACCACCTGACCTGTCCCTGAGAAGCCTGTATGTAAGTCAAGAAGCAACAGTCAGAACCAGATGTGGTACAACAGACTGATTCAAAATTAGGAAAGGAGTACAATAAGGCTGTGTATTGTCACCGTGCATATTTAACTTATATGCAGGGTACTTCATGCAAAATGCCAAGCTGGAAGAATCACAAGTTGGATTCAAGATTGCTGGGAGAAATCAACAACCTCAGATATGCAGATGATATGATGTTAATTGCAGAAAGCAAAGAGGAACTAAAGAGCCTCTTGATGAAGGTGAAAGAGAAGAGTGAAAAACTGGCTTAAAACTCAACATTAAGAAAACTAAGATCATAGCATCCAGTCTCATCATTTCATGGCAAACAGATAGGTGTAAAGTGGAAACAGTGACAGATTTTATTTTTTGGGGCTCCCAAACCACTGTAGACAGTGACTGCAGCCATGAAATTAAAAGACACTTACTCCTTGGAAGGAAAGCTATGACAAACCTGGACAGCATATTTAAAAGCAGAAATACTACTTTGCTGATAAAGGTCTGTATAGTCAAATCTATGGTTTTTCCAGTAGTCGTGTATGGATGTGAGAGTTGGACTATAAAGAAAGCTGAGTGCCGAAGAATTGATGCTCTGAACTGTGTTGCTGGAGAAGACTCCTGAGAGTCCCTTAGACTGCAAGGAGATCAAACCAATCAGGCCTAAAGGTAATCAACCCTGAATATTCTTTGGAAGGACTGATGCTGAAGCTCCAATACTTTTGTCATCTGATGCCAAGAGCGACTCATTAGGAAAGATCCTGAAGTTGGGAAAGATTGAAAGCAAAAGGAGAAGAGAGTGGCAGAGGATGGGATGGTTAGATAGAATCACTGACTCAATGGACATGAGTTTGAACAAACTCTGGGAGATAGGGAAGGACGGGGAAGCCTGGAATGCTGCAGTCCATGAAGTTGCAAAGAGCTGAACATGACAGTGATTAAACAATAACAACAACAAATAAAATAATATGCAAATGTTTGGGAACATGGACAGCACTTTATGTACCACACGTCTGCATTCCTATACACTAACAATGAAAAATCAGAAAGAGAAGTTAAGGAAACAATCCTATTCACCACTGCAACAAAAAGAATAAAATACCTAGGAATAAATCATCCAAAGAGACAAAAGACCTGTATGCAGAAAACTATAAGACACTGCTAAAAGAAATTAAAGATGACACAAACAGATGGAAAGATATATACCATGTTCTTGGATTGGAAGAATCAATATTGTAAAAATGACTATACTACCCAAAGCAATCTACAGATTCAGTGCAACCCCTATCAAGCTACCAATTATATTTTTCATAGAACTAGAATAAAAATTTCACAATTTGTATTGAAACACAAAAGACCCCAAATAATCAATGCAATCTTAAGAAAAATAGAGCTGGAGGAATCAACCTAGCTGACTTCAGACTATACTACAAAGCTATAGTCATAAAGACAGTATGGTACTGGGACAAAAACAGAAATGTAGACCAATGGGACAAGACAGAAAGCCCAGAAATAAACTCATGCACCTACAGGCACCTTATCTTTGAAAAAGGAGACAAGAATATGGAATGGAGGAAATATAGCCTCCTCAATAAGTGGTGT
The DNA here is from genome assembly GCA_917880005.1 of Nanger dama. NCBI lineage: Eukaryota > Metazoa > Chordata > Mammalia > Artiodactyla > Bovidae > Nanger > Nanger dama. The sequence continues at coordinate 35,785,924 of CAKJTW010000017.1, read as the reverse complement.
TGGAAAAATTGGACAGTCATATGCAAAAGAATGAAACTAGAACACTTCTAACACCACACACACACACACACACACACACACACACACACACACACAAAACAACTCAAAATGGATTAAAGACTTAAATGAAAGTCTAGAAACTATAAAGCAGAAGAAAACATAGGCAGTACACTCTTGACATATATAACAGCAAGATCCTCTTTGACTCAACTCCTAGAGAATTGGAAATAAAAACAAAAATAAACAAATGAGAACTAATTAAACTTAAAAACATTTGCACGGCAAAGTAAAAGTCAAAGTTGCTCAGTCATGTCCAACTCTTTGTAACCCCATAGCCTATATGCAGTCCATGGAATTCTCCATGTCAGAATACTGGAGTGAGTATTCTTTCCCTTCTCCAGGAGATCTTCCCAACCCAGGGATTGAACCCAGATCTCCTGCATTGGAGGCAGATTCTTTACCAGCTGAGCCACAAGGGAAGCCTAAGAATACTGGAGTGGGTAGCCTATCCCTTCTCCAGCTGATCTTCCCAACTCAGGAAGTGAATCAAAGTCTCCTGCATTGCAGGTGATTTCTTTACCACATGAACTATAAATAAGATTAAAAGACAACTCTCAGAATGGGACAAAATAATTTCAAATTAAGCAACCGACAAAGGATTAACCTCCAGAATATATAAACAGCTCACACAGCTAAATATCAGGGAAACAAACAGCCCAATCAAAAAGTGGGCAGAAGACCTAAATAGACATTTCTCCAAAGAAAAGATACAGATGGCCAGTAAACATTGAAAAGTTGATAACATCACTCATTATTAGAGAAATGCAAATAATGAGGTTATTATTATTATTAACTACAATGAGGTTATCACCTCACATCAATCAGAATGGGTATCATCAAAAAAATCCACAAACGATAAAATGCTGGAGAGGATGTGGAGAAAAGAAATCCTCCTACACTGTTGCTAGGAATGTAAACTTATACAGCCATTATGGAAAACAGTATGGAGATTAAAAACAAAAAAACTAGGACTAAATCTATGACCCAGAACAATGGCAGAAAACAAAGAGAAACTGAAGAGCACCTTGATGAAGGTGAAAGAGGAGAGTGAAAAAGCTGGCTCAAAACTCAATATTCAGAAAACTAAATCATGGAATCTTGTTCCATCATTTCATGGCAAATAGATGGGGAAACGTGACAGAATTTATTTTCTTGGGCTCCAAAATCACTGCAGATGGTGACTGTGCCATGAAATTAAAAGACTCTTGCTCCTTGGAAGAAAAGCTATGACCAACCTAGACAGCATGTTAAAAAGCAGAGATGTCACTTTGCCAACAAAGTCTGTATAGTTAAAGCTATGGTTTTTCCAGTAGTCATATACAGATGTGAGAGTTGGACCATAAAGAAGGCTGAATGCTAGAGAATTGATGCTTTTGAACTGGGGTGTTGGAGAAGACTCTCAAGAGTCACTTGAACAGCAAAGAGATAAAATCAGTCAATTAAAGGAAATCAATTCTGAATATTCATTGAAAGAATTGATGCTGAAGTTGAAGCTCCAACACTTTGGTCACCTGATGGAGAAGACCCTGAAGCTGTAAAAGACTGACGGCAGGAGGAGAAAAGGTGGCGACAGATGAGATGGTTGGGCTCTGGGAGACAGTGAAAGACAAGGAAGCCTGGCGTGCTGCAGTCCATGTGGTAGCAAAGAGTTGGACACAACTTATCAACTGAATAACATCAAATGAAACAGCAACCCCACTGCTGGGCATATACCCTGAGAAAATCATAATTGAAAAAGACACATGTATCCCCATGTTCATGGCAGCACTATTTGCAATGGCCAGGACATGGAAGCAACCTAGATATTCATCAACAGATGAATAGGTAAAGAAGATGTGGTGCCTATATACAATGGTATATTATGCAGCCAAAAGAAGAACAAATTTGAGTCAGTTCTAGTTAGGTGGATGAATCTAGAGCCTTTTATACAGAGTGAAGTAAGTCAGAAAAACAAATACAGTATATTGAACTGTGGTGTTGGAGAAGACTCTTGAGAGTCCCTTGAACTGCAAGGAGATCCAACAAAGTCCATCCTAAAGGAGATCAGTCCTGGGTGTTCGTTGGAGGGACTGATGCTGAAGCTGAAACGCCAATATTTTGGCCACTTCATGCGAAGAGTTGACTCATTGGAAAAGATTCTGATGCTGGGAGGGACTGGGGGCAGGAGGAGAAGAGGGCAACAGGGGATAAGATGGCTGGATGGCATCACCAACTCGATGGACATGAGTTTGAGTGAACTCTAGGAAATGGTGTTGGACAGGGAGGCCTGACATGTTGTGACATGGGGTCACAAAGAGTCGGATTCTACTGAGTGACTGAACTGAACTAAACTGAACTGAACAACTATATAAGAAACCTAGAAAAATAGGAGACCCGGATTCAATCCCTGGGTTGGGAAGATCCCCTGGAGAAGGACATGCAACCCACTCCAGTATTCTTGCTTGGAGAATCCTATGGACAGAGGAGCCTGGTGGGCCACAGTCCACAGGGTTGCAAAGAGTCAGACATGACTGAGTGACTTCACACAGAAAAATAGTATTGGGATGAACCTATTTTCAGGGAAGGGATGGAGACACAGATGTAGAGAATGCCTTTTGGACACAGTGAGGGAGGAAGAGAGTGGGATAAGTGGAGAGAGTAGCAAATATATCTATATCTCTATCTATCTGTCTATATATATGCAAGTAGCATCTATCTATATATATATAGTATATAGAACTGTAAGATGTAAGTGTAAGATGGTAGTTGGTAAAAGTTTCTGTGTAGCACAGGGAATGCAATCTGGTGCTCTCTGATGATCTGGAGGGATGGGATGGAAGAGGAAAGGGGGGATAGGGAGGGAGGGGATATATATATGATTATGGCTGATTTACACTGATGTGTGACAAATCAACAAAACATTGTAAAAAAAGTTTTTGTTTAATTTAAAATTTAAAAATATACCACATGTCCCATATTCTACAAAAGTCGTTTTTCTCACTTTAATATTTCTGAAAGAGGGGGTATCTTACAATTGGCATACTTTAAATTTTTCTTTCTTTCCTGTCCCTAAAAGTGATGACATTGCTGACACATCCCAAAATTGTGGAATTACATTTTACTAGTTCCATCCATCTTTCACCTCCTTTCCCTACCACCCTCATACCTTCATCTTTGGTTCTTAATGGACAGCATAGCATGATGGTCAAGATCTCAGGCTTTAAAACAAGAGATCTCTGTTTGATGCCCAGCACCACCACTTACTGGCTGTTGATCTTGGGCAATTTATTTAACCTTTTAAAGCTGCAGTTTCCTTACTGACGAAAAGAGAGTTGTGATATGAAACTCAAAATGTTATCATAAGAATTTGAAGTATCAGCACTATATGTGGCACATAAAAAGCATGTAATACAGGTTTGTTAGCAGTTTTTATCACCAGGTCTGGCTTGTAAGGACAACAGATGACAATGTTTGGCAGTGTATTTAGAATTCTTGCTTGGTTCCTGGATCATTTCATAAGGATATTTGCCAGTCAGAGTACAGACTTCACTGATCTGGCTGAAATTGAGTCATATTTCCATTTATACTCCAATTTATAATTACTCAGAGCCCCCACTTGCACACTCCCTACCAGTTCTTTTGGAGAGTTACCACTGCTGCTTTGTTGATGTTCAGAATCTGGGCCCTCATTTCCCTTGGCTTATGTCCTCTATTTCTGCTCTCACTTTCCCCTTATGACAGAGTAACTCTTCTGCTGGGCATGGACATCTTGTGAGAATGTCTCTTCTTGCTACCACCATTCTGTCTTTAGAGGGGAGATTGCACACTTCTATTTGACTTCACTACTCTATACATTAAGCAAGATTTTTCTTTAATTCTCCACAGTACCTTTAAGACCAGACTATAAGATTTTATATAAATGATTTAATTAAACAGCAAGAATGATGAAAAGAGAATATTCTGGTTCATGAAAAAAGTCACTTCCTTTCTATCCTAGTGTAGATCTGTTCCCATTTGCCATACAGTACAGATCAGTTCACCCATTTCAAGGGAATATTTTGAGTATGTAAGCTTTGGAGTCTAAGACCATCCATGGCAGAGTCCAAGGAACGGAGGAGTATCTTTCTTTCTCAACATTATGATTTATTCCAAGCCATGTTTATGGCCCAATAATGATCTTGTCCCAGTTTACTGACAGTTGGAATACCAACCTCATTATATAGAACACTGTGCATGCCAATTCAAGCATGGTCCGCTTTATAGCCCCACCAAGACATTCACAGAGACCAATGTAGTTCAATACCAATATGTTCTGGATTATTTGACTTCAAACATCAGAAGAGCAATCTAAATTCTGGCTGTAAAGAGTCAAGATCTTTAAACAATCTGCTCTTCAGTTCAGTTCAGTCACTCAGTTGTGTACAACTCTTTGTGACCCCATAGAGTGCAGCAGACCAAGCCTCCATGTCCATCACCACTCCTGGAGTTTACTCAAACTTATATCCACTGAGTCAGTGATGCCATCCAACCTTTTCACTCTATTGTCCCCTTCTCCTCCCACCTTCAATCTTTCCCAGCATCAGAACTCTTTTTAAATGAGTCAGCTCTTCAATCAGGTGGCCAAAGTATTGGAGTTTCAGCTTCAACATCAGTCCTTCCAGTGAATAATCAGGACTGATTCCCTTGAGGATGGACTGGTGAGATCTCCTTGCAGTCCAAGGGACTCTCAAGAGTCTTCAACACCACAGTTCAAAAGCATAAATTCTACAGCGCTCAGCTCTCTTCATAGTCCAACTCTCACATCCATAAATGACCACTGGAAATACCATAGCCTTGACTAGATGAACCTTTGTTGGCAAAGTAATGTCTCTGTTTTTTAATATGCTATCTAGGTTGGTCACAACTTTTCTCCCAAGGAGCAAGTATCTTTTAATTTCATGGCTGCGGTCACCATCTGCAGTGATTTTGGAGCACCCAAAAAGTAAAATTTGCCACTGTTTCCATTGTTGCTCCATTTATTTGCCATTAAGTGATGGGATCAGATGTCATGCTTTGTTTTCTGAATGTTGAGCTTTAAGCAAACTTTTTCATTCTCCTCTTTCACTTTCATTAAGAGGCTATTTAGTTTCTCTTCACTTTCCACAATGAGGGTGGTGTCATATGCATATCTGAGATTATTGATATTTCTCCTGGCAATCTTGATTCCAGTTTGTGCTTCATCCAGCCCAGTGTTTCGCATGGTGTACTCTGCATAGAAGTTAAATAAGCAGGGTGACAATATACAGCCTTGATGTACTCCTTTTCCTATTTGGAACCAGTCTGTTGTTCCATATCCAGTTCTAACTGGTGCTTCCTGACCTGCATACAGATTTCTCAAGAGGCAGGTTAGGTGGTCTGGTATTCCCATTTCTTTCAGAATTTTCCACAGTTTATTGTGATCCACACAGTCAAAGGCTTTGGTATAGTCAATAAAGCAGAAATAGATGTTTTTCTAGAACTCTCTTGCTTTTTCCATGATCCAGCAGATGTTGGCAATTTGATTTCTTGTTCCTCTGCCTTTTCTAAATCCAGCTTTAACATCTGGGAAGTTCATGGTTCATGTGTTGCTGAAGCCTGGCTTGCAGAATTTTGAGCATTACTTTACTAGCATGTGAGATGAGTGCAATTGTGCAGTAGTTTGAGCATTCTTTGGCATTGCCTTTCTTTGGGATTGGAATGAAAACTGACCTTTTCCAGTCCTGTGGCCACTGCTGAGTTTTCCAAATTTGCTGACATATTGAGTGCAGCACTTTCACAGCATCATCTTTTACGTTTTGAAATAGCTCAACTGGAATTCCATCACCTCCACTAGCTTTGTTTGTAGTGATGCTTCCTAAGGCCCACTTACTTCACATTCAAGGATGTCTGGCTCTAGGTGAGTGATCACCTCATCATGATTATCTGGGTCTTGAAGATCTTTTTGTACAGTTCTGTGTATTCTTGCCACCTCTTCTTAATATATTCTGCTTCTGTTATGTCCATACCATTTCTGTTCTTTATCGAACCCATCTTTGCAGGAAATGTTCCCTTGCTCTAATTTTCTTAAAGCAATCTCTAGTCTTTCCCATTCTGTTCTTTTCCTCTATTTCTTTGCATTGATCACTAAAGAAGGCTTTCTTATCTCTTCTTGCTATTCTTTGGAACTCTGCATTCAGATGCTTATATCTTTCCTTTTCTCCTTTGCTTTTCGCCTCTCTTCTTTTCACAGCTATTTGTAAGGGCTACTCAGACAGCCATTTTGCCTTTTTACATTTATTTTTCTTGGGTTGGTCTTGATCCCTGTTTACTGTACAATGTCATGAACCTCCATCCATAGTTCATCAGGCAATCTGTCTAACAGATCTAGTCTCTTAAATCAATTTCTCACTTCCACTGTATAATCGTTAGGGCTTTGATTTAGGTCATAGCTGAATGGCCTAGTGGTTTTCCCTACTTTCGTCAATTTAAGTCTGAATTGGCAATAAGGAGTTCATGATCCAAGCCACAGTCAGCTCCTGGTCTTATTTTGGCTGACTGTATAGAGCTTCTTCATCTTTGGCTGGAAAGAATATAATCAATCTGATTTTGGTATTGATCATCTGGTGATGTCCACATGTAAAGTCTTCTCTTGTGTCATTGGAAGAGGGTGTTTGCTGTGATCAGTGCATTTTCTTGGCAGAACTCTATTAGCCTTTGCCCTGCTTCATTCTCTACTCCAAGGCCAAATTTGCCTGTTACTCCAGGTGTTTCTTGACTTCCTACTTTTGCATTTCTGTCCTTTATAATGAAAAGGATATCCTTTTTGGGTGTTAGTTCTAAAAGGTCTTGTAGGTCTTCATAGAACCATTCAACTTCAGCTTCTTCAGCATTACTGGTCAGGGCATAGACTTGGATTACTGTGATATTGTATGGTTTGCCTTGGAAATGAGTAGAGATCATTCTGTTGTTTTTGAGATTGCATCAAGTACTCAGACTCTCTTGTTGACTGTGATGGCTACTTCATTTCTTCTAAGGGATTCTTGGCCACAGTAGTAGATATAATGGTCACTGAGTTAAATTCTCCCATTCTGGTTCATTTAAATCACTGATTCCTAAAATGTTGATGTTCACTCTTGCCATCTCCTATTTGACCACTTCCAATTTGCCTTAATTCATGGACCTGACATTCCAGGTTCCTATGCAATATTGCTCTTTACAGCATTGGACCTTGCTTCCATCACCAGTCCCAGCCGAACTGGGTGTTGTTTTTGCTTTGGCTCCGTCTCTTCATTCTCTCTGGAGTTATTTCTCCACTGATATCCAGTAGCATATCGGGCACCTACCGACCTGGGGAGTTCATCTTTCTGTGTCCTATCTTTTTGTCTTTTCATACTGTTTATGGAGTTGTCAAGGCAAAAATATTGAAGTGGTTTGCCATTCCCTTATCTAGTGGACCACATTTTGTCAGACCTCTCCACCATGACCCATTGGTCTTGGGTGGCCCTACATGGCATGGCCCATAGTTTTACTGAGTTAGACAAAGCTGTGGTTCACGTGATTAGATTGACTTGTTTTCTGTGACTGTGGTTTTCAGTCTGTCTGCCCTCTGATGGAGAAGGACAAGATCCTTATTGAAGCTTCCTAGTATGAAAGACTGACTGAGGGGGAAACTGGGTCTCGTTCTGATTGGCAGTGCCATGCTCAGTAAATCCTTAATTTAATTTTCTGTTGATGGGTGGACCTGTGTTCCCTCCCTTCTATTTACCTGGGGACAAACTATGGTGGGTTTGGGTGCACTCTGGGAGTTGGTGCTGGACAAGGAGGCCTGGCGTGCTGCAGTTCATGGGGTTGCACAGAGTCGGACATGACTGAGTGACTGAACTGAACTGAAACTATGGTGGAGGTAACGAAGATAATGGTGACCTCCCTCAAAAGATCTCATGCATGTACTGCTACAGTCAGTGCTCCCAACCCTGCAGCAGGCCACCACCAACCCATGTCTCTGCCAGAGACTCCTGGACACGCACAGGCAAGTCTGGGGCAGTCTGCTGTGGGGTCACTGCTCCTTTCTTCTGGGCCCTCGTGCACAAGGTTCTGTTGTGCCCTCTGAGAGTCTATTTCCCAGTCCTGTGTAAATTCTGGCAACTCTATGGTTGGTTAAATGGCAATCTCCTTCAAGAGGGCTTATGCAATAACGATGTCTGCTGAACCAAGATTCTCTGTCCCTGTGGCAGACCACTGCTGACCGGCATCTCCACAGCAGATGCTTAAACATAGTTCTGTCTCAGTCTCTGTGGGGTCCCTGGGTCCTGCTGCACACAAGAGTGGAAGTGACCAGCAGTGGCTGCATAGCGCTGGAGCAGTGAGAGGCCAAGAGGAGACACCCCACATCCAAGGTCAGGAGCAATGGCTGCACTTCACTGGACCGTCTGTGTGGAGATACCCCACCTCTAAAGTCAGAGAAACCCTAGTAAGACAGTAGGTGCTGGAGCAGCTGTGAGGAGATACCACAAGTCCAAGGGCAAAGGAGAAGCCCCAGCAAGATGGTAGGAAGGGTGAGTTCACGTATAGAATCAAACCCCATTCCCACCAGAGATGCTCAGTTCAGTTCAGTCACTCAGCCATGTCCAACTGCTTGCAACCTCATGAACCGTAGCATGCCAGGCCTCCCTGTCCATCACCAACTCCTGGAGTCCACCCAAACCCATGTCCATTGAGTCGGTGATGCCATCAAACTATTTCATCCTCGGTCATCCCCTTCTCCTCCTGCCCTCAATCTTTCCCAGCATCAGGGTCTTTTCAAATGAGTCAGCTCTTTGCATCAGGTAGCCAAACTATTGGAGTTTCAGCTTCAACATCAGCTTCAACATCAGTGAACACCCAGGACTGATCTGGGTCCTGGTTATAACCAACCTAGACATCATATTAAAAAGCAGAGACATTACTTTGTCAACAAAGGTCCATCTAGTCAAGGCTATGGTTTTTCCAGTGTTTATGCACGGATGTGAGAGTTGGACTATAAAGAAAGCTGAGCACCAAGGAATTGATATTTTTGAATTGTGGTATTGCAGAAGACTCTTGAGAGTTTACTGCAAGAGACACTCAGAGGACTCAAACAAACATTGTGCCCTTCAAGCAGGACATAAAAATCACATTAACAGCATCTTCTTCCCATTCATATCTGTGTCATCTGTATTAGCTACTCAACTAAGAACAAAACCAACTCCCCCGAAATTGGCTCTATAAGTTTATTACAGCCAAGAGATAGTTCTGACAATAGCCACTCTTTATCATGTCCCTTCCCTTCCCTTTCCCTCCCAATCTCATATCCTGCCTAAAAATAACAAGGTTATTTCATAGTCTTGACTCTAAGTCAGCCTCATCCAGCAATTTGCATTTTTGCAAACACTTGCAGTATCCCATTAGGAATGTATGTCTTAGCTTGTGCTACTTTTGGAAACATGGCTGTACTGTGATGGCACTCCCCATGCTATGATTTAAGAAATGGGTCATTTTCACAATCTATGTAGATCCACAAAAACAGCTTGGGACATATACACAGTGGAGTATTACTCAGCCATTAAAAAAAAATACATTTGAATCAGTTCTAATGAGGTGGATAAAATTGGAGCCTATTGAAGGTCAGGAACAGCGGCGGTAAGGAGATACCCCTCGTCCAAGGTAAGGAGCAGCGGCTGTGCTTTGCTGGAGCAGCTGTGAAGAGATACCCCACACCCAAGGTAAGAGAAACCCAAATAAGATGGTAGATGTTTCAAGAGGGCATCAGAGGGCAGACACACTGAAACCATACTCACAGAAAACTAGGCAATCTAATCACACTAGGACCACAGCCTTGTCTAACTCAATGAAACAAAGCCATGCCTGCGGGGCAACCCAAGATGGGTGGGTCATAGTGGAGAGGGCTGACAGAACTTGGTCCTCTGGAGAAGGGAATGGCAAGCCACTTCAGTATTCTTGCCTTGAACCCCATGGACAGTATAAAAAGGCAAAATGATAGGATACCAAAAGAGGAACTCCTCAGGTTATTAGGTGCCCAATATACTACTGGAGATCAGTGGAGAAATAACTCCAGAAAGAATGAAGAGATGGAGCCAAAGCAAAAACAATACCCAGTTGTTCATGTGACTGGTGATAGAAGCAAGATCCGATGCTGTAAAGAGCAATATTGCATAGGAACCTGGAATGTCAGGTCCATGAATCAAGGCAAATTGGAAGTGGTCAAACAAGAGATGTCAAGAGTGAACATTGACATTCTAGGAATCAGTGAACTAAAATGGACTGGAATGGGTGAATTTAACTCAGATGACCATTAAATCTACTACTGCGGGCAGGAATCCCGCAGAAGAAATGGAGTAGCCATCATGGTCAACAAAAGAGTCTAAAATGCAGTACTTGGATGCAATCTCAAAAATGACAGATCTCTGTTCGTTTCCAAGGCAAACCATTCAATATCACAGTAATCCAAGCCTATGCCCCAACCAGTAATGCTGAAGAAGCTGAACAGTTTTATGAAGACCTACAAGATCTTTTAGAACTAACACCAAAAAAAGATGTCCTTTTCATTCTAGGGGACTGGAATGCTAAAGTAGGAAGTCAAGAAACACCTGGAGTAACAGGCAAATTTGGCCTTGGAATGCAGAATGAAGCAGGGCAAAGACTAATAGAGTTTTGCCAAGAAAATGCACTGGTCATAGCAAACACTCTCTTCCCACAACACAAGAGAAGACTCTACACATGGACATCACCAGATGGTCAACACCAAAATCAGATTGTTTATATTCTTTGCAGCCAAAGTTGGAGAAGCTCTATACAGTCAAAGAAAACAAGACCAGGAGCTGACTGTGGCTCAGATCATGAACTCCTTATTACCAAATTTAGACTTAAATTGAATAAAGTAGGGAAAAACAGCTAGACCATTCAGGTATGACCTAAATCAAATCCCTTATGATTCTACAGTGGAAGTGAGAAATAGATTTAAGGGCCTAGATCTGATAGCCTGCCTGATGAACTATGGAATGAGGTTCATGACATTGTATAGGAGACAGGGATCAAGACCATCCCCATGGAAAAGAAATGCAAAATGGCTGTTGGGGAGGCCTTACAAATAGCTGTGAAAAGAAGAGAGGTAAAAAGCAAAGGAGAAAGGGAAATATATAAGCATCTGAATGCAGAGTTCCAAAGAAGAGCAAGGAGAGATAAGAAAACCTTCTTCAGCAATCAGTGCAAAGAAATAGAGGAAAACAACAGAATGGGAAAGACTAGAGATCTCTTCAAGAAAATCAGAGATACCAAGGGAACATTTCATGCAAAGATGGGCTTAATAAAGGACAGAAACGGTACGGACCTAACAGAAGCAGAAGATATTAAGAAGAAGAGGCAAGAATACAAAGAAGAACTGTACAAAAAGATCTTCAAGACCCAGATAATCATGATGATGTGATCACTAATCTAGAGCCAGACATCTTGGAATGTGAAGTCAAGTGGGCCTTAGAAAGCATCACTACAAACAAACCTAGTGGAGGTGATGGAATTCCAGTCAAGCTGTTTCAAATCCTGAAAGATGATGCTGTGAAAGTGCTACACTCAATATGTCAGCAAATTTGGAAAACTCATCAGTGGCCGCAGGACTGGAAAAGGTCAGTTTTCATTCCAATCCCAAAGAAAGGCAATGCCAAACAATGCTCAAACTACCGCAACAATTGCACTCATCTCACATGCTAGTAAAGTAATGCTCAAAATTCTGCAAGCCAAGCTTCAGCAATACATGAACCGTGAACTTCCTGATGTTCAAGTTGGTTTTAGAAAAGGCAAAGGAACCAGAGATAAAATTGCCAACATCCACTGGATCATGGGAAAAGCAAGAGATTTCCAGAAAAACATCTATTTCTGCTTTATTGACTATACCAAAAAGCGTTTGACTGTGTGGATCACAATAAACTGTGGAAAATTCTGAAAGAGATGGGAATACCAGACCACCTAATCTGCCTCTTGAGAAATCTGTATGCAGGTCAAGAAGCAACAGTTAGAACCAGACATGGAACAACAGACTGGTTCCAAATAGGAAAAGGAGTACATCAAGGCTGTATATTGTCACCCTGCTTATTTAACTTCTATGCAGAGTACATCATGAGAAATGCTGGACTGGAAGAAACACAAGCTGGAATCAAGATTGCTGGGAGAAATATCAATAACCTCAGATATGCAGATGACACCAACCTTATGTCAGAAAGTGGAGAGGAACTAAAAAGCCTCTTGATGAAAGTGAAAGAGGAGATGGTGATGAAGAGGGAGGCCTGGTATGCTGCGAAAAAGTTGGCTTAAAGCTCAACATTCAGAAAACTAAGATCATGGCATCCGGTCCCATCACTTCATGGGAAATAGTTGGAGAAACAGTGGAAACAGTGTCAGACTTTATTTTGTGGGGCTCCAAAATCACTGCAGATGGTGACTGCAGCCATGAGATGAAAAGATGCTTACTCCTTGGAAAAAAGTTATGACCAACCTAGATAGCATATTCAAAAGCAGAGACATTACTTTGCCAACAAAGGTCCATCTAGTCAAGGCTATGGTTTATCCTGTGGTCATGTATGGATGTGAGAGTTGGACTGTGAAGAAAGCTGGGCGCCGAAGAATTGATGCTTTTGAACTGTGGTGTTGGAGAAGACTCTTGAGAGTCCCTTGGACTGCTAGGAGATCCAACCCGTCCTTTCTGCCCGAGATCAGCCCTGGGATTTCTTTGGAAGGAATGATGCTGAAGCTGAAGCTCCAGTACTTTGGCCCTCTCATGGGAACAGTTGACTCATTGGAAAAGACTCTGATGCTGGGAGGGATTGGGAGCAGGAGGAGAAGGGGACGACCGAGGATGAGATGACTGGATGGCATCACTGACTCGATGGACATGAGTCTGAGTGAACTCCAAGAGATGGTGCTGAAGAGGGAAGCCTGGTATGCTGCGATTCATGGGGTCGCACAGAGTGGGACACGACTGAGCATATGAACTGAACTGATACAGAGTGAAGTAAGCCAGAAAGAAAAACATCAATACAGTATACTAACGCATATATACAATTTAGAAAAACGGTAACAGTAACCCTGTATGCGAGAGAACAAAGGAGACACAGATGTATAGAACAGTCTTTTGTACTCTGTGAGAGAGGGAGAGGGTGGGATGATTTGGGAGAGTGGTATTGAAACATGTATAATATCATATAAGAAACGAATCACCAGTCCAGTTTTGATGCAGAATGCAGGATGCTTGGGGCTGTTGCAGTGGGATGACCCAGAGGGATGGTGCAGGAAGGGAGGTGGGAGGGGGTTCAGGATGAAGAACACGTGTATACCTGTGGTGGATATATGGCAAAGCCAATACAATATTGTAAAGTTAAAAGAAAAGAGGGAAAAAAATAAATAAAGATCACACTCACAATAAATAAATAAATAAAATATAAACTGAATTTTGTAAAACAAACAAACACCTGGGGTTGTGGACAGTCTATGAAACTACCAACCATTGCTTTGCTTTTCTTCTCCTCTGTTCTTCTCTCCCCTCCTGAACCTCCCTCCATTGCTTATTATTTTGCCCCCTCACGCCTTTTGCCCTCTTCATTTATACTCTGTCTTAAGCATGAGGAAGTATTATTAATATTTTTCCTCCTCATATATATGTGTGTGCGTGATAAGTAAATGTGGTGGGGTTTTTTTGGTAATAGGCTACTTTCTCCATTTTCATGGTTGATTCTTATAATTTATTAAAAACATGTTTTATCCATAACTATACATCATGACACTAAGATAGACACAGAACCTGGAGATCTGAGTTTTAGGAAGACTTGGATAAGAACAGGGGAGTTTTCTGAACCACTTAAACTTTGCCCTAATTTTCTCCATAAAATGGGTGGAATATTCTTTGTTGTACAAATATTCTCTGACTGATATCTGAAGTTCTGTTATCCACAGAATGAAAACCTGCTCTTCCATCAAGTTTCTAACACTTGCTTCTCCCTATGAAGCTCCTTACAACCTGAAATTCATGAAATGAAAGTTGGAGTTCTGGAAAGCAACTGGGTTGCCCAAGTTAAGAGGAAAGATCAGGTGAGCCTTGCTTCCTCATGTAGAGGAGAGCCACCAAGCAGAGGTCAGTCAGCTCAGGGACTCTGCAATCTGCAATTCCAAAGGTCAACAGATTGTTATGTAATCACTACAGGGTAATTGGAGATGTATTAAAGATATATTGCCTTGTTAATTTTAGGAAAGCCAACTGATATTTGTGTTGCTAGCAGGCTACCTGCAGGAAACATGGGAAAGTCAGAAATATTGGAAGGGTCTCTTACCCTGTTTCTTGAACTCCTTGAACTTTTTTTCCTTTCCCATTCTCCACTGAAAGAAGTGGTTCTGAATGCTGAAAAACCCAACCACCATTCTCCCAAAATTCTGATTTGATTTGTTTGGGGTGGATCCCTAGCATTGTTTTTTCAAAGTTCCCACATGATTCTAATTTCTGTTGTCATTGAGAATCACTGCTCTAAAGCCTCCTCACTTTCCATATGTTACCCTCATGCAGTCCTATGTGGGTGATGACCTTCATTTCTGTAGGGACTAGAACACAGAAAACATATGCATTTGCAAAGGGAATGAATGAATGAGGAAACAAAGGAGAAGAGGAATACACAGTAGAAACACGAGGGGGTGAGGTTGTGATAAATGACAATTTGTCTTTTGCAAACCTTAGATTTCCTTCTACCTCTAAATCTTCTATGACAAAGCACTTCAGTGTTATCTTGCCACTATTTTTAAAAATAGTGTTTTTATCCTGGAATTCCTGTCTAAATAGGCCAATGTAGTTTTTTAGACAGTGCCATTGGGAACAATATTTGTCTTCTTTTGAAAGACTGAAGGGGGAAAGACAATGACCAAATGAGAGAATGAAAGGCTGCACCACTGGGTGGCTTTTTGATTATCCTAGGACCTCACATATCCATGCCCTAACTACAATGTAAAGCCTTGTTCTTTGAAAAGACACATTCGACTGTGTCAGAAAGAATAGCTCACCAGCAGAATCAGTGGTGTATCTCCCCAAATTGTACATTTTAAATTGATAACCCTCCTCTGAGTATACTTTCTATTATGTCAAAAGGACCCAGAGTAAAGACTTATTCATTTATGACAAGTGATTGGCTAGATATGTTCTCATTAAACTGGATTGTATTTAGTACATGTGGGAAGGGCAGGTATAAGTGGTAAAATGTGTTTTTTACCGTGAAAGAACATATTTTACTAGACCAGAGTTGCTGATAACTATGAAAATTTGGTTCCAGAAGGGTTTCATTCAGGGGAAAAATCACCTTGAAGATCAAGGAAATACTGAACATTCATGACAAGCAGTTTTCTCTGTCTCCTAGTGTGCGTGACAGGGACAGGATCAGAGTGTACTGTGATTGTGCTGCATTTGAGCAAGGACCCTGAACTGTCTGCACCAGGACACTGGAGGTGTGTATTAGCTCAGGTTGGCCCAGTGAGGGTGGAGGAGCAGCTCCCATGGAGGGCAGCACAGAAAGTTGGCTAAGAGTACAGAGATTGGAGTCAAACATTTCTGTGTTAGGATCCCTTTTACCTTTCATTAGATAAGCCTCTACTAAGAGAGACAGAGAGAGAGTGGGTGGCTGGGGCTGGGGCTCAGGGGAGAGAGAGAGGTTGAGAAAGAGAAGGAGATTGAGAAAGAGAGAGACTCAGAACTGAGCTGAACTAAGAAGGGCTTCCTCCTTAATGGTAGGAGGTCTAACATTTCCAGAAAGAAATCTCTTCATATCTGAGGCAAATACCTGTGTTTATTATTAAATTTCTGGTCATTACTGAAAACTATGTGGAAAGTAAGTTATAGTTCATAAGAACTATACATGAACATATAGTTCATAAGATGCTATTTATCTGGTAATCATAGTATTTATTTGACTAAGAAAAACACTCAGCAAACCATATATAGCAAAGGCAGATGCTACCCAGAGAAGCAAGTTTCTGAAATTATCTGACTGTGTAAGAAACATGTAACAGCATAGTCACAAGAATATTGCTTCATAAAAGCATAGCTCTTGAAGGCTTTAAGTGGATAAATTTCATTTTTGTTTATAAAATATCTTCATCTTCAACTTGGGTGGGACACTGTCAAGAATCCTGGATTAGAAAGACACAAGTTCCAATCCCAAATCTTCCCTGGACAGAGCTGATGTTGAAAAAGTTCCTTAATATTTATGTTCTTCAACATGGGGTTCTGTTTCAGGAACTGGCCAGAGAACTGAGTTAGATGGTTTTAAAGATATCTCTTAAGCACCAAGAGTTTTTTCTGATTTTTCATAGAATTTTTCACTCCCTGAAAGCTTATAAGAATATTTTGTTTTTCAAAGCTAATATCACAGTTACAAGAATTTGCAAGGTTCACAGATGAACAATTACATTAACAGAATGGCAGGCGATTGTTAACCTTGTCTAGACTTAATTACTAAGTTAGTAAGAGTTCATAATTGTTGTAGAATTGTGAGGCTGACAATCCTAAGTTTAAGCTTTGTACATGATTGCATAACAGATGGCAAGTTAAGGTTATATCATAATCAGAAACCATTCACCTTTTAAGGAACTAATATAGTAGAGAATTACTGCTGACATAACCCTTCTTTAGGGTTTTCCCACCAACTGTTTCTGGTTAACATCTTTAAAATGACTCTACATTCAAATACAAAGATGTTATCTTCTATTAAATATTCAACTGCCATTTACCACTAATCAAATCTTCATGTTCAAATAATCTTTATTAAGTACCAATGTGTGTGGTGTGGCATATGAGACATATTACATAGAGTAAAAAAATAAAAATAACCCAGAAAACAAAAACAAAACCTGGCATGAACATAGATGTTCATATAGACAGATAGATGGGCAAGCATAAAATTCTTCAAAGAGAAATGTGGCAGCACTAGGCAGGAACTCAAGATAATAAATGAGTAAAAAGTACAGTACAAATGTTTAACAACTTCCTACTTGTAAAGCTTTCTTACATGACACATACACGTTTTTATGTTGTATGTATGGCACATTTTACCACTTCTCTTAGGACATTCTCTCTGTTATGAATTTTTAGCAGTTGCTTTTCACTAAAGACCTTGAGAGAGTTTTACTGTCTCTTCATTATACAGAAGCTTTGGTGCTCAGATTTTTATGGTGTTGGATGTGTTAGTAACTCTTTGGGAATAATGGTCATTATAAGCCCTCATCGAAGAAGAACTACTGACTGCTTTTTGTCTTCTGCCTGTTTCATCGTTAACTCCTTTAATTAATGTAATTATTACATTCGTGCATTTATGTTTTCATGCATTCATTCACTCATTAATTCTTCTATTTATTCAACAAATAACCACTAAAACTACACCTTAGAAAACACTTGCTCTCTGCCTTGTGGAAGCTCAGTCTTGGTGGGAGGAAAATGTACTTTTGAAGAGAAAATAGCATAGAATTATGCCCTAATGGTGGTATGGGCAGGGTGCTGTCAGACTGAAGAAGAAAGGCTACCTAAATGTCACCAACAGCCTCACCATAATTAGCCAACAAAATATACCCCCTCCATAGAAAGTTCAAAATAGAATCCACTAAGTGGAATAAAACCCAGAAGAATTCTTAAGGACAGTTCATTTTTCCCAAACTGCAGCCATATCACCTCAACTTTTCCTCAGCTAATAGTAGGAAACTTATTGGTCCACTATAAGGTTGACAATATGCAACATGTTCAAGGGGCACCAGAACTGGCTACTGTTGGAATCATCTGGTGAGGAGCGGGGGACTTGTCAAAAATACAAATCTATATACTTCCTTCAAATTGCCAGCAACTATTGGATAATAGAGAAAGCAAGGGAATTCCAGAAAATCACCTACTTCTGTTTTATTGACTACCCTAAAGCCTTTGTGTGGATCACAACAA
The DNA here is from genome assembly GCA_917880005.1 of Nanger dama. Taxonomy (NCBI): domain Eukaryota; kingdom Metazoa; phylum Chordata; class Mammalia; order Artiodactyla; family Bovidae; genus Nanger; species Nanger dama. The sequence continues at coordinate 35,767,905 of CAKJTW010000017.1, read as the reverse complement.
ACTGTGGAAAACTCTTAAAGAGATGGAAATACCAGACTACCTTATCTGCCTCCTGAGATACCTGTATGCAGGTCAACAAGCAATAGTTAGAACCAGACATGGAACAACAGACTGGTTCCAAATTGGGAAAGGAGTACGTCAAGACTGTTTCTTGTCACCCTGCTTATTTAACTTCTATGCAGAGTACATCATGAGAAACGCTGGGCTGGATGAAGCACAAGCTGGAATCAAGATTCCTGGGAGAAATATCAATAACCTCAGATATGCAGATGACATCATCTTTATGGCAGAAAGTGAAGAGGAACTAAAGAGCCTCTTGATGAAGGTGAAAAAGGAGAGTGAAAAAGTTGGCTTAAAGCTTAACATTCAAAAAGAGAAGATCATGACATACAGTCCCATCACTTCATGGCAAATAGATGAGGAAACAATGGAAACAGTGAGAGACTTTGTTTTCTTGGGCTCCAAAATCACCGCAGGTGGTGACTGCAGCCATGAAATTAAAAACACTTGATCCTTGGAAGAAAAGTTATGACAAACCTAGACAGCACATTAAAAGGAGAGACATTACTTTGCCAACAAAGGTCCATTTAGTCAAAGCTATGGTTTTTCCAGAAGTCATGTATGGATGTGAGAATTGAATCATAAAGAAGACTGAGTGCCAAAGAATTAATGTTTTTGAACTGTGGTGCTGGAGAAGACTCTTGAGAGTCCCTTGGACTGAAAGGATATCAAATCAGTCAATATTAAAGGAACTAAACCCTGAATATTTATCAAAGGACTGATGAAGCTGAAGCTCCAATCCTTTGGCCACCTGATATGAAGAGCTGACATTGAAAAATACCCTGATACTGGAAAAGACTAAAGGCAGAAGGAGAATGGGATAACAGAGGATGAGATGGTTGGATGGCATCATTGACTCGATGGACATGAATTTGAGCAAGCTCCTGAAGATGGTGAAGGACAGGGAAACCTGGCATGCTGCAGTCCATGGAGTTGCAAAGAGTTGGACATGACTGATGGAACAAAAACATATTTCTTTCTGGAGATTCTGATTTAGTAAGTCTGAGATGAAGCTTAGGAATCTATATTTCTAACATGGTGGGGGAAACAGCCCTAAATAAGAAATCAGAATTTCTAACTATATACATGTTTGTGTATGTCCTGAAGAAGAAGTGAAGAAGTGAGCTCGCTCAGTCGTGTCCGACTCTTTGTGACCCCGTGGACTGTAGCCCATCAGGCTCTTTCATCCGTGGGATTCTCCAGGCAAGGATACTGAAGTGGGTTGCCATTTCCTTCTCCAGGGGAACTTCCCGACCCAGGGATCGAACCTGGGTCTTCCGCATTGCATGCAGGCGCTTTACCCTCTGAGTCCTAGTGCTAAAGAACCCACCTGCCAATGCAGGAGACATAAAAGATGCGCTTTAGCCCCTGGATCAGGAAGATTCCCTGGAGGAGGGAATGGCAACCCACTCTAGTATTATTGCCTGGAGAATTTCATGGACAGAAGATCCTGGTGGACTATAGTCCATAGGTTTGCAAGAGTTGGACACAACTGAAGTGACTTAGCACACATGTACATGTGTTACATAAAACACGAAAAAAGTGGGACAGCAGAATCCCAGCTTTAACATAGTGCTTTTATAAAACTTCAGTTTAGCCTTTGAACATTATGGGTAAAAGATGACATTTCATTTTGTAATATTCATTTTTTTTCCTATCAAAGTGTGTCCTCTCTCCTAACTTAGGCTTCCTTTACAAAATGATTTCACTGTGAGTTTTTAAACTATTTTACATGGCTAATTAAATGTTAATGAAATAACTTATTTGAGGAAGGCACTAATGCTTACCAAGATAAACGTCATTGGTCACAATGTACTTGCAGATGCCCTGATGTCTTTCCCCCTCTCAGCTTCTGGCCTAATCTGCCAACTCTCCATGAGCTCCATTACTACATGGGCTTCAGTGAGAAGGCTTCACCTTGGAGTTGGTCCGTGGAGGCCTTATACCCAGTCTCGTGAACTGGGCTTTCCTGCCCTAGCTTGGTTAGACAGATGCTAGTACAGTGGTGCTCTAATTTAATAAAACTAAAGCACTTTTTAGGGTCTCTTCAACTTTGGGGTTGCATAGAGTCAGACATGACTGAAGTGACCTTGCAGCAGCAGCAGCAGCAACTTTGTGAACTCACTTAAGTAGCAACATGAACAAAGGCATGTTGACCTACAGAGTAAACCTACAGTGAGAACTGGGAGCCAGTCTTTTGTGTCTCACTGTCTTTCAGGGACTGTTATACCATAGAGAAGACCTGGCATGAGTTCTTTCATCTTCCTTTTGGTTGCAAAACATCACCTTTCCTCTGATCCTCAACCAACAAATACCCCCAAGAAGATTCCACAGTATATCATCACTTTCAGTTATGGAATAGCAATGAGGATTCTGACTCCACTTTTTGATGTTTTATGCTGACACATTTTAAGCTTACCTTCACTCTTTGCTCTGTGTCCCACATCAGGGTAAGCTGATTAGAAAATTTGGGTGCTTCCTCCTTTGATACAAGGGAGGGAGATTCAAATCACACAAGCCCCTAACTGCACATATGTGGGTAAACTCTCATCCAACCTCATTCCTTAACCACAATAAAAATCTAGGCCTGTCTCCTTTGCTAGCTCTCACAAGAAATCTTGAATCTGTTTGTGGGACATCCCCTGTTTTATCCAGACCTCAATTTTATAAATATCAATAGTAAACTTTTTTATATCTTCTTGCTGTATGTTAGTGTTTGGTATAACCATTCAAAATCTTCAAAATCACAACTTCGAGTGTGTGGTGTGGGGTGGGGAGGGTCCATCTGCCTCTGCAAGTGACCATAACAAGAGTTTTGTCTAGTCCAACTTAAAACTTCAATACCATATCTGATGTAAAATGTTCCTTTCCCTATTGCCAGTGAGGCTTTAGCTTTAGAACAGTAAAGTGTGTGTGTATGTGTATGTGCATGCAAGTGTGTGTGCATGCAAATGCATGACACATATGTGCTTTTTGTTCCTTTTCTTACCCTCATCTTAGAGTTAGGATTGATTGGGAAAAGGTTTTATTTGGGGTCATTTGTTCACCTCCCTTTACAAAGCCCAACTTCATTCATATCAGCTGCCAAGAAAAGGAATAAGAGAGCAAAAAATAAGGACCAGTGAATTGGGCTTGTGATTTCAGTTCTTTCCTGCTATTTGGCTGTGCTTCTCTGGCTAACAATGCCTACATGGCCTCAACGCCATCCATGTGGTACACGTGCAAATGCTGTTTCTCATGAGGTCTTCTAGGAAGTCCTCCCATTTCATGATTCCATTTTCACTCCCCTTAGCTCCTACTCCCAGCAGTAATGAACAGAATTCTTGTTTCTGGGGTCAACTTGTCTGGTAAGCATTCCTCCTGGGGTGGTTACAGGAAGAAGATTCAGTCTGAGCTACTTACTGAAATGACTTAGGAAATATGTAACCTTGCCATGCCAACGATGGGAGTACAGGCTGCCCTACTATTCGGCCAGCTCTGTTAGTTATTACTGTGGCAGATGCACACAAAGCCTACCAAATATTCCATGTGCTTTCCTATATTTCTCAGTCCCTTCTGCACTTAAGAGTGCACCATGTGACTAGATTTGACCAATAATCCGAGTGGAAATTCAACTTGCAATATCTGGTTAGAGGCAATTAAGAAAAAAATATAAGTTCTCCATACTTTCTTCTCTTTCACTGGCCACCCTGTGGAGATGGCAGAATCATAACATGGCTCAACCTCGAGCTCAAAAAGTTATGTGGAATAGAATCCCTCATCAATCATGCTAGACACAGAGTGTGAAGAAGAAATAAATATTTGTAATTTAAACCACTGAAACATGGGGATAAATTTGTCACTACAGCAAAACCTACCTTCTAATCCATCTTGCAGTCTACCTAGGCAAATGTTCCAGTATAATTATTTTACATACAGATATCTATGATCTGAGTTTATATAAATATCATATTATACTTAGTTATATAACATGTTTATATGATAGAAATATTCCATCAGTTCAGTTCAGTCACTCAGTCATGCCTGACTCTTTGTAACCCCATGGACTGCAGCATGCCAGACTTCCCTGTCTATCACCAATTCCTGGAGCATAGCTAGACTCATGTCCATTGAGTCAGTGATGCCATGCAACCGTCTCATCCTCTATCATCCCCTTTTCCCCCTGCCTTCAGTCTTACTCAGCATCAGGGTCTTTTTTCAAGAATCAGCCCTTTGCATCAGGTGGCCAAAGTATTATATGTTATTACTTTATTTTATATATGGTATATAAATAATAAATGTTTTATAAAATATATCCCACATTTTACAAAATATATTAAGAAAATGGACTAATATAATACAACTGGTATTAGTAAAACAGATAATGAAACAAAATAAGCATGACCTGAAGCCATAAGGAGTCTGATCATTTAGAAAATAAGTAAATTAGTAATGAGTACATGGTTATCATACTCATTGCAAAACAGACATTATAGCATACAGAGAAAAGTGATTCACTCTATGATGAATAAAAAAGGATACACAAGGCAATTTGTAAAACTTGGAAAAGAGACAGACATCTAGATGATGAAGAATGTAGCACATCACTTCCACCACATCTCTTTGAAAGAAACAGTCCAAAGTATGAAAGTCTCAGAAAGCTGCCAAACTTTCACAAAGCTGATGTAATTTACTATGCAGAAGAAGCTGTCTTTTTCTTCATGTTAGAACAGGGCCCAGAGTTTGTGTGAAACTCAGTATCCTTGGTCTGTAGATTGGAAGTAGTAAGAGAACAAGATCATGCTCTGGTGAAGCAGCCCCTCAACATCTAGGAAGGAGAGTTTGTTGTCAGCTCACAAGCCATCTGAACTGCAGCAAGAGCACAGTGCTACTTTAATGCAGTAAATTATGTTTGTAATGAGGAGCTTTCATCCTGCAGAATGTTGAAATGATATTGAATAATTTGTGATCACAAAGGTGTCAAATGAAAGAGCATTTCATTAAAATGTACATAATAATAGTCGCTCCAAAAAGACCAGTGCAAAAGAGACATATCAACTTTTCACTTTTGACCCCACAGCTTGACTCCTCTCTCCTGAGTGTGGGGCATATGGCCATGTTTCTCAAGAACTGGAAGGTAAGGAACATTATCCCTTCCTATCCTTGCCTCATTCTCTTATTAAACTCTGGAGTAGTGAATAATGATTTACTGGTAACACTTTTGGAATAGCACTCATTTCAATATGGTTTATTTGGCCAAGTTGCCTTCAAGAACTGTGAAGGGTCTGAGAATTTGCCTATTTTCAAGGTAATAAGTTGTAGGAAAAGAGCAAATTAACCATGATGGCGTGGTCAGGCTCCCTCGCCCCACAGCCTCTTGCTCTTGCCTCAAGTTTTGTAAATAATGCTTATGTAACAGCTGAGATCACTTACAGCACTGTGCATATGTGTCATGAGGTACCTGCTTGCTCATGAGCCACTTTGTGTTGTATGCCTGTTAAAACTTCACTACGAAAGCCCTGGCTGCTGCTGCACTGGGCCTAGACTGGAGTGACGTCATGATTATGTTATGTGAGGTTATATTATGGCTATGTTATGGTTATGTTGTGGCTGCTGTGTTAGCCAGGAGAGAGGCTGTGTTATGGCTATCATACCTACAGTTTCTTCAGCTCCTCAAGTCTCCTTCCAGCCTCTTAGCTCACACCTTGCCTACCCTGGGTTCAGTGAACAGTGCGGACAGTGTGAACAGTGAGACAATCAGCATCACAAACTGGATCAGTGAGACACAAGTTATCCTGCCAAGTTTCACAGATGATGGTAGAAGATACAAGACTCCTGGGTCATAGATAAGGGACAGTTTATAACACACAGCGACTTCCCTGGTGGCTCACACGGTAACATGTCTGTCTACAATGTGGGAGACCTGGGTTCTAGCCCTGGGTTGGGAAGATCCCCTGGAGAAGGAAATGGCAATCCACTCCAGTACTGTTGCCTGGAAAATCCCATGGACAGAGGAGCCTGGTATGCTACAGTCTATGGGGTCACAAAGAGTCGGACACGACTGAGTGACTTCACTTCACTTCACTTCACTTATAACACACAGCAATAGTAGGAGCTAGAGTATTTTTCATAGAGCATTTTTACAATTGTTCCATAAACTCAGTTCCATGAGGCAGAAGCCAGAAGACACCTGCACACACAAAGGATTTGCATTATAAAAAGGGAATCCTGAGCTTAGGGAACTTGAATCATTTAATAACAATCACTAAGCATGACTGTTCTTTATTCCAGAGGAAGACATTGTCTTTATTATAGTGGACAGAAAGCAGGCCTGTCCTTTGCTACCAAGGGAGGTACAATCCCTATCTACCAAGGTTCTTCTGCATATAAATATCATTGAAGAGACATCCTGAAACAGATGGCAGGAAGTGCTTTCTTCATAAGAGGTGCAGAAACACAAGAGACTCATGCAGAGTTGTCTCTCAACCATTGTTCGGAAAAAATATAATATCTGAAAAGTTTTGGGAAGCAAAAGATATTTATTACAGAAGGCATGTGGGTTGCACTTCAGATAGAATCCCAGGCCATGATCAGACAAAATGATGATACTTCAGGCCTTGCAAATGCGGGCTGACCATAGTGATTATAACCTAAATACCCTGGACAAAGATTAAGAAATAGTCTTAGTGTCCTCATCTATTAAACCTAGCTACCTGCACATAAACAATAGAATGTAAAGTTTCTGAGAACTATGTCTGCTTCTTTACTGCTAGTTCCTGAAACAGCATGTAGGAGGAATTCAATAAATATTTACTGATGATGAATGTATCAGGGTGACCTCATTCCTTTTTAAGGATATTGACAATAACAAATATTTTCTGATTAAATCATGGCAGCAGTGTATCAGATAAAAGCATAAATGGCATAAAAGTAAGGCATTTTTACTAATTTATAGTTTTTCAGAGTTTAAAAAGACTGCTTTCTTTAAATACGTATGATTTTCCTTTAGAGCATATGTATTTTCTTTAATACAAATATTAAAAGCTCTCTATATATTTGATGTGCTTCTGAAAAGATGGAACTAAGATAGTGGAAAGGAGTGAAAAAGGAAGAAGATGAACAAAACTGTACCCATAGTACTATCTATGTGAGATTAAGGAAGGAAACCACTGAAGCTACAGACAAAGAGAGAAGTTTCAAGTATATGCAACACCTATCTGAAGACAATGATAAGAACAAGGATCAAGTAAAGAAGAGACAGTCCCCTAAACTATCTTCAGGCAGATCCACCAATTCTGCAGAGCTCAGTTACTACTTAAAATAGACTGAGTAAGCATAGTGGAGGAGCAGTACTTAAGCCTCTGAGTAGGTTTACAGGAAGGGGAGGAAAAACTCAGTTCACTTTTACAAAGAATTTATTCTCTTATTCTCTCACCCCAGATAATTCTCTTATAGCTAGTTATGACATGACAACTTATTGCCAAAATTAGTAAATACCTACTCCAGATTTACTGTTTGAGATCTACACAATTTCCCAAGAGACAAGCTGCAGGAACCTCATGTAATAGTATGCCAACAAAATGGAAATCATGGAGTAGAAAATAATCTTTAAAATCAATAATGAGACTTACTTATTCTTGTATTGTTTGCTTTGCATTAATGATCAGTGTGTATAGAATAAGTAGTTTACTACATCCCATAGTTTTAGATTGTCATGTTTTCACTTTCATTTGCCTCTAGATATTTTTTTATTTCCTTTTTGATTTCTTCAAGGATCCCTTGGTTGTTAAGTAGCACATTGTTCACTTCCACATATCTGTATTTTTCTGCACTTTTTTTTCTTGTAGTTGATTTCTAATCTTATAGTGTTGTAGTTGGAAAAGATGCTTGATATGATTTAAATTTTCTTAAATTTACTGAGTCTTGCTTTGTGGGCCAGCATGTGATCAATCCTGGAGCCTATTCTATGTATTCTTGAAAAGAATGTATATTTTGCTGCTTTCAGGTGGAATACTTTATAAATATTCATTTCATCTGGTCTAATGTGTCATTTAAGGCCTGTGTTTCCTTACTGATTTTTCTGATTTTCTGGATGATCATACATTGTAAGTGATGTGTGAGAGTCTACCACTATTATTGTGTTAAGGTTAGTTTCTCCTTTTACATCTGTCAATATTTCCCTTAAAAATTGAAGTGCTCCTATGTTGGGTGTAAATATATTTATAATTCTCTTATTCTTGGATTGATCCCTTGACCATTATGTAATGTCCTTCTTTGTCTCTTAAGTGGTCTTTATTTTAAAGTCTATTCTGTCTGATATAAGTATTGCAATTCCTATTTTCTTTTGATTTCCATTTACACAGAATATCTTTTTATATTCCTTCACTTTTGGTCTGATTGTGTCCCTAGATCCAAAACCTTTGGGATGCAGCCAAAGCAGTTTTAAGAGAAAAGTTTACAGAAATACAGGGTAACTAAAAGAAACAAGAAAAACATCAAACAAATAACCTAACCTTACATCTAAAGCAACTAGAGAAAGATGAACAAACAAAACCCAAAATTAGTATAAGAAAAGATACCATAAAGATCAATGCAGAAATAAATGAAATAAAGATGAAGAAAACAATAGAAAAGATCAGTGAAACTAAAAGTTTCTTCTTTGAAAAGATAAATAAAATTGATAAACCTTTTGCTGGATTCTTCAAGAACAAATGGAGAGGGCTTAAAAAATAAAATTAGAAGTGAAAAAGGAGAAGTTATAAATGACACTACACTAATACAAAGAATCATAAGATACTACTATAACAACCATATATCAAAAAAATGGAAAACCTAGAAAAAACTGAGAAATTCTGAGAAAGGTACATTCTCCCAAGACTAAATCAGGAAGAAATAGGAAATACGGACAGACCAATTTAGAGTACTGTAATTTAACGTGCAACTGAAAACTCCCAGCAAGGGCTTCCCTGGTGGTCGAGTGGTTGAGAATCTGCTTGCCAGTGCAGGGGACACAAGTTTGATCCCTGGTCCAGGAGGATTTCACATGTTGCAGAGCAGTTAAGCTTGTGTGCCACAACTACTGAGCCCGTGCTCCAGAGCTCTTGAGCTGCAACTACTGAAGCCCACATGCCCTATAGCCCATGCTCCACAAGAGAGGTAGCCACAATGAGAAACCCATGCACTGCAGTGAAGAGTGGACTCTGCTCACTGCAACTAGAGAAAGCCTGAACATGGCAACAAAGACCCAGCCCAGGCAAAATAATAATAATAAATAAATCTTTTAAAAAAGATTTTAAAATTCTTTAAAAAGATCTTTCAAAAAAGACTTTCTCAGCAAATGAAAGTCCAAAACCCAAAATCCAGGCTTCACTGGTGAATTCTACCAAACATTTAGAGAAGAGTTAATGCCTATCCTTTTGAAATTATTTTCCAAAATCATAGAGGAAGAAACACTTCTGAAATCATTCTATGAGGCCTTTATCAACTTAATACCACAAAAAGATAACCACACACACAAAAAACAAAATTACAGACCAATATCACTGATGAAAATAGACACGACAATCCTCGACAAAATACTAGCAAAGTGAATCCCCAACAATACACTAAAGGGTCATACACCAAGATCAAGTAGGAGTTATCCCAGGGATGCAAAGTGGGAGTTATCCCAGAAATGCACATTATCAAACTAAAGAATAAAACCAAATGATCATCTCAATAGATGCAGAAAAAGCTTTTGACAAAAATCAACATCCATTTATGATAGAAATTCTCTAGAAAATGGGACTAGAAGGAACTTACCTTAACACAATAAAGGCCAAGTATTAGACAGAACACTCTCTGACATAAATCACAGCAAGATCCTCTTTGACCCACCTCCCAGAGTAATGGAAATAAAAACAAAAATAAACAAATGGGACCTTATTAAATTTATAAGCTTTTGCACAATGAAGAAAACTATACGCAAGGTGAAAAGGAAGCCTTCAGAATGGGAGAAAATAATAGCAAACAAAACAATTGACAAAGATTTAATCTCCAAAATATATAAGCAGTTCATGCAGCTCAATACCAGAAAAATAAACGACCCAATCAAAACATGGGCAAAAGAACTAAACAGACATTTCTCCAAAGGAGACATACAGATGGCTAACAAACACATGAAAAGATGCTCAACATCACTTATTATTCAGAGAAATGCAAATCAAAACCACAATGAGGTACCATCTAATTCTGGATAGAATGGCTGCCATCAAAAATTTTACAAAAAATAAATGCTGGAGAGGATGTGAAGAAAAGGGAATCCTCTTACACTGTTGGTGGAAATGCAAACTAGTACAGCCACTATAGAGAACAGTGTGGAGATTCCTTAAAAAACTGTAAATAGAACTACCATATGACCCATCAGTCCCACTGCTGGGTATACACACCAACGAAAACCAGAACTGAAAGAGACACATATACCCCAATGTTCAATGAAGCACTGTTTACAATAGCTAGGACATGGAAGCAACCTAGATGTTCATCAGCAGATGAATGGATAAGGAAGTTATTGTACATATACACAATGGAATATTACTCAGCTATTAAAAAAACATGTTTGAGTCAGTTCTAATGAGGTAGATGAAACTGGAGCCTATTATACAGAGTGAACTAAGTCAGAAAGAGAAACACCAATACTGTATATTAATGCATATATTATGGAATTTAGAAAGATGATAATGATGATCCTATATGCAAGACAACAAAAGAGACACAGATCTAAAGAACAGACTTTTGGACTATGTGGGAGAAGGTGAGGGTGGGATGATTTGAGAGGATAGCACTGAAACATGTATATTACCATAAGTAAAACAGATGACAAGTTTGATGTATGAAGCAGGGCACTCAAAGCTGGTGCTCTGGGACAACCTAGAGGGATAGTGTGGGGAGGGAGGTGGGTGGGGGGTTCAGGATTGGGGGACACATGTACACCTATGGCTGATTCATGTCAATGAATGGCAAAAACCACCACAATATTGTAAAGTAATTAGCCTCAAATTAAAATAAATTAATTTAAAAAATAGTAAAGGCCATGTATGACAAAGGCACAGCTAACATATTACTCAATGGTTAAAAGCTTAAAGCATTTCCTGTAAGATTAGGAACAAGACAATGATGTCTACTCTTGTCAGTTTTATTCAACATAATTTTAGAAGTTGTAGCTACAGCAGTCAGATAAGAAAAGGAAATAAAAGGAATCCAAAGAAAAGAAGAAGTAAAACTCATTGTTTGCAGATGACATGATACTATACATGTCTCTGGAAATTCCTAAAGATACTACCAGAAAACTGATAGAGCTCATCAATGAACTGAGTGAAATAGCAAGATATAACAGAGAAGGCAATGGCACCCCACTCCAGTACTCTTGCCTGGGAAATCCCATGGATGGAGGAGCCTGGTAGGCTACAGTCCATGGAGTTGCTAAGAGTTGGACACAACTCAGCGACTTCACTATCACTTTTCACTTTCATGCATTGGAGAAGGAAATGGCAACCCACTCCAGTGTTCTTGCCTGGAGAATCTCAGGGACAGAGGAGCCTGGTGGGCTGCTGTCTATGGGGTTGCACAGAGTTGGACATGACTGACACGACTTAGCAGCAGCAGCGAGATATAAAATTGATACACAGAAATCTGTTGCATTACTACACACTAACAATGAAAAAGAAAGAGAAATTAAGGAAACAATCCCATATGATTATATCAAAAGAATAAAATACCTAGGAGTAAACCTATCTAAGGAGGCAAAAGACCTATACTCTGAAACCTATAAGACACTGATGAAAGAAACTGAAGATAACACAAACAGATAGAAAGATACACTATGTTCTTAGATTAAAAGAATCTATACTATTAAAATGACTATACTACCCAAAGATATCTACAAATTTAATGCCACCCCTAATACATAATCAATGGCATTTTTTTTCACAGAACTAGAGCAAAAATACTCTTAACTAAAATGGAAATGTGAAAGCTATTGAATAGCCAAGCAATCCTGAGAAAGAAAAAAAAGAACTGGAGTAATCAGAATCCCTGATTTCAGACAATACAACAAAGCTACAGTTATTACAACAATATGGTACTCACACAAAAATAGACATACAGATTAATGGAACAGAATAGAAAGCCCAGAAATAAACCCATGCACCTATGGTCAATTGATCTACAACAAAGGAAGCAAGAATATATGATGGAGAAAAGACAGTCTCCTCAATAATTGGTGCTGGGAAAACTGGGTAGCTACATGTAAAGAATGAAATTAGAACATTCTCTAACAGCTTATACTGCTAGATATAAAATATAAAACTCAAAATTGATTAAAGATCCAAATGTAAGACCAGATACCAGAGGAAGACCAGTTTCTTAGAGGGAAACACAGGCAGAAGACTCTGACATAAATTGCAGCAATATTTTTGGATCTGTCTGCTAGAGTAATGGAAATTAAAACAAACAAACAAAAAACTAAATAGGACCTAAACTTAAAAATTTTTACACAGTAAAAGAAACCATAAACAAAATGAAAAGACAATGTACCAAATAGGAGAAGATACTGGCAAATGACAAGACCAACAATTTCCAAAATATACAACACAAAAACAGCTTATATAACTCAGTATCAAAAGCCCATTCAAAAAAAATTGGCAGAAGATTTAAATAGACATTTCTCCAAAGAAGCCATACAGATCACAAACAGACACATGGAAAAATGCTCAACATCACTAGTTACTAGAGAAATGCAAATCAAAACTACAATGAGGTATATAAAAACAACGTCACTCCAGTCAGAATGGTTATCTACAAAAATGTCTAAAAACAATAAATGCTGGAGAGGGTATGGAGAAAAGGAAACTCTACTACACTGTTAGTAGGAATGTAAATTGGTCCAACCACTATGGAGAACAGTACAAAGTTTCCTTAAAAATTAAAAAAAAAAGATTTACCATATGATCCTGCTATCTCACTCCTGGGTATACATCTGGAGAAAACTGTAATTCAAAAGGATACATGCACCTCAATGTTCACTGCAGCACAGTTTAATACAATAGTTAGAAGGAAAGTTATGACTAATCTAGATAGCATATTGAAAAGCAGAGACATTACTTTGCCAATTAAGGTCTGTCTAGTCAAGGCTATGGTTTTTCCAGTGGTCATGTATGGATATGAGAGTTGGATTGTGAAGAAAGCTGAGCACTGAAGAATTGATGCTTTTGAACTGTGGTGTTGGAGAAGACTCTTGAGAGTCCCTTGGACTGCAAGGAGATCCAACCAGTCCATTCTGAAGGAGATCAGCCCTGGGTATTTATTGGAAGGACTGACACCAAAGCTGAAAGTCCAGTACTTTGGCCACTTCATGCAAAGAGTTGACTCATTGGAAAAGACTCTGATGCTGGGAGGGATTGGGGGCAGGAGGAGAAGGGGACAACAGAGGATGAGATGTCTGGATGGCATCACCGACTCAATGGATGCGAGTCTGAGTGAACTCCGGGAGTTGGTGATGGACAGGGAGGCCTGGCGTGCTGCAATTCATGGGGTCGCAAAGAGTCGGACACAACTGAGTGACTGAACTGAACTGAACTGAACTGAAGACATGGATGCAACCTAAATGTCCATCAACAGATGAATGGATAAGGAATATGTGGCATATAAAATATATATACATACACTGTGTAATATAACTCAGTCACACAGAAGAATGAAGTAATGCCATTTGCAGCATCATGGATGGAACTAGAGATTATCATTCAAAAAGAAGTAAGCCAGACGGAGAAAGACAAATGTCATATGCTATCACTTACATGTGGAATCTGAAAATAAGAACATACTAATGGACTTATTTCCAAAACAGAAATAGACCCACAGAAACAAACATGGTTACTAAAGGGGAAAGTAGGGGATGGATAGATTAGGAGGGCAGGATTAACATATATATACTATACATGCATATTATTACATATATAATAGATAACCAACAAGGACCTACTGAATAGTATAAGGGAAAAGAATCTGAAAAATAATATATATGGAGACTTCTCTGGTGTTCCAGTGGTTAAGAATCCACCTTGCAACATAGGGAACATGGGTAAAATCCCTGCTTGGGGAACTAAGATCCCATAGGCCTCAGAGCAACTAACCCTGTACACCACAACTACTGAGTTGGTGAACCATAATGAAAGATCCCACATGACACAAGCTGCATGCAACTGATACAGCCAAATAAATGAATGTTTTTTTTTTTTAATTCAACAAGCTTTACGTTAAGTGTATGTATATATATGGTTTCCCAGGTGGCACTAATGGTGAAGAATCTACCTGCAAATGCAGGAGACATAAGAGATATGGGTTCAATCCCTTGGTTGAGAAGATCTCCTGAGAAGGGCATTACAACCTACTTCAGTATTTCTGCCTGGAGAATCCCATGGACAGAGGAGTCTGGCAGGTTACAGTCCATAGGGTAGCAAAGAGTTGGACACATTGAAGTGACTTAGCATGCATGCATATATATTTATATATATGTATACACGTATACTAGAGAAGGCAATGGTAACCCACTTCAGTACTCTTGCCTGGAAAATCTCATGGACGGAGGAGGATGGTAGGCTGGAGTCCATGGAGTCGCTAAGAGTCGGACATGACTGAGCAACTTGACTTTCACTTTTCACTTTCATGGGCTGGAGAAGGAAATGGCAGTCCAGTGTTCTTGCCTGGAGAATCCCAGGAATGGGGGAGCCTGGGGTCTGCCGTCTCTGAGGTCGCACAGAGTCGGACACGACTGAAGCGACTTAGCAGCAGCAGCATACACGTATATGAATATGTAACTGAAACATGGTGCTGTATACCTGAAGCTAACACAATACTGTAAATCAACTATACTTCAATTAAAACATTTTTAAAAGACAAATTGTTTACTATTTGTCTTCTCTAACTGTAAGCAGCAAATGCTACTACATTTAGGCAGAATCCAATTTCAAGTTCTGAGATCTATGTTCATATTCATGAACAGTATTTGAGACTTTCCTCTAAAATAAGAAATTACAGTTCTATAATATCTGATAAAATTGAGAAGAATTTTACTTCTAATGGTTTATCCTGCACCATACATATTCTTTGGTTGTAAGAATATTCAATATCCGATCATTTTGTGTATATTTTTTGCAGAATATAGATAAATAAGTTAATGAATACACATGCTACAAGGCAATGGCACCCCACTCCAGTACTCTTGCCTGGAAAATCCCATGGACAGAGGAGCCTGGTAGGCTGCAGTCCATGGGGTTGCTAAGAGTTGGACATGACTGAGCGACTCCACTTTCACTTTTCACTTTCATGCATTGGAGAAGGAAATGGCAACCCAGTCCAGTGTTCTTGCTTGGAGAGTCCCAGGGACAGAGGAGCCTGGTGGGCTGCCATCTATGCGGTCGTATAGAGTCAGACATGACTGAAGCGACTTAGCAGCAGCAGCAGTAGCATATACATAGGTATGTAACTGGTACATTATATATATAATACTCATTTAAAGTAAACTCACATGGTAACTTTGACATTCTAGCCACCAATAAGTGAGGTCTTATTTTCCTCCCCTTGAATTTGACCGAGCTGTGACTGCACTGACCAACAGAAAACATATAGTGACCCTATTCCAATTCTGGTTAGATCACTGAGATCCCCGAGCTGCCACATAAGAGAGAACTTCAGACCAGACCAGCCATCAACTGAATATTTCCTAGAAGCCAAGTCAATGTAACATAGAACAGAAGAATTGTCTAGGTGAGCCCTGTTCAAATTCCTAATATACACAATCAGAAGATATAATAAGATGGTTATTGTTTTAAACTACTAAGTTTTGGGGTAGTTTGTTTTGGGAATAAAATCAGAAAATAATAATATATACATATTTTACACATACATTGATAATTAAATACATAAATACACATGCATACACTGATATATGCATAATTTTTTCTCCTGAGATTAATAAGGAGCTGTTACAGCAGCTTCTTTATGGGATAGACACTTAAAGGAAAGCTTTTCCTCTTCATGATACAGCTATCTTACCCTGAATTTTTAAACTTTGCTTTTTAAAATTGCTGTTTCTCTTTTTCATTAGGAAAAAGGTGATGGTGACATAAAAGAGCTTCCTTATCTTTTTCTATATTTAAAAGCACTAATAAATTTTAAGAAAATTAAAATTAGCTTGTGGCACTGAAAGAATATAAACTTTCTAACTATATTTTCCTAGTGTAATCTCATTTCTTTACTTTGTACAATGATTTCTAGCTCTCTAATCCCATCCACCTAATTTTAGGCATATTTTAAAGTACTAGCAATGTTCTAGCCTATTTCTAATTCTATTATTTTCCTATGTTCCATTTCCTCCACTGTATTTCGAAATCATCACCCTTCACTTCTTGGTTCTCAGTCACAACACTATGTTCTTAGAGTCAAATCAAATCCACTTCAAATAAAATATCAAATCTACCAACAAAGACCCTGCTCTCTCTTTGCAAGAAAGGAAAAACTGAATGAAGATGTGCTCTCTTTGTCATGGGCATTGTTACTGATGATATCAAGTCGATATATTCAGGCACTGCAGCACACAGTTATAAAATCTTTTTGATTCCTGTTCAAATTAACCAAAGAAGTGAAAGCTGCTCAGTCGTGTCTGACTCTTTGTGACCCCATGGACTATACAGTCCATGGAATACTACAGGTTAGAATACTGGAGTGGGTAGCCTTTCCCTTCTCCAGGAGATCTTCTCAATCCAGGAATCGAACCTACGTCTCCCTCATCACAGGCAGATTCTTTACTAGCTGAGCCGCAAGGGAAGGCCAACCAAAGAAATTCAGTTCAGTCAGTCAGTAATATCTGACTCTTTGCAACTCCATGGACTGCAAAAAGCCAGGCTTCCCTGTCCATCATCAACTCCCAGAGCTTGCTCAAACTCATGTCAATTGAGTCGATAATGCCACCCAAACATTTCATCCTCTGTTGTCCCCATCTTCTCCTGCATTTAATCTTTCCCAGCATCAAGATGTTTTCCAATGAGTCAATTTTCACATTGGGAGGCCAAAATATTGGAGTTTCAGCTTCAGTCTCAGTCCTTCCAATGAATATTCAGGACTGATTTCCTTTAGGATTGATTGGTTTGATCTCCTTGCAGTCCAAGGGAAAGTAGTCCCCAAATGGTCTACCTGAATTGGAATTCATCTGCCATTTAAAAAACACATTCTATTTTATTGGAAGTCGAAAGGGAATTACATTTAAAGAAGACTCTAAGTCTGTAATAGACAGGCATATTATAGTTTGTTTTCCTAGAATGAAACATCAAAAGAAATTATCTCTGCAAATACATATGTCTGTCACAGGTTAGGTTCTGTGGAAGCAGACAATGAAATGGAGTACAGTATGCCAAATATTTATCAGGCTTGGTTAGGAATCCATACTTGTGGAATGGAAGAGGAGAAAAGCAGGACTGATCAGAGAGAGAAGTCAAACTGATGCAGGTCCACAAAACCTTGTCCAGCCACATGGGAAGTTTTGGAGGGCATATGCATAAATGTGTCCTGTGCTGTGCTTAGTCACTCTGTTGTGTATAACTCTTTGTGAACCCATGGACTGTAGCCCGCCAGGCTCCTCTGTTTATGAAGATCCTCCAGGCAAGAATATTGGAGTGGGTTGCCATGCCCTCCTCCAGAGGATCTTCCCAACCCAGGGACTGAATCCAGGTCTCCCGCATTGCAGTCAGATTCTTTCCCATCTGAGCCACCAGGGAAGCCCCTGGTATCCTACAGTGGACAGAAAAAGTGTCCTACATGGACTAAATGGCTGAGCTTACTATCCTCATCACAACTAGGAATCATATTTGGGTTGTTCTGGAAAAGATTTCCTGTTGGGTGATGCAGCTTTCTTCAGCTGGGCCAATCAGGACTGGCAGCTGGTTGGTGACTGTGGACAGCACTCCCAGAAGCTGGCCTACAGTCGTTTATTAAATGGGAATCTGATCAAAAGCTTCTCATGCCCAACACTGTGCAATTCCGTACACTTCTGCCACAGAATCACAAGTACTCTCAGGAGTTACTGACTTAAGAAATCAAGCCAGAGTTTGAGACAGAGATTCTCATTTTTTAATCCTCTAATGGCCCACACAGGCAAAATTACTGTCATGAGTATGATAGAGATAAGAAGGTAAATTAGAATGACAGGCATTTGTATAACACATTACCATCTTTAAAGTGTTATTCACATATACCAGCCCTTTGACTCTAATGACAAATTTAATTTCTTTTTATAATCCATTCTCAGAAATGATAAACCTGAGGTTCAAAGAGCAAATGATTTGCTCAGTTTTATCACAGATAATTAGAGGCACAGCTATGATCTTCTGACTTGAAGTTCCATCATCACAGAGGCAATGTATCACGGCAGAAAACCATATGATTTGGACTCAGACAACTCTGGTTACATGCCAGCATTTCCATTTATTAGCTATGTAAGCTTGAGCAACTTTGCCTCAACTCCATAAGGCTCAATTCTTCACACATAAAACAATAATACCAGCACCAACACACTTTCTGAAGTCATTTGATGTGTTCATTCAAACCAAGTGTGTAAAGAATCTGGTACAGCACATGGCATATA
The DNA here is from genome assembly GCA_917880005.1 of Nanger dama. Taxonomy (NCBI): domain Eukaryota; kingdom Metazoa; phylum Chordata; class Mammalia; order Artiodactyla; family Bovidae; genus Nanger; species Nanger dama. The sequence continues at coordinate 35,749,190 of CAKJTW010000017.1, read as the reverse complement.
ATAGGTAATCAACTAAGTTTTTATTACACTTGAAGTCCCATTTAACTTGTGTTTGAGCATAAATAAACCAGTATTACCACCAGAAATGGTCCACTCTCAAAGGTATAAACACAAGCCATCTAGAGATGGGTGGCAAACAAATTGAGTTTAGTTTTAAATACAATAAATCACAAGGCTTAATTAGAGTCTATGTGATGCAATGATACCATTAATTTTTAAATGTCCCTGATTTAGAGGAGTTGTGACAAATAAATTTTTTGGTCATATGTATCTGCTGAAAAAGTTTTGTTTTTCAGCTTTAACAGTAAACCCAAGCTACCCAGATGGCACTAGTGATAAAGAATCAATCTGCCAATGCAGAAGATATAAGATATTTAGGTTTGATCCCTGGTTTGGGAAGATCCCCTGGAGAAGGAAATGCCAGGAAATACCATGGACAGAGGAGCCTGGTGGGCTATAGGCCATGGGGTTTCAAAGAGCTGGACATGACTGGGTACATGCATAAACAAACAAAAAACCCCAAATCCATTAAGGAATAATGAATCTTGTTATACCAACAATAGTCTCATAGGAGAGTGGTGAGTAAATTGCAGAGCACCCTGAATAAGACTTTTGCCCCATCAAAGTACATACAATACATTAGGGAAGATACAGAGTCCATAGAAATGGAGTCAAACTCTAGATTTAATAAATGTGGGAATTCTAGGGTAAGCTTGTGTTAAAAGAAAAAAAAAAACATACAATCTTGTACAAGTTACATGTTGTTTCTCAGCCTCAGTGTCCTTTTAAAAATAAATAGTTTAGGATGGATTAGAATTTATATTATCAAATCGAGACCCCAAACTCCAAGAGTGTATAAATTCACTGAAACAAACAAACAAACAAACAAACAAACAAACAAACATGTGCTTACAGTGCTATTAGGTGAGTGAAACAAGAAAGGAATAATACAGGATAACCGCTGACTACTAGAACCCAGTAAAGCATGGACTCTTCTGAAACAACCCCTTCCATACAAAGCCTCCAATGTTCATAATTATTTTTGGCAGAGCCACTGAATGATTGTGTCTGAACTCAACCTTGAACTGACCCCAAAAGTACCTTCATCAAACTTGGTCAATATTTGAACTAAAAAAATTGAACCAAGGAGGCTCTGTTCTGGAGAAGATCAAGCCTATAATCCTAACTACCAAGTTATGAGAAATACCAGGACAAGTACATGTTAAATGGACACCAAGGGGATTCATTCAGTGAAACTCAAATGGTAGGAAACTGTATGGAAGTTTGTATGACAACTAAAAAGAAAAGTGAGAGAGAAAAAGAGAAAGAGATAGAAATATAATAAGCTTATAGATAAAAAGTATCTGACACATAATCAATCAATTGCAATTGGAAACAGTCTTGATTATTTGAGCAAGTAAAATTTTAAAAATAACAAGAGAAAACCATGGAAACTTGAATAATGAATATTTAGTGATATTTAAAATTTACTGATGATTTCTAAGTTGGTATAATACTTTTTTGTTATATTTTGAAAAAGAATTCTTATATTTAGATATAGATGCTGAAATATTTGTTGATTACATGATATGGTATCAGAGATTTACTTCAAAATAATCAGGGGTATGGAAGAATGGGTAAAGGTAGATCTGGAGGCAAAACAGATTTGGACTTAATGGATTATTACTTGTGATACCATACTTTCTGCTATTGTGTGTGAAACTTTCCATCATAAAAGTTAAAACACACACACACACACACACACAAATATTGAAGTCAAGAGAAGTGACAAAAATCCTATCAATAGGACAACTGAAGCATGCATCTAGAATTCTCTTTCCTTGGAAATCTCTTGCTGACACTATGAGCTAAATATGGATACTGTCTACTGGCCACAAAGTTTCCATGAAATGGAACAGAGATTATTTTAGAACTTTCTATGGAAAACACCCAGAGTATTACTGGAAACCCACAGCATCAAAGCAAAAATTTTAGCAAAACTTTCTGCAAAAAGTTTTCTGCCCTATCAAAATTTTGTCAAGAAATCTATGTGAATTTTCCTTTCATTGTGTTGGTCCTGGGTCTTTGTGTTTGAAACTTTCCAAACACAAAATTCTAAGCCATTTGTAATGTCTGTATCTGGGAAGATAAATTTTTATAAAGATTAAAAACTAGAGGAGCTTTATTTTCACAAAGGTGTTTGTTCGAGTAAGCAAGTCTGTTTCACAGATGAAGCAAGTCACTGTCCCTAAAGAGACAGAGAGCAGGGAAAGGGGGAAATTGTAGCCAAAATTAAGCTGTTTTTTAAAATTCATGGCTATCTTTATACAAAGTCTTCACATTGTCCCACTGATGGCAGCAAAAAAATAGAAAATGGTAACGCACAGTTCTGACATATATGTGGGCACCACAGACACACACACACACACACACAGACCACACACACACACAGATATGCACAATGCAAGAATGACAGCTGATGGACAGTGATGGTTCTTTCCAGTCCCAATTATGATTGATAGCATTCCATTACCTTTATGCTTATTTTAAAATTCCCTTGACACAGATTGATTAAAGGCACAGCCCTCTATGAACCTATGAAAAATTTATGGATTTTGAAAGCGCTTTAACATGTACCATTTGAGCACAAATCATTTCCTGGCTGTCACTGTTTTTCCCACAATCTTTCTTATGTTGGTAATATATGTTTAATAATCAAAAACTGATGCTAGGGATTAAAGCATCAAGATGTTACAGAATAATGCAACAACAAAAAAGAAATTAGATTTGTATGATTTTAACTATTCTTTAATCTGCTTCTGGGCAACAAAAGTGATTTGTGTCAGCCGTTATTGCATTAAACTTTAATTTTCTTCCACCGGCGCAGGATTATATAAAGGAGTATTGGATTGCACTCAGCATGGATTAGCCGAGCACTGTCTCTGCTGCCAAGGAGCAAATGGATTTCCTTCTTTCTTTGATTTATATTTTTATTGCTGTTTCCCCCCACCTTCTAATTCCCATTACCCTTCTGTTTGCCAGAACTGAGATACCCTGTAGGAGCAGCAGAAAGGCAGGCAGAATTATTGGCTTATTGCATATATTTATGTTCCAAGGCTTCTCAGTCATCTATGTCAGAAGAATAAAGTAGCCTCCAGCCATGGAGAGTGCATGCCAGTTTTAAACTATAAAATTAAAACTTTTTTAAGGTGACTTTTACCTTTTTACAGTTGTCAGTGACCTGCATGGAACCTAGAGGGGATGCTAGGGACATGGCTCTAAGACTACAATGGACTGCCTGGTTACTTCAGGCTGAAATAAGGCAACCCAAGCCTTCTAAAAGGCTTTCCCAGGTGGCTCAGTGGTTAAGAATCAGCCTGCCAATGCAGGAGATGCAGGAGACGTGGGTTCAATGTCTGGGTTGGGAAGATTTGCTGGAGAAGGAAATGGCAAACCTCTCCAGTATTCTTGCCTGAAAAATCTCATAAACAGAGGAGTCTGGCAGGCTACAGTCCATGAGGTTGCAAACTGTCAGACACAACTGAGCAACTGAGCATACATACACACAGGCATTCTAACTGTGGCAAGGAAGTAAGAACAATAGCGCCTTAGGTTTGGTCTGCATAAATCTCTGTATTTCTGAAGAAGAATATACAAGCTTCACCAATTTCAATGCAGGTTTTGGTTTTCACAGGCTTCTTGAGAATAATAAATTCCTGAGTCTCAGGAGGGTCGCTATTAGGGGGCATCTCCATAGCAGATGCTACTAAACAATACTGCTTAAGAAGGAACCAGGCTTCTAAACTGGGGTTTGACTCTTCTGATCATGAGCATCCACTACACTGGGGACTTGAATTTATTCTCCAAAGGCACCCACAAGTGGTTGGCCCAAGCCAAAGAAGTATGTGTAAGATTAAGAGAACCATTCCAAAGAACAAAGATTGAGAAAACCATTGCCAGGCCATTCAAATAAAAGACTGAGATCTTATTAATGGAACAAAGAAGTATCCATAGAATTTGAAGATTAAAAAGCATTGTTCATGAATTCAACCTTAAGCATCTTTTGGATACACAATCCATTCAAAATTTGGAAAACAAAAGAATAGTCAGATGTGAACCATATTCGTTTAGACTATTTAGTTTATCTAATCACTGCAGATGGTGATTGCAGCCATGAAATTAAAAGACGTTTACTCCTTGGAAAGAAAGCTATGATCAACCTAGATAGCATATTAAAAAACAGAGATATTACTTTGCCAACAAAGGTCCATCTAGTCAAGGCTATGGTTTTTCCAGTGGTCATGTATGGATGTGAGAGTTGGACTATAAAGAAAGCTGAGGGCTGAAGAATTGATGCTTTTGAACTGTGGTGTTGGAGAAGACTTGAGAGTCCCTTAAACTGCAAGGAGATCCAACCAGTCCATCCTAAAGGAGATCAGTCCTGGGTGTTCACTGGAAGGACTTATGTAGAAGCTGAAACTCCAGTACTTTGGCCACCTGATGCAAAGAGCTGACTCACTGGAAAAGACCCTGGTGCTGGGAAAGATTGAGGGCAGGAGGAGAAGGGGATGACAGAGGATGAGATGGTTGGATGGCATCACCAACTCAATGGACATGGGTTTGGGTAGACTCTGGGAGTTGGTGATGGACAGGGAGGCCTGGCATGCTGTGGTTAGTGGGGTCACAAAGAGTCAGACATGACTGAGTGACTGAACTGAACTGAATTGACCTGACCTGACCTGATTCACGCTGTAAAGAATCCTCCTATAGGACCGGAGACCCCAGTTTGATTCCTGGGTCAAGAATTTCCCCTGGAGAAGAGATAGGCTACCCATTCCAGTCTTCTTGGGCTTCCCTGGTGGCTCAGATGGTAAATAATGCTCCTGTAAGGCAAGAGACCTAGGTTTGATCCCTATGCTGGGAAGAGCCCCTGGAGGAGGGCATGCAATCCATTCTGTTATTCTTGCCTGGAGAATCCCCATGGACAGAGGAGCCTGGCAGGCTTCAGTCCGTGGGGTCACAAAGAGTCGGACATGACTGAGTGACTAAGCACAGCACCGGAGTCACCAAAATCCTACTGCAGGCAGTAAATGTGTCTTGATTAGGTCCTAAAAGTAAGTTCCTAAACTATCTTTCCTCATGGTTCTTTGATCCACCCTCTGTGATACTTTCTCTTTCACCTTTGGCTACATTTGAAAAGACCACCAGATGATACGTCCTTTTAAGGACCTGAATAGTGTTCCTGCCTATATAAAGTTTGAATCCCAATGTTCTTTTCATTGCTCATTCTTAAAACAAGGCTGATGTACTTTTGTAAATACAGCTTTCTGAAACTTACCCCTCTCCTTTTACAGAAAGTCTTTGAGTTTGATCAGTCAGTCTCATATGCCCAATGTCACATTCATAATTCTTTTGGGGGCATGTCTCTCTCCATAAAACCTAACTGCAAGTCCTTTTACCGTATATTCCTTCAATGGGATTATACTCTTAATCTCCTTTATAGAATTATTTTGTCCAGTTGTAATGATCTACTGAGCTCTATCTTAAGTTGTTCAGCATTCTTAACCAAAAGCGCCACAGGCACATTCATGTTTTGTCATTTTTGTGAAGCTGTCTTTAAAATCAAACCCTCAATTTGATTTTTGCCATGAGGCCATGTCTTAGAAGGCATTTTAAACTCAAAATATAACTTAATCTTCAACTGGTGGAGATTTGAGTTTCATTTTTCAACCTTGAAAATTCTAGATTTTCCGAGCATTCTATATTACCTTTTAAATATTCTTTTCCTGAGTTCCTCTGTTTGTTGCTTCCCTAGTGGCCCAGACAGTGAAGTCTGAAATGCAGAAGACCCAGGTTTGGTCTCTGGGTTAAGAGGATCCCCTGGAAAAGAGAGTGGCTACCCTACCCAATATTCTTCCCTGTAGAATTCCATGGACAGAGGAGCCTGGTGGGGTTCATGGGGTCACAAAGAGTCAGACATGACTGAGACTAACACTCATTGGTTTTTCATCTAATCAAATGCAAGCTAATATCAATTAGCTCATCTTATTGATAATCTGCCTCAAAATTTCCATGCCCAATGTCACAAGTTCATTAGGAGACAAATTTACCAGATGTTTCCTCCCCCAAAAATATGGGTTGCTATTTTCAGGCTCCTTACAACAGTTTCTCATTCTAAAGACAATGCCACAAATTTAGGTTGCTCTTACAGCTGCATCACATTCTTACTACCAATTTTTGCACATGTGCTGAGTCTTTTCAGTCGGACATTACTCCTTGCTACATGATGGCCTGTAGCTTGCCAGGCTCCTCTATCCATGGGATTCTTCAGGCAAGAATACTGGAGTGGGTTGCCATTTTCTCCTCCTGGGGATCTTTCCGACCCAGGGTCGAACCCGCATCTCTTATGTCTCCTGCATTGGTAGGCAGGTTCTTTACCATTAGCACCACCTGGAAAGCCCAATGTGTTGCTTTAATAATGCTCCTTAACCAACATTCCTAAAACTTGATGGTATGTGATAATAAGCATGTGTTTCTTGCTAAATAATATGAAACTAATGGTCTGTTATTTTATAAATATATGCAAATAAAATATATGTATGCTATATATATCGTAAATATATATATTTAGTTGCATGGTAAATATAGCACGTAGTTGGATGGTTAATGACTTGTTTATTTTAGAATGGTTTTTTAAAAATCCTAAAAACCAAAAAGAAGAAAGAAAAAGACATTTGATGTAATCTAGCAAGTTCACTCCTACATATTTACTCAAGGGAACAGAAAAAGAAAATTTAGTCACAAATATTTGTAAATGAATGTCCATATCAAGCATATTCACTAGAGTTGCAAGCTGGAAACAACCCGAAGGTCTATCAATTTGTGAATGTATAAACAAACTGTTGTATATCCATACAACAATGGGTAATGGAAAACTACCCAGCAATAAATAGTGACAACTCAGGGATGGATCTCAAAAACATTGTGCTCTGTGAGAGAGGTCAGATTTAAAAGACTACATATGGTATAATTTTTGTTCATATAAAATTCCAAAAAGGCACAACTATAATGACAGAAAGCACTTCATTGGTTGACAAGAGGCTAAAATAATGGGAAGACATTAATTGAAAAGGGGAACAAAAGAATTTCTTGGGATAATACAAGTTTCTTACTTTTATTTTAGAGGTAGTTACATGGCTACACATTTGTCAAAATTCCTTGAAATTGAAATATTTAATAAGTCTTATTCTATGGAAAGTATACCTCAATAAAGTTTATTTTTAAAAGAAGGAAAAAAGCCATTGCTAGATTTTCTTTGTGTTATTTTTTTAAATGCCCAAACATCTTTTTTAGATAGAAAATAATAACATGCTTCTAATGATGACTATAGATATTTCCTAGAATTAAAGGAAATCTTTTACCCTCTTTATCCAGGTGCTAAAGGAGAATATTAAGACAAATATGCCTTCTGTGCCAATGGAAGATTGAACCAAACTATATAGTCAACCATATGTTCTCATCTCAGCCTGACCATCTGCTGGCTGTGCACTTAAATACATCATCTAGTTCACTGATTCCCATTTGAAGGAAACCTATGAGGGAAAAAAATTCCAATAAAATAGTAAGCTAGCTAATAGCTATATTGGAGAAACCTAAGCATGCATTGTTTTCTAAGAATAAACTATGCACCCTGAGGTAAATAAATTCATTCAAGATATCAAAATAGCTTTGAGTTTTGAGGGAAAAAAGTTTTTATATCTGAGGAAAAAAACAACAACAACAGAACAGGAACTGTGTCTCAGTCTTGACATAACACAATCACAAGGGTGAATCTGTTTTTTTGCTTTCTCTAGACTGTCCTTAAAAATAAATTAGATACAAATGAGAACTATAGCTGTCTTTCCATTGCTATTTTGAAGTCTATATTTCTGTCCTGAGAAATTTTTTTGTTGAGGTAAGCAGTCCAAGTGTATGAGCTTCTAACAATTGTGTCAAATTCTATTCCTACACTTCCTTGGAGTGGCCCATCATTTTTCCTGAGCGTTTGGAGAATAATCTTGATTCTTATATTCTTACTTCTCCATAGGTAGAATTAAATAGTTTAAAACATACATACTCACAAGTTGTTTGCCAAACTACTAAAAGTGTATTAACTCCCATTGTTAAAGCCCTAAAGTTCATATCTGCAAGAGTGGGTTAGTTCTTAACACCGTGTCTATAGAGATGTACAACAATCCACTCTCTATTCATTCCAAACATACGATCATCAGGATAAAGTTTCTGATGTTTGCAAAGGTAAGTGCAGGTCTGCTTTCTGGAGAGATTTTCCTAATTTAACCTCTCCCATATTTCATCCCCTTAGCTCCTCAGACTCCCTTCTTTCCCCTGCCATTGGTAAATGGTGCCCTTCAGCCATTATCCTTTTCCCAATCCAGCACTTAGTACACTGTAGCCACTGTCAGAAAAGCAGCCTGTCAAAGACTAAATCAGAAAGGATGGACCCTGCTGTTTCCCTCACATCAGACAGAGAATCCCCTGGGGTGACTTTAAGACAGTGTTCACCTGTCATTTCTCGCTCATCTGCAGAATCCACTTGGGGCACTTTTCATATTGTCAGGTAGTCACATGTCTTTCCTTGTGCCTTTTATTTATGAAAAAGGAACACCCCACAGAAGGCCAAACCAGCGCTCTTCTCAAAGGAAAATTCAGTGAGGAACAGATAGCAAATGAATAATCTGTTTGCACTGTGCAGCTTTCAAGCAGGCTTAAAACAAAGCATTTTATAAGGCCAAGCTGGAATTATAGTATAACAAACTCAAAATCCCTTTTAGGCCCAGTGGTGAAAATGGCTGCATGTTGAGCTAACTCAAGGTACCTGAGCCAGGAAGAGAGCATTTTCAGCACCTCCTTCCACATCCTCTGATTATCTGTTAGGTGCTTTAGCTTATTGTCATCCAGGGAACCTCAGATCTGAGGTCGCGTGCTAGGCACAAGGCTTGAGGAGGGTCTATCTTTGTCTAAGGGTGAAGATTTAAGCTGTATTCTAGAAGTGCACTCAAATCTGCCTAGTGCAACTAAACATAATTCTTAAAGCTTATGATTGCTGAACTTCCTAAGTGCTCACTCTAGCCCTCAGAATTCCTTCCAGATGAGATAAGTGCATTTTGCATATAAGTTTCATGATTAGAGATAGGCATTTAATGGAACAATTCAGTAGATGTATGATGCATAAAAACATTGGAAGAAAAGGGATTACCTTCTGATAACCTGAGATTGTTGAAAGGTCGCCAATCTTTTAGCAGGGAAAAGGTTGATAGAGAATATTTGCAAAATGCCAAGAGAATCAGACCAATCAGAATGCCTAACTGGAACAAGCATTCTCTCTCTGGCTCCAAAGCTTCCCTCCCGGGCAAAGCCCATTCAACAGAGGCCACCTAATTTGCTGTCCTGCTTTCTGGAGCTTTCTCATTCTGTCTACTCTGCATAACACTGCAAAATAAACCTTTACACACTTTTCATTAAAATGCTCTCACACTTAACTCTTGTCAGATATATGATTTACAAGTATTTCTCCCCTTCCATAGGTTACTTTTTCATTTTATTAACTGTTTCTTTGCTGTTCAGAAGCTTTTTAGTTTAATATGTCCCACTTATTTATTTTTGCTTTTATTATCTGTGCTTTTGGTGCAATATTTAAAATAAATAGTTTCCAAGACCAGTCAACATCAATGATATTTCCCCCATTTTCTTCTAGGAGTTTTACAGTTTCAGGTTTCACATTTAAGTTGTAATCCATTTCGAGTTATTTCTGTGAGTGGTATAAGATAGGAGTCCACTTTCATTCTTCTGCATATGGATCTCCAGTTTTTCCAAAATCATTTATTAAATAGACTATCTGTTCCCACTGTGTTCTTGAAATTCTTGCCAAAGATGATGGTTTAGACTTTTTACATATTCCTCACATTATCCAGCATAAGGCTTATGTATAACTAAAGGAAGTAAGCATGGAATGTATAAATGTGCTTGTGTGCTTAGTCGCTCAGTCATGTCTGGCTCTTTGCAGTCCCAAGGACTGTAGCCCACCAGGCTCCTCTGTCCATGGGGGATCTCTAGGCAAGAATACTGGAGTGGGTTACCATGCCCTCCTCCAGGGGATCTTTCCAACCAGGGATTGAAGCAGGTCTTCCCCATTGCCAGCCGGTTCTTTACCATCTGAGCCACCAGGAGAGCCTGGAATGTACAAACAGTAGAGGCCTAAAATAGGCAGCCCCAGGATGAAGTCTTTTGTCTTAATCTTAGACAGCACTGGAAATAATCTATATTGAAAGAGAATACATGAGAGGCTCAAGAGGGAGGGGATATACAAATACTTATGGCTGATTCATGCCACTGTATCGCAGAAACCAACACAACATAGTAAAGCAATTATCCTCCAATTAAGAACAAGAAATATATTTTAAAAAGAGAATAGAGCCAAAAAGGAAATGAGTCATCTTCTAAGAAACATTCATTCATTCGATCATTGACCAAAGACTTAATGAGCATGTGTAATGAGGTAGATAACCCATTACCACAAGAAAATAAATAACAGGCTCATTCCAAGATCAGTAACAGTTCCTGGCATTTGAAGGTACATAAACCACTTTTCCTTTGCCCTTTCGATTTTACATGGATTCTCAGTTAGGAACAGAACTTGTGATTGCATCAAAAATACATTTGCAAGGCTTGGTGTCAATGAGGCAGAAAGCTCTTTGCTCCAAGCCATTACTGACAGAAGCAGTAGGTATCTTCCTGATTTTGCCAATGGCCCTGTCCAACCTTGTCCAGAGTATGATACAGAAGCAAGTAAAATGGTTAAACACAGAGCCATGGAGAACTAGGATGGTTCTAGAGGTGGATTTAGACAAAGCCAGGATGGGCACTGGGACCAGAGATTCTCTCATTAACCTGGTGTGAGAGCTTCTCCAGCTCCTAAACATGGAAGACACTTGGTTAACACAAACCGCATCTTGCATAATCTGAAACTTGAGGAAATTCTTTTATGTCTAAGTTTCTCATCAGTAAAGAGCGCTTGTTAGACAGTTTCATACTGTGGGTTTCATTCTCCAAGTGACCTTTTGCTGCCTTCCTAAATTTCCAAATTAAAAATCACATATATTGTTAAGGTGGGATACTTGCCTTGGGCGGACACTGCTATTTTGGCAACCACCCTGAATGTTACAAAGTACGAAGGACTTAAAAATTTAGAACAGACATTAGCTTTAATCTACTATACAAGAATCATTCATTCTCACACACTATGAATACCCAATAAACAACTGGTTGACTAGAATGTCAACCAGTTGCTTGACTGAATCCACAGTTATTGAGCTGGAATTTCCCATTATATACCCCAGGTAAACAAAGCTTCAGGTAGAACTCCAAAACTCCTTCCACACTGGAGCAGGGAACAGGCTTGCAGCTAACTCTCCAGCAAGCTTAATATTTTCTGCTATTTACCCTGGAGTTCAGTCAAACCCATCCACTGTCCCTGTGCAGGAAGCATTACAATCACCAGCGTGATTAATATGCTCCTTCTGCTGTGGCAAGAGCTGCCGAAAGCCAGCTTTCAGTGAGCTCTGTAAATGTCTTTTTATGCCCTCCATTGAGTATACACCTACAGAGTTTAAGTAAACAAGGGTATTTGAGACTGTGGATTATATTGGCAAATACATTCCTCCTACTTCTTATTTAGTCTTCCCTATGATAAGGCAAAAGTGCTATCCTGCCTGACTGTTTATCATGTCTCTGAGTTCATAATGCTGTTAACACGAGCAGTTATTAGGTGACACACTTATTTCACTTTCAGTTCAGTTCAGTCACTCAGTTGTGTCCAGCTCTTTGCGACCCCATGAATCGCAGCACGCCAGGCCTCCCTGTCCATCACCAGCTCCCAGAGTTCACTCAGACTCATGTCCATCGAGTCAGCAATGCCAACCAGCCATCTCATCCTAGGTCGTCCCCTTCTCCTCCTGCCCCCAATCCCTCCCAGCATCAGAGTCTTTTCCAGTGAGTCAACTCTTCGCATGAGGTGGCCAAAGTACTGGAGTTTCAGCTTTAGCATCATTCCTTCCAAAGAAATCCCAGGGCTGATCTTCAGAATGGACTGGTTGGATCTCCTAGCAGTCCAAGGGACTCTCAAGAGTCTTCTCCAACACCACAGTTCAAAAACATCAATTCTTCAGCACTCAGCCTTCTTCATAGTCCAACTCTCACATCCATACCTGACCACTGGAAAAACCATTAGCCTTGACTAGACAGACCTTAGTCGGCAAAGTAATGTCTCTGCTTTTGAATATGCTATCGAGGGTTGGTCATAACTTTTTTCCAAGGAGTAAGTGTCTTTTAATTTCATGGTTGCAATCACCAGCTGCAGTGATTTTGGAGCCCAAAATAATAAAGTTTGACACTGGTTCCCCATTTATTTGACATGAAGTGATGGGACCAGATGCCATGATCTTTGTTTTCTGAATGTTGAGCTTTATGCCAGCTTTTTCGCTCTCCTCTTGCACTTTCATCAAGAGGCTTTTAGTTCCTCTTCACTTTCTGCCATAAGGGCGGTGTCATCTGCATATCTGAGGTTATTGATATTTCTCCCGGCAATCTTGATTCCAGCTTGTGTTTCTTCCAGCCCAGTGTTTCTCATGATGTGCTCTGCATAGAAGTTAAATAAGCAGGGTGACAATATACAGCCTTGACATACTCCTTTTCCTATTTGGAACCAGTCTATTGTTCCATGTCCAGTTCTAACTGTTGTTTCCAGACCTGCATATAGGTTTCTCAAGAGGCAGGTCAGGTGGTCTGGTATTCCTATCTCTTTCAGAATTTTCCACAGTTTATTGTGATTCACACAAAGGCTTTGGCATAGTCAATAAAGCAGAAATAGATGTTTTTCTGGAACTCGTGCTTTTTCCATGATCTAGTGGATGTTGGCAATTTGATCTCTGGTTCCTCTGCCTTTTCTAAAACCTGCTTGAACATCTGGCCCCTGAAAAATGATAACAAATCATGCAGAGAACTTAAGGAATTTTGGTAAAAAAAAAAAAATCTGTCCTTTGTAATTGATTGTGAATAAAAGGTACAGAATGCCTCATAGTTTGCTGTCCACATCTGTGCACAGAAGACAGAGGCAGTCCCTCAAATTGGTCCACAAAGTGGTCAGTTTATGAATGGCTTATCCTCTCCAAGCCAGGTGAGCAAGTCTAGAATATTGTATATGGGGCTCCCTTTTGGTTCACTCTGTCAAGAAAGGAAGAAAAACCTAACATGGTGCAAATGGTCCCTAGAAATCAATGCTTGGATGAGTCCTTGGAAATGTTGAACAAGATAAGAAGCAAGACCAGCATTTGACCTGGTTAACAGCTTTGTGATCCACTCTGCAGATTTCAGAACAAACTGCTGGGGTTTGTTGTCCTACAAAGATATTTCACCAGAGTAACAAAGTCCAAGCACAATACATGTGAAAAGCCAGATAATGTTCTGAACTTTTAAAAGTCCTTCGGGCACTCCAATATAGACTTGTATTCTACCTAGTAAGTTAATAGCATTAGATCGACTGCATGTGGGGTTTAGAAAAAAATTTCCAATTTCACTTATTTGTTATTTCTATCTGTATATTGATTTATTGCTTAAACAGTTTTAAGAGAAATATCAAACTAAGAGTGGCATCATATTTCAGTAAAAGATGCTATTGAGTCAAATCTTTTCTTAGAAACTTCTCCCCACACACTGAGTACATATACATATACATCTGTATGTGCATATATATGCATATACATGAATGTAAGTTTATACACACACACACAAATGTACATTTCCAAATGTACATTCTTCACACAGAAAGATGCACAGTTCTTTATATCTGATTTCCTGTCTACCAGGTTCACTGTAAAAAACGAACCTGGCAGATGATGGTGACTAATTTTCACCGGTGATGAGTCTAATGTATTTTTGCTTTAATGTAGCCATTTTTCTAAAATGAATGGTCCTGCTCTCTGATCATGATATTGGTTGCATAAACCAAAAATACAGAAAGATACAGAAGAAAATACAAATGTAATATTCTCAAAATATAAAAACTGACAAGTTACTTAGATAATTGCTTAATATATTCAAAGTATGAAAATTGTTTTTGTTTTGTTTGTTTACAGAGTACTGAAGCATATGCTTTTTCCTGTTTAAAAACAAATGAATTAATTCCTAGCCACCAAGTCCCTGTCCCATTTTAGTGGATCCTCCTGCAAAATGGCCCCTTGGTGACTCTGATGGAAATATTGAGAGATACGAGATTAAAATTTCACCATATGTTAGAATATACGTATAGAGGAGCTCACCTGGAACACTGTCAGCAAGGGGATTCTTCAGCTTAACTGTGTCATTTCAACTGTACCTTAAACCCTCGGTAATGCTTTCTGTTCTTTGTTTTCTTTTTATGAGAGGGACCCTTCAACTATAAATGTGTGCTAAAACAAATTGCATACCAAGATTCAAATAATTGTCTAATATAATTTGCCATACTTTTAATTTGATTTTTATTTTGAACAGTGTGATTTACATACTCAAAAATACTACAAAACAGGTGTCTGCTGACCTACCCATTCTCACCCCAGATTCCTACATTTTCTAAATGTACATTTTCCACATCTTCTCCTAAAATTTACCTCCATATTTCTCTGAAGGTAAATAATGTTCTCACTTCCTTCTTTATTTATTTTTCTGTTTTAGAGACTATCTTTCAGTTTCCTCTAAGGGATATAAGGATTTCAGCTTCCTTCCATATCTACCCCAAGATACAACTATACACAATTTTATTATAAATATGTCACAATTTTAAACAAATAGCCATAGTACCTTTGTGACTCAGCTTGTTATTTTTCTAGTGCTAATAACTGTCCTCCTTTTTCTTCTTAGTTTTCCAAATATCTATCCTTAACACAATCCAAGAGTGTAAAAGTTTTTTCAATAATCTAATCAGGAACAGGAAATTGTTTTCTGTAGAGGGCCACAGAATAAGCAGTTTATGGTTTGTGGGCCATATGGTCTCTGTTGCAGCTTCTCAACTCTGATTCTGTAACAACGTAAATGAATGGGCATGGGGTTAGTTCAATAAAACTTTATTTAGAAAAACAAGCAGGGAGCCAGATTTGGCCTCAGCCATAGTTTGATAAACCTTGGTCTTACATCAGGTGGTCAGTTCCCTTTGTTTTCTTAAAGATATTACTCTTAGCCATTTTAATATTCTTGCTTTAATCTGGACATGCTTCTTTCTACATCTGCTCCATAGTCATCATCCTCATATTCCCCTGTACTTTTCTCCTAGGCTGAATTCTTTCCTTCCTGAATCCCATGTCTTTCTTGCTGTATACCATCCTATGAATAGTTTGCCTAGAAACAGTTCATTGAATGTAAATTTTTGATATCACGTAGGTTCTTCAAATGACTTTATTCTATCCACATCTTTTATATTTTAACTGTGTATAGAATTCTAGATTAGAAATAATTTTCTCCTCAGAATTTTGAACTGTATCTTCATTTCCTTTGAGATCCTAAGTATCACTGAGAAATATGACTATTTTGATTCCTAGTCTTTCCCATGTGACTTGTGTTATTTTTGTTGATGGCTTTTCAAATTTTTTCTTCAATGCCAGAAATTCTGTGAATTCTATGATGATGCATCTCGTTGCTGTTTTTATTTCTACCAATATTTTAGAGACAATATTTTAATGAGTCTTTTCAATATAGAAATGCATATTTATCATTTGTGGGGAATTTTTGAATAGTTTTTGGACAGTTATATCCAATAAAGTTTTCCTTTCTGAAATTTCTGCCAGTCAAGAATTCATAATTCATCTTATCTTTTCACTCCCCCTTTCCCACTTCTGAGCATTTTGGTTCTGTTTTTGAGGATAATTTTTCAACTTTATTTTTCTAACAAGTATGAAAGTTACAACAGACATGATCTACTCATTCTTACTCCTGATTCTTATATTTTCTAAATGTATATCTGCAGCATTTTCTCCTAAAATTTACCTCCATAATTGAATGGAGGTATTGATGAAAATACACAAAAGATCACAATTAGAGGATGTGATTAAATTAGGTTCTTTGATGGCAAAGGATATGGAAACTTACAGAACAAGTCTATACAAAGCAGGCATACAGTGTAGGTCTGGACACAGGTTATATTCTCTGGATCCTTTTTCCCAGGTCCTCTCTACAGGGAAGCACAGCCTTAGATGACACCTATTTCACCAATAAAAATTCAAACAAAAAGCATCCCTGATGTTATCGAATATATATGTATAGAAGAAATTTTTCTTAATTAAAATTTCTTTCCTTTGAGTTTATTTGTTCTATACATCTGTTTTAGCATCACTTCCATTTTAGACGTTTTCCTTAAATGTTTGTAGCTCCTTAGTTGTTATTCATATGCATGAATGAATCAACACTAAAAAGCTGACTGGAATAAGACAGACAGTAGTTTGATAAGATTTATAGAATTCACTTCCCAGCTGTGTAAGCTTAGACTAAAATGTAAACTTTGGCAAGTCATATTTTTCTTACATATAAACCAAGGACCCTGAGTCTCTCCTTCATGGCAGTTTTAAATACCTGATAATATCATGTAAGCCAAAGATCTATCAAAAGCCAGGCCCTTAAAATTTGTAGTGGGTGCTTAAAATTGGCAATTCCTTTTCCTGTTATTAGCATAAGAAAGGGAAGTTATATCATTTATTATCAGTATAATGTACCCAAAGGATATTAGGCTTCAGAATAAAATAAACATTTTATTATTTCATTAATTTGTTCTTTAAAAATATTTATTAAATGCTATCCCTGCCTCTTACTACTTGAGTGAGCTTAGGTAATTTCTAACATTCCTCAGCTTTAGTTTAATCATCTATGAAATCAAGATAGTAATATCTACATAGTAACATGGTTTTGAAATGGCATGAAAACTTGTAGCAAATTATCAGCAGTGACAATATTATCATGCTAAATGATTAGTTTAAGAAATGAATCACTAGGGGGTCACTTAACATGAGTTTTTACAACTTGGTTTTCTTGAATTATGAACTAGAATGACATTAACATAGCCATACACACATTTTTCTCTGTGCTTGTATTGAAGACAATATATACCATCTATTCAATCTATTCGCCTAATGTTATGTCGCTACTAAAACTAGGGCTCTGTGGACCCTTCAAATTTACATCTTCAGTGATTTTAGGATATTTAAAATGATCAGTGCTTGGGCTGGCTGTATTAGCCAAGGTAAGAAGCTGTAGGAAACGTATTTGCAAAAGCAGTATGTCAGGAGAAAGAATCTCAGCAGCCTGGCTTTGCTTGTGAAAGCTAGCTTATTAGCAAGGGCATTTCCCACTTTCAGCTTTTTCCCCATGATGTGATTTACCATTGAAAATACTGAATCTGGAGGTCTCTGACCTATTTTAAAGCTGTCTTATCTCAGGAGGCATCTCTTCACTGATTCTAAGAATAAAGCTCAGAGATAGGCATTGAAATTCTGCCATATGGTGCAACATATGTACAGTCAATATACATGCCTTGAATGGGTAGCAACATAAAGACACACTTTATATACAGTATATCATCACACATAAAGCTTTCAAAAAAGTCCAGAATATGTGTGTGCATGCATATAACTATAGGAATACATATGCATAAATGTGCATACATATGCATATTTAGATTCTCAACTATGTGAGTATACAACCGAGAACTCTTTTCATGGGGGCTTAAAATATTGGGAGATGCCTGCTTTGACAACTCTACAAGCCTAATTTTGAATTAATTAATTTGTTAAAAATTGATTGACTATGTATTATGTGTCATATTGTGCACAGTATTGAATGCATCATTGGTTTTACAAAGAAATGATGTTTTGTAACAAAGAGAATGTGTCACCTTCTGTAGAAGATTTTTAGGAAGAAATGGCTGAACAATATTTCCCATATTCTCAGTAAGAGTTTTCTTTGGCAAATGTTAGTTCCATGGTTAAGGATTGTTTATGTGGCAAAAAAAAAAAAAAAAAGTATCTCTGTTTGTTTATACATTTTTCTGTAACTGTGAAAAAGATGAGAAAACTACTAATTTAGTCATGACTTCAAGTCATACCTTTCCAAGAACTCCCTGTGCTCAATTAAACATTAAAGAATTACAGGTTTTCCCTGCTTTCCAAAAGTAGAGCATTCCTATGAATCCTTTCGTAAGCTGAAATGGTTTAAAGCAAAGAATCAATAACCTTAGGATCCATTCTGCTAACAGATGCATAAAGTAAATTGAGATAAAGCACAGATGCTCACAGACACAGTTCAAAGCTGAGGTGGTTTAAGGCTGAGATGCTGAGTGTAGTTCCAGAAATCAGCTTTGGGTGTGTACTGCCTCTATGATGACTACCTGCAAAACAATGACTGAATGCTATTTTCACGTTTTCCTTTTTTTCATTAAGTGAAAATTTCCTTTGGCTAGCTTTTGGCTAGCAAAAATGGGTACTAACATAGGTCTTTGTTAAAAGCCAAGGGGCATAGGGCACTAGTGCCAGGTGGCACTCATAGTAAAGAACATGCCTGCCAATGCAGGAGACGTAAGAGAGATGGGTTCAATCCCTGGGTCAAGAAGATCCGCTGGAGAAGGGCATGGCTACCCACTCCAGTATTCTTGCCTGGAGAATCCCACGGACAGAGGAGACTGGCAGACTATAGTCCTTTGAGTTGCAAAGAGTCAGACATGACTGAAACAACTTAGCATGCACACAAGTGGCATAAAGTGAACTTTCAGAAAGCAGTGGGTACCTATAAACAGTTACACACACACATATCACAATAACTACTAAGAGATGATGAAAATGAAGAGGGAACATTGTTCTTAGAAAAACTGAAAGGATCTGTGGAGTGTCCTCAACACCTTGAGAAGAACCTGGTCTGTCTTCAAGAGAATAAGAACTTGTATACAACCACTTAGGTATTTGTTTTCCTATTACCTACTCTCTCCCTCTACAAAGCACTTCGTGTGAGCACTGATGCTCTATCTCACCTATTTCTTTTCTTCTGGATTTTTTCTTCTTTGATAATTCCCCTGTTTTAATATACTAAACATCCATTTTTGAAAGTGTTAGTTGCTCTGCTGCTGCTGCTAAGTCGCTTCAGTCATGTCCCACTCTGTGCGACTCCTTGGACGGCAGCCCACTAGGCTCCTCTATCCCTGGGATTCTCCAGGCAAGAATACTGGAGTGGGTTGCCATTTCCTTCTCCAGTTAGTTGCTCAGTTATGTCCAACTCTTTGCAAACCCTTGGACAGTAGCACAACATGGACACTCCTCTATCCATGGAATTCTCCATGCAAGAATACTGGAGTGGTTTGCCATTCCCTTCTCCAGGGGATCTTTACAAGCCAGGGATCAAACCAAGATCCCTTGCATTGCAGATTTTTACCAACAGAGCCACTAGGGAAGCCTCCTAAAAATATTAATATAAAGACACTCTACAATACAACCAACATGTATAAAATCTTGGCAAACAATGACAGAAGAATTTGCCATCAATATGATGGAACAAATTCAGATTTTGAAAAAAAAAAGGCCATTGAATCCAAACACTCTTAGAAGTCTGAATATTATCATAATCATTATATCTGCTGAAAACTCCTAAACTATTCACAGGTCACTGTGATGGGGCACCTATAAAACCCTCAAAGGTATATTCTAGAAGTTTCCATTCATGAAATGTATTCTTCCTCTCAAACATATTGTGCAAAAGGCATAAATAAAAGACATGACACCATAAAACTCCTAGAGGAGAGCAAAATATTCTCTGACATATATTGTACCAATATTTTCTTAGGTCAGTGCACCAAGGCAATAGTAATAAGAACAAAAATAAACAAATGAGACCCAATCAAACTTACAAGCCTTTGTACAGCAAAGGAAACCATAAAAAAGAAAGAAAAAGAAAAAGAAAAGGCAACCTACAGAATGGGAGAAAATATTTGCAAATGATGTGACAGATAAGAGCTTAATCTCCAAAATATACAAATAGCTCATACAACTCAACCACAACAATATCAAAACCCAATTGAAAAATGGTCAGAAGACATTTAGAGACATTGCTCCAAATAAATCATACAGATGGCCAATAGACGCATGGACTATAGCCTGTCAGTTTTTTCTGTCGATGGGATTGTCCAGGTAAGAATACTGGAGTGGGTTGCATTTTTTCCTCTAGAGGATTTTCACAATCCAGGAAATGAACCTACATCTCCTGTGTGTCCTGTATTGCAGCTGGATTTTTACCCACTGTGCCTCCTGGAAAATCCTAATTATCAGAGAAATGCAAATCAAAACTACCATAAGGCACCACCTCAAACCATTCAGAATGGTCATCATTAAAAAGTCTATAAATAACAAACGCTAAAGAGGTTGTTGAGAAAAGGGAACCCTCCTACACTGTTTATGGGAATGTAAGTTGGTGCAGCCACTATGGAAAACAGTATGGAGGTCCCTCAGAAACTAAAAGCAGGACTGCCATATGATCCAGTAATCCTATTCTTGGGGATATAGCTGGGACAAATTATAATTCAAAAAAACATGCACAGATATGTTCACAGTAGCACTACTCACAATAGCCAAGACACTGAAACTACCTAAATGTCCACTGACAAATGAGTGGATAAATAAGAGATGCTGTACATACATGCAATGGAATACTATTCAGCCATAAAAATGAAATACTGCTATTTGCAGCAACATGGATACAACTAGAGATTATCATACTAAGTAAGTCAGAAAGAGAAAGACAAACACCATGTGATATCACTTATACGTGGAATCTAAAATATAGCACAAATGAACCTATCTACAAAACAGAAACAGACTCACAGATGGACAACAGACTTGTAGTTGTCAAGGGAAAGTGGGGGATGAACTGGGAGTTTGGGGTTAGTAGATGCAAGCTATTACATTTAGAATGGATAAACAACAAGTCATATTATATAATATATAATTATATAGTATAGGGAATTATATCCAATTTCTTCAGATTAGATAAAAAGGAATAAAGGAAAACAATATGAAAAAGAACGTGTATATGTGTATAACTGAGTCACTTTGGTATACAGCAGAAATAAGCACATTGTAAATCAACTACATGTCAATAAAAAATTAAAAAAAAGAAAATGAGAGCACATTTTTCTTGAAAAATAATAGTCAATTAGCAAGAGAAAAATACATATTTCAAATAACAGGTGATTTTAACATAACAATATATTTTAATATAGCAAAATTTTTACATCAAAGAAAAACTGTCAAGTGCATTATATTTTAAAACAGTAAAGTCAAGTCCAATTACTTTTCATATGATTTTAAGTACTTTGTTTCTCATTGACCACCACAAAATATTTATGATTAAATTGTTACATCTTGTTATTAACGGTGAGTGTGGTTGCTGTCAGTGTGTTTGTTTAGAGCAAGTACTTAATGCCCATGAATTTAATCAGTCTTCTTTCATCATTAGGCTATTCAAGTGTAATCTCAAGTCTCTCCAACAGCCCCTGATTTTCATTTCTTCAGTTAGATTTGTCATTGCCAAGAATTACACCAGAATCCACAGGCAAACCACTAAGACCACTTCCATGTTGTTGCTATAGTCCAAGAACATGGTAGAATTTTCATGTAAGACAAGGGATTTGCCAAAATATTTTCCAAATCACTGAAACCAGCAGCTTTGACTTATCTGGGAAGTGGTTTCAGTGAAAGGCAGGTATGTTAGTAAGATTTTTGTCAAATAGCATTTGACATCTCTCCAGGCTGGACAACAATGTTTACCAACAGCAGCAGTAACAAAATTATAGCTACATTTATGGGGTAAAACCATATGCTTGACAATGTGCTCTGTGGACACGATCTGATTTTTAGTATGACCTGACACTAATGAGAAATTATTATTATACTAATTAGTAAATGAAAAAGTTGGGATTTGAAACTAGATTTTCATCATTTGAATTCTATGTCATTAGCCAAAAGGATATATTGCTTTTTTCCAGTTCTTCTCACTGACTCCTTCATTTCTGTGAAGATCCTAAACATTCTCCAACAAAAATCAGTTCAAAGTCTTGGATTCTTTTTTATCCTTTCCTTTTTCCTCACCACAGGCAATTTGTTGCCTTTTTTTTTTTTTTGCTGACTCTACCTTTAAATATTTGGTATAGCTACCTCTGTTTTTGTATTTTTATGGCCACCACCCTGTTGAGATCCTCTTTCTTTTCAATAGGGTCTTAACTCTTTTTCTACTTCCAGCAGTCAACTCCCCCATCATCCCATCTCAGTGTTCTTCAACCTCAGCACCTCTGACACATGGGGCCATGTAATTCTTTGTTCTAGGGAGCATTGTAGGACTATTTGCAGCAGCCTAAACTCTACCCACTAGATTCTACTCCCTCTTTCCACCCAACTGTAACAATCAAAAGTATCTTCAGTATCAAAGTCAGTTCAGTCACTCAGTCGTGTCTGACTCTTTGTGACCCCATGAACCACAGCACGCCAGGCCTCCCTGTCCATCACAAACTACTGGAGTATACCCAAACTCACGTCCATTGAGTTGGTGATGTCATCCAACCATTTCATCCTCTGTTGTCCCCTTCTCCTCCTGGCCTCAGTCTTTCCCAGCATCAGAGTTTTTCAAATGAGTCAGCTCTTCACACGAAGCGGCCAAAGTACTGGAGTTTCAGCTTCAGCATCAGTCCTTCCAAAGACTCAGGACTGATCTCCTTTAGGACGGACTGGTTAGATCTTCTTGCAGTCCAAGGGACTCTCAAGGGTCATCTCCAACACCACAGTTCAAAAGCATCAATTCTTCGGTGCTCAGCTTTCTTTATGGTCCAACTCTCTCATCCATACATGACCACTGGAAAAACCACAGCCTTGACTAGGCGGATGACAAATTAATGTCTGTGCTTTTTAATATGCTATCTAGGTTGATCATAACTTTCCTTCCAAGGAGTAAGTGTCTTTTAATTTCATGGCTGCAGTCACCATCTGCAGTGATTCTGGAGTCCCCCAAAATAAAGTCAGCCACTGTTTCCCCTGTTTCCCCATCTATTTCCCAGGAAGTGATGGGACCAGATGCCACGATCTTTGTTTAATGAATGTTGAGCTTTAAGCCAACTTTTTCACTCTCCACTTTCACTTTCATCAAGAGGCTTTTAGTTCCTCTTCACTTTCTGCCATAAGGGTGGTGTCATCTGCATATCTGAGGTTATTGATATTTCTCCCGACAATCTTGATTCCAGCTTGTGCTTCTTCCAGCCCAGTGTTTCTCATGATGTACTCTGCATAGAAGTTAAATAAGCAGGGTGACAATATACATGTCCCTGGGGAATAAAATCCCCTCGAGTTAAGAACCATGTATCCATCCTAGTACCACTAATAGTTAAGCACTCAGGCTTTGATAGTGCTCCTCCCTGGCTCAGCATATTTCATTCAGTACAAATGTTCCAAATTTATCTTTCTTATTTCATTTTCTCTGGGTACATCCCTTGCTCCAGCAAATTATCCCAATCTTTGTTACCTAAATATAGCCTGTATTTTTGCCCTTGTCTACTCGGTTTCTTTCATCTTAATACAAATTCTTTTCAGTTTCTCCTCCTAAAATTCCACCCAATCTCCGAAGTCTTTCTCAAAAGCTGCCATCCCTAGAGACTTCTGTAATACTCTCAGCCAGAAATTATGGCTCCCTTCTCTATGTTGCTTCCATCTAGGATTTGTCTCTTAGGACACTAAACTGATAGCAACACTCTTTGAATTGCAGCTACCTGCGCCCTCTTCTTCCTTACTATACTGTTAACTCCTCAGAAATGGCAGTCATGCCTCAGTTATAGTTACAACCCTAACCATGTCTGATCTCTATTAAGAGTACAATAAATATTTTGGAATTAAATGCTATTTAAAAAAAATCCTGATGCCTACAGTGAGAAAGAAAATGAAACTCTTAGTCACTTAGTCGTGTCCAACTCTTTGTGACCCCATGGACTATAGCCCACCAGGCTCCTCTGCCTGTGGAATTCTCCAGGAAAGAACACTGGAGTGAAACATAGATTCAGTGTCCGGATACTTCCTTTAGTCTTGTCCACCCAGCAGAGAGAAATGTAGTACTGAGCTGCCCCGTGCAGACAGTGTCCAGTTGCAAGAGTTTCCAGCTTCCAAGTAAACTGGAGTATATGTCCCCAGTTTTGCTAGTGGGATCATAACTGTTTCTGTCTCTTACACAGCTTGGTGATGTTTGAGAGACAAGAACAGTTACTATGTCAGTGCTGAAGGGGGCAAAGTGGCTGAGTCATGCTGGGGGTGCTAACAGGACTGGTGGCAGGAAGCAAGTAGGAGTCCTGAGCAAGGGAGCTCTAGTCTAGAAAGCAGCCTACCATGCAAGGAGGCAAGATGTGGCCTGTGTCTGTGGAGGCTGATTGCTGGCCAAGACAGTCTTTTGGTTCAGAGTATGTTTCCCAAAGCCAAAGGTGTGGCCTAATGGAACTTTCTCTGGTTTGACATAAATCCCAATTGTTAAAATCTCATAAAAATCCACATCCCAAAATGATGGAACACATAATCAATCATTCCTGACATCTTCCAGGCCTGTGGTATAAACACTGTGATTGGGGAGAGGGACAGAGGAACTTTGGAAACGTCTTTAAGATCATTATAGACATTTGGGCAGGGACTACTTTAAGGGCTGTTATATTTATAGTCAGTACGCAAGGTACATGCTACCATCAGATGGGGCTTATGCTGTAGAATAGCATGAAACTGACAACTGGTAAACATGTGAAGCCAGTGCCCTTTCAGAGTTTAAATAGAAAAGTGACATTTCACAATGTGTCACACAAGTCCACCAGACTGGCTGTAAGCCAACGCAAAACATATTTAGTACTTCATTCCAGAAGATCTTCATGAGCAGTAATATACATTTACCGTACTTTCCATCTAATCTCTACCCCAAATACGATTGTTGGTACAACATGCCCTGCCCCAGCCCTACTGGGAACTGCAGGGTTTTGTGGCTCCAGCCTCCTCTTGGGACTGCATATTTGCAGCTGTCTGATGAGACTTCACAGGAACTACAGGTTTCAGTTCTTATACAATTGAAAGCTGCCTTATTGGTGGCAAGGTGGGGGCGGGGGCATGAAAGCAGAGCGAATTCAGGACTCTTGCATTTTAAATCATATTTTGAATGAATGTAACACATATCAATAACTGCAGAACAGAATATTGTTTCTCTGAGCCAAGCTTCCAACAAGAGACTGTTGCTTATCTTCATTCTTGTCATACACTTCTCCTCCCTCAGCCCCCTTCTTTTCTGCCCCCATGTTCATTTGTGATTGTTGAATTTCCTTTGAAGCACATTTTCTTATCCACATTGTATGTTGCTAGAGCTCTTTTATTTGGGATTTTTCACACATCCTTCACATCTTCTTTGCAGCTCCAGTCAATAAGCGCTAAGACCTAAATGCGCCTTTGCACTTCATGGCTATTCCCTTATCACATGCATTTTCTGTTGCCTCAAGGAAGACCTGTACAATTTTTGTTATTGAAATCTGAATTTTTTCCTTCCCAAGCAGATGGAGGATGTGTAAATGTGTCTAAAGACTTAGAATAGCATTAAATCTGTTTTTTTCCCCTTCCTAAAAAGCCCTGGGAGTCAGACTATTTCTGACCCATTAAAACCAAGAGAGGAGAAAAGCAGCAATAATTGCACAATCCGGAGAAAATTGCAAGAGCTTGTTATCAAGCCTCTCTTGACACAAAGACTTTAGTTTGGATAAGGGAATCAGTATCCCCATCTTTGGCAACACAGTATGATTCCCAAGTCATTCATGGATGGAATTACATGGATGGACTTCTATTATACATTCTATTATACAATGGACTTCTCAGGTGGCTCAGTGGTAAAGAATCTGCCTGCCAATGCAGGAGACACAGGATACGTGGGTTTGAAACCTGGATCAGGAAGATACCTTGGAGGAGGAAATGGCAACCTTCTCCAGTATTCTTGCCTGGAGAAATCCATTGATAGGAAGTCTGGTAGGCTACAGTCGATGGAGTTACAATGAGTCAGACATGACTGAGTGAGTGCACATGCACATTATATAATATATTGACTAAAAGATGTGAGGCTTTTATTGTGCTATTTGTCAGGGCCTCTTGCCAGGAGATGTGTGGGAAATATGCTATACAGATAGTCTCACCTTACCTACCTGCTACACTCATAATCTCCTTCATAAATTGATTTGGTGGATATTAGATACATTTCTCAGAAAAATAAGATCATCTTGGGTGGGTTAGGTTCTCCAGGATAGATCACTAAGGACAAATTAACCCTTAATAGGATACTCCTCCGGTTTTATCTTACATTTTTATGTATTTATTTACTTCCAACAAGCCACTCTTTGATCACATGACACACACATACACACATCTCATGCTATTTTACATTTCAAAGGCTTCAAGTCACCTATTCTCATTGATACAAACATCCCTCCCTTCTCCATTCATGTGACTCTAATAAATCACCTCTGACTGAGCTTTTCTGACTCCTTCCCAGCCCATCCATCCACCAGCAGAGTTAGGTATGCTCTCTAGACACCCATCGTAATCCAAGTGTGTGTGGTATCATATTGTAAATGTTTACAATATTGGACTAAAATACTCTTCTTTGCCTTGTCTTTTATTAAACTTAAATTCCTTGAGGACTTGGTCAACACTGTGCCCAAGAAGTAGTAGTTGCTCAATAAATTTTCATAAATAGCAACTTAATTAGCAGTCACACCACAACTTCTGTCTCCAGGAGTCCCCGTCCAGCACACTATCTCCCTCTCTTCCTGCACAACACCAACCGTGATGCTCTCCTTAGATACTCAAATTCACTTCTAGAAGAGTCTGAGTCATTAGCAGCAAAGAAGTCTTTGTGTGTCTACCTAATTTTGGGAAATCCGGTATCATTTGAGATGGAGGCAGAGTGGATTATACATGTGAAATCTCGAGGCAGCAGAAGCATGTGTTCCAGGAGAAAAAGTGGGGATCTGAGATATCTTAAAGTGGACAGAGGTGTGTCTACAGAGGCTACTCAGGGGACAACTGGCATCATACTGTTGACACCTGTAGGTAAGTCAGGTCCTATAGTTGCATTGCTCTACATGGAATGGCAAGAATTTCTCAGGCTCTGCTGTCACTCAGGAAGATTTACTGACATTTATTCACCCACTCAATGAGTTTCTAATCCAACAAATAAAATAAAGATTCTCCCTGTATCTTATACTGCATGGAGTTTTCTCTTATCACGACGATCTCTTCTTCCTCAAGTATTCACAGCTCTTAGAGGTCAGTGTTTCCTGCAGGTTCCCATCTTACTTTTGCTGTCACTCCCTGAGAGCATTTAACTACTACTCCCTTACAGCTCTGAAAGCAAGCCTGCAGTCACAGAATCTCAATATTGGACAGAATCTTTAAGTCCATCAGAGTTCACCTCTCTTATTATACACCTAAGGAAACCAACATCCAAGAAAGTTAACATGTTTTGCTCAAGTGTTCACAATTAGAAGGAGAGCAGGGATGAGAAATCTAGATAATCTCAAGATCACTCTTCCACTGATTAATAAATTATGTCTTGTCATATTTATGTTGATACATGCTTTATCTTCTCTTTGAAGAGCTAATACTTGTCTGATTTATTTTTGTATGAGTCTGAATCCAGAAGGGAAAGAGACTGAACTTTAAAACTGAGCAACGTATACTGAACTTCAGGGACTATCTGCAAAACTGTGGTGGGTATGCTTTCCTTAACCAACAGAAGAGAGTGCACTACTCTAGGATGAG
The DNA here is from genome assembly GCA_917880005.1 of Nanger dama. Taxonomy (NCBI): domain Eukaryota; kingdom Metazoa; phylum Chordata; class Mammalia; order Artiodactyla; family Bovidae; genus Nanger; species Nanger dama. The sequence goes on along the minus strand of CAKJTW010000017.1, from coordinate 35,721,273 downwards.
CAGCTACAGGGAACCATTACTTCCCTGGGCATGAAGGACAGGACACTAAGCATTTATTAGAACCTGAAGAGAGTGGCTCTGTGAGTAAAGCAGCCCATCTAGGATAATTCAGTAAGAAGGGAGTCAGGAGATAACTACCACAACTTCGTTTTTTACCTACCCTCGATCTCATGCCAGTATCTCCCACTGGCCAAACCTAATGAGAAGCAGTAAGGCAAGGGATCCTGTACAGATGCAAGCTATGTGTATCCACAACTCTGAGCTGAGGGTGAATAGTAAATCTGAAGAAAAATGGGAGACACCAAAAGAAATGCTTAGTACTCTGCCTTGTACAGAGTAGAGGCTCAGGAATTTTTTTAGTGTTTTTGATGACAAAAACATTCATATCTTTATTTTATATTTCAGTGTGAAGTCTTGATTTTCTAACTCAATTATAAAAGTATTGAGGGTTTCCTCACATTGTATAAGGTAATGCTGTACCCAGCTGCTACTGCTAAGTCATGTCAGTCATGTCCAACTTTGTGTGATGTGCAGCCCCATAGACAGCAACCCAACAGGCTTGTCTGTCCCTGGGATTCTCCAGGCAAGAATACTGGAGTGGGGAGTAAGCATTAAATAAGTGTTTGGTAAAAGAAAGATTAAGCAGCCCACATAAACAAAAAGTAGAATCATTTTTCCTGGACAATAATAAGGCAGCCTCTTTACAAATATGTGTGAAAGCCAGGCTCAGTTAGTGGAGCAGACTCAACATTTCCATACACTGCCAAAGATGACACTCTCCTGTTACTTAAAAGCCTTCATGAACTCTCTGCAAGTCATTTCCATGTTTTGTAGGTTTTTTTCATCTACATTAGAAGTTTGAGGAACAGAGGGGACTATACATTCTTTAATATATTTATTGTCTTTTAAATCTCAACACTGTTTACTGTATGACTAGTTCCATTGTTCTTCAATTCCACTAGATATTAACTATCACAATGGTGTAATCACTCATCTAGAGCCAGACATCCTGGAATGTGAAGTCAAGTGGGCCTTAGGAAGCATCACTACAAACAAAGCTAGTGGAGGTGATGGAATTCCACTTGAGCTATTTCAAATCCTGAAAGATGATGCTGTGAAAGTGCTGCACTCAATATGCCAGCAAATTGGGAAAACTCAGCAGGGCCACAGGACTGGAAAAAGTCAGTTTTCATTCAAATCCCACAGAAAGGCAATGCCAAAGAATGCTCAAACTACCACACAATTGCACTCATTTCACATGCTAGTAAAGTAATGCTTAAAATTCTCCAAGCCAGGCTTCAGCAATACGTGAACCATGAACTTCGAGATGTTCAAGCTGGTTTTAGAAAAGGCAGAGGAACCAGACATCAAATTGCCAACATCTGCTGGATTATGGAAAAAACAAAGAGAGTTACAGAAAAACATCTATTTATGCTTTATTTACTACTATGCCAAAGCCTTTGACTGTGTGGATCACAATAAACTGTGGAAAATTCTGAGACAGATGGGAATACCAGACCACCTGACCTGCCTCTTGAGAAATCTGTATGCAGGTCAGGAAGCAACAGTTAGAACTGGACATGGAACAACAGACTGGTTCCAAGTAGGAAAAGGAGTACATCAAGGCTGTATATTGTCACCCTGCTTATTTAACTTCTATGCAGAGTACATCATGAGAAACGCTGGGCTGGAAGAAACACAAGCTGGAATCAAGATTGCTGGGAGAAATATCAATAACCTCAGATATGCAGATGACACCACCCTTATGGCAGAAAGTGAAGAGGAACTAAAGAGCCTCTTGATGAAAGTGAAAGAGGAGAGTGAAAAAATTGGCTTAAAGCTCAACATTCAGAAAATGAAGATCATGGCACCTGGTCCCATCACTTCATGGGAAATAGATGGGGAAACAGTGTCACCTTTATTTTGGGGGGCTCCAAAATCACTGCAGATGGTGACTGCAGCGTGAAATTAAAAGACACTTACTCCTTGGAAGAAAAATTATGACCAACCTAGATAGTATATTCAAAAGCAGAGACATTACCGATTAAGGTCCGTCTAATCAAGGCTATGGTCTTTCCTGTGGTCATGTATGGATGTGAGAGTTGGATTGTGAAGAAGGCTGAGCACCAAAGAATTGATACTTTTGAACTGTGGTGTTGGAGAAGACTCTTGAGAGTCCCTTGGACTACACAGAGATCCAACCAGTCCATTCTGCAGGAGATCAGCCCTGGGATTTCTTTGGAAGGAATGATGCTAAAGCTGAAGCTCCAGTACTTTGGCCACCTCATGCAAAGAGTTGACTCACTGGAAAAGACTCTGATGCTGGGAGGGATTGGCGGCAGGAGGAGAAGGGGATGACAGAGGATGAGATGGCTGGATGGCATTACTGACTCGATGGACATGAGTTTGCGTGAACTCCGGGAGTTGGTGATGGATGGGGAGGTCTGGCATGCTGCGATTCATAGGGTGGCAGAGTTGGACAAGACTGAGCGACTGAACTGAACTGAGGATGTATAGTTTGACTATCAAACATATACACTCTCAGGTTATTATACGGGTAACATATTCTTTAGAAACCTCATATCTATAGCAAGAACATACTGAAAAACCTAAGAAAAAACCCAAGTGTTAAGTAAATATTAGTTTACGCTGAAAGAATAAATACTGATAGAGGATTCAGAGCCTCCTTGAATATAACTTTATGCTTTAAAGAGTTTTTTTTTAATTCTTATAAAATTTTATCCTTTAATTCCACTTCTCCTCTCATTAAGCACACTGCCAAGAGCTGGACACTGTGAAAAATGACCAAGGCAGCTCATGCTCACAAAGCTTTCCAGCAGCTTAAGAAGACCAGAGGAGTCAAGCTCAAGGTTGGTTCATGGCTCAGCTGTGGGATAGTTCTGTGGAATGCAAAGGCCCCTTTTGAATTCATGGTATCTTTCCTTATTAGCAAACTAGTAAAGAAGAGATTTTTTAGAGGATGAACATATACCTGTAGTCATCTCATTAGTGATTGTTATAGGCAAAAGTGAGGGGCTTTGCATGCCCATGTTACTAGAAGAAGACTTCCCTAGAACCATCACATTAATGTGGGAGGCTTTCTAAGAGCTTCTCTCCTGATCCCTCTTTCTACAAAAAATACATGACTCTCACTGAAGCCAGTGGGATTTGTCCATGCCTCTCCAAGGATAGAATGTAACTTCTATGTACTAAGAGTCATGAAAACCGTAAAAGAATTAGCTTTGTCTTTATATGCTTATTCCTACATCCATGACCTTAGCTTTCTCTCTCTTTCTTGTGGACACCTCCTCTCAGGAAGGCTAACCTGAAATGAGACATAAATGAATGAATATGATATTTTATGTGTTCCTCCCTAGGCAGGAAAAAAAAAAAAACTAACACACAAGATAAATAGGATGCTACTCAGTAGGAGGAAAGGCTTCTGAAATGGAGCAGGTGGGCTTAGCTTTATATCTTTTGTTCATTGCCTGGTGTTCGGCTATTTCTTTCAGGACTTTTCAGGAGGAGAAACCATTGTAGGTATTTTAAACAGTAGTAAATTTAATACAGAGAATTAGAAGCGTATCCAACCATTCGGGTGGCTGGTGGGCTAAGATCAGAGAGGTCTCTGCTGGCTTGAGGAGTCTAGAAGTATCAGAAACTCAGGGAAGCTGCTACCAAAAATCTCAACTGTTTGTGGTGCAAAAACGGATGATGCTCAAGAGAACGCTGGTGAAATCCAGTTTCCTCTTCCATCTGCTAGTGCCTGTGCACTTTCTGCCACAGAAAATAATGCTTTCTCTTTCTTCCCTCCTGCCTTCCAAATCTCACAGAAATGCATCTTAATGGGAAAATCCAAACCAAATAAAGAGAATAGGTTTGTTACTAACAGATAAGAAACAATATCTGACATATGAACTGGGTAAAAGAGATTTTAAAAATTTTCACTAAATAAATGGATGAATGAATAGATGGTAGGATGAAGATGGTGGATGAATGGATGGATGGACATGGATGGATATTTTTTCACAGAATAGGCCACTACTCCCCAGAGACTGATACAATGGGGTTCAGTGTCAGGTAAAATTAGACTAGAAGACTGGTAAGGCCATTTTAGACTCTTAGGTCTGTGGGCCTCATGCTTGAACTGACTGCACCTACCAGGCCAGAGCTCTCTTTTTCTTTGCTCAAGGACTCGAGTCTCTAATTTTAGATATTTTCTAATCTGTCATGAGAAAATTTACAGATATATTATGGATTCTCTTCTAGAATCTACAAACCTTGTCATGAAGGTTAATGCTTCATTCTACCTACTAGTAAAGAATGTTCATGTAATAGCAGGACACGTGTGTGTGTGTGTGTGTGTGTGTGTGTGTGTGTGTGTGCATGTTCTCTGTCAGACACACACTCAATTTTCTATTTATGTCTTGTTCAGAGATTAGTCCTAATTTAGAAAGTTTAATAAGAAATGGACATCTCACATAGATGCAATTTTACCTTTGTTAGATGTAATTATCCACTATTGTTAATAAAACTCTATGGATAAACTATATTAGAAAAGATCAGGATTTCAGCTGATAGAGACCTGAGTCTAAATACCAATTATGAAAGTGATTTCCTGAATGACAAAACAAGCATTTCACCTCTCAGACCCTCAGTTTCTTAACTTGAAATTAATCTTGAACTATATAATCACTTTCACTTTCATCAAGAGGCTTTTAGTACTTCTTCACTTTCTGCCATAAAGGTAGTGTCATCTGCATATCTGAGGTTATTGATATTTCTCCCGGCAATCTTGATTCCAGCTTGTGGTTCTTCCAGCCCAGCATTTCTCATGATGTACTCTGCATTGAAGTTAAACAAGCAGGGTGACAATATACAGCCTTGATGTACTCCTTTTCCTAATTGGAACCAGTTTGTTGTTCCATGTCGGTTCTAACAGTTGCCTACTAACCTGCATACAGGTTTCTCAAGAGGCAGGTCAGGTGGTCTAGTATTCCCATCTGTTTCAGAATTTTCCACAGTTTATTGTGATCCACACAGTCAAAGGCTTTGGCATGGTAGTAAATAAAGCAGAAATAGATGTTTTTCTGAAACTCTCTTGCTTTTTCCATAATCCAGCAGATGTTGGCAATTTGATCTCTGGTTCCTCTGTGTTTTCTAAAACCAGCTTGAACATCTGGAAGTTCACAGTTCACATATTGCTGCAGCCTGGCTTGGAGAATTTTGAGCATTACTTTACTAGCATGTGAGATGAGTGCAATTGTGCGGTAGTTTGAGCATTCTTTGGCATTGCCTTTCCTTGGGATCTGAATGAAAATTGCTGTTTTCCGCTTGATGAAAGTGAAAGAGGAGAGTGAAAAAGTTGGCTTAAAGCTCAACATTCAGAAAACGAAGATCATGGCATCTGGTCCCATTACTTCATGGAAATAGATGGGGAAACAGTGGAAACAGTGACTGACTTTATTTTTGGGGGCTCCAAAATCACTGCAGATGGTGACTGATGCCATGAAATTAAAAGATGCTTACTCCTTGGAAGGAAAGTTATGACCAACCTAGATAGCACATTAAAAGAAGAGATATTACTTTGCCAACAAAGGTCCACCTACTCAAGGCTATGTTTTTCCAGTGGTCATGTATGGATGTGAGAGTTGGACTGTGAAGAAGGCTGAGCACCGAAGAATTGAAGCTTTTGAACTGTGGTGTTGGAGAAGACTCTTGAGAGTCCCTTGGACTGCAAGAAGATCCAACTAGTCCATTCTGAAGGAGATCAGCCCTGGGTGTTCACTGGAAGGAGTGATGCTAAAGCTGAAACTCCAGTACTTTGGCCACCTCATGCAAAGAGTTGACTCACTGGAAAAGACTCTGATGCTGGGAGGGATTGGGGGCAGGAGGAGAAGGGGACAACAGAGGATGAGATGGCTGGATGGTATCACCAACTCGATGGACATGAGTTTGAGTGAACTCTGGTAGTTGGTGATGGAAAGGGAGGCCTGGAGTGCTGCGATTTATGGGGTCGCAAAGAGTCAGACAGGACTGAGCAACTGAACTGAACTGATATCATCTCTGATACTATTTAGAGCTCAAGAGTTTTGGTTTTATAATTTAACTATTGCCTGTATTAAAAAAAAATGTGACTATTAGTTATTGGCAACATTGCAACCTTGTTTGCATGTTGTTTTCATGACCTCCTAATTCTTTTCTGACCACTCATTCTATCACGTCAGGATTTTGTGGTTGGTTTTACTATAACCTAAGGTATTTAAAGATTCCTTCAGCAATTTTCTTGACCTTTAAAGATTTCATGAAAGAAAAATGTGTTGTTTAATGCTAAAGAGACCTTATTGAAAGATCACAAATTTTTATCTGTACTCCTTCTCTTATCACTGGACTTGGGATGGCATCAAGTATTACTGAGGTGAGGTGAGGTGAGGTGAAGTCGCTCAGTTGTGTCCGACTCTTTGCGACCCCTGGACTATAACCTACTAGGCTTCTCTGTCCATGGGATTCTCCAGGCAAGAATACTGGAGTGGATTGCCATTTCCTTCTCCAGGGGATCTTCCTGACCCAGGGATCGAACCCAGGTCTCCCGCATTGGAGGCAGATGCTTTAACCTCTGAGCCATCAGGGAATGGTGTGAATATGATGTTTGGCCAGAGATCAATAGTATATGAATACTGCTTTGGCTCAGGATTTCTCCTGTCAACAGATTCCCTATGGGAAAAATATGTACAAAGGAGCTAGGGCACAAAGAAGCTAAAGCAAAGTAATGATTCATTATTTAGCGGATTTTAACCCCAGACTCCAGTGAGTTGGATCATGTGGAAAGCTCCCTTTACTTCAGTTAAACAGGCCAAACAACCTTGAAGCAAAGCAATTCTGGATAATTGCTATACCTATTCTACCCTCAATGCATTAATTCTAGTGTTAGATCTTACCACTATGTTAAAAGGCCAATCCAAAATGTACCACCTGCCAGAGCCTGAGAAGCTAGAGCTGGAGGGAGAAAAGAAGAGAATCTGTATCCAATGCCTGATGCTAAGCTGACCTAGAAAGTGAACAGGGCAGTAGTCCTAGTCCTGGGTACCAGGTAAGAGGACAAGGAAAGAGAGAAAACAATGGTTAAGACTGCTCCCCACCCTATCACTGACTTCTGAAAAGGAAAGGAGAAATGCTCTGACTGTATGCAATGAACTGTTAGTCACTTTCAGTTCCAACCCTAGAATACTGCAGGCTAAGCCTAATACTGGTTTCGTATTTTTCAGGGCCCAGTGCAAAATGGAAATGTAGGGCCCCAGCCAGAGGTGGGAAAGTCAACATCTCCTTTTTGCAAGGGTGTTCCTCCAACTCATGGCAGACAGGCAATTCCCAAGGGCTTGCAGTCTCCACACAGGACCCAGGGGGTACCTGAAGTCCTGGGTGAAGAGTAGTAGGGTGTGGGGAGGTTGGACATAGCCTGGTGAGTCAGAGGGCAGAAGCAGACAACCCATGCAAAGGAGGCAGGAGGAGGCTTGAGGAGAGGCTGGTATGAGCCAAGGACACTCTGAGCACATGCTCCATTGTCCCATCAGACTTTGCTTATACAACATAAATTCAAAGATTAAATTGGTAAGAATTCAAAGATAGCAATGGCATGTCATTAAAATCTAAGTGTGGGGCTCCTCTGAGCAAAGACCCCATGTGACTAGACTGACTGCTTGCCTGGGGAGGTGATTTTGCCACAGTCCAAGCTTTCCTATCCAGGTTACTGCTCTTACCCTCCCAAAGAGCTACAAAGTGTCTGGCAGGGGAGGGACAAATGGATGGGCATGGGCTGCAAGTGAGATGGGCATCCAAGGTCCAAATAGGAAAATCCCACCAACTTGTCATTCTTATCCACTTTTCCATGTACGGTTTGGGGCAATTAATGACTTCCTGCAAAGCCTTGCTTGATTCTTTTTGGCAAGTCTCATCTACCCAAGAGAGTTTCTGAAGTACAGCAAAGGACTGTGAGCTTTGGAGCCATGGAGACCTGGATCCAAATTTGATCCTGGTTCAATTGAGTGCAAACTATTTTATCTGTTTGAGCCTCAGTCTCCTCAAATGTCAAATGCAGATACTAAGATCTCCTATAGAGTGTATATAATAAAGTGTCTGACAGAGTATAGTAGTATGGTATCTGCCTGGGGAAGTAACCTCCATCAGCAGGAATTTCGCATAAAGACTTTCAGCATCATGTCCTGTAGCTGATGTCTCCAGTCAAGAGCCTATATCCATCTAAAAATGGCTTTCCAGGCTTTTTAGCAGCTACATCATCAGCCATATTTAGTCTTGTGGCTTTCTTGCCTGTGGCTTCTGGTGTGCCCTGGTACCTCCTGCTTCCCTGGAGAGCTCTAGGCATATGGAAAAGTCAAGGTTCTTTTCGTTATCAGCCCTCTGGTTCTTGCTGAGCCCTTCAAGAGCACTGACAAGGTGGCATCACCCGTCAAGGAACTGGTGAGAGGGCCCCAGAGTAGCATTCAGAGAGAAGGAAAAGTCTGTCCCATGACCATGCCACACATCTCCTTAGTCTCATGGGATTAAGCTTGGGGCAGGATCTGGGTCTCCTGAGTCTCACAGCAGAGGTGAATTTCCAGTCTCCATTAGGCCCTTCTTCCAGAGGATGGATGCCAACTGTGCCCTTCTGACACTATCTGAACTTTGTACATTAGGCAACTGGGGATTTGGCAGAAGTCCCAAATCACTCTGCAGAAAGCTCCAAAGGACTCAGGAATACCTATGCAAATAGGACTCTGAGAACAGTCTCTGTTATCCTGTTCTTTTCTGAGATAGATTTGCTAACTCAGTTTTAATAGTGCCTCTGAGCTATATTCCTGTGTGCTGTATATATATATACACACACACACACACACACACACATATACATATACATAAAGATTCTATGTTTATCTCACTTTACAGTCAGATTTCAAACCTGAGGGGACTGCTCTGCTAGTCAGCCTTCAGTGGGTGCCCTTGCTTTGTAAGAGCTCAGTGAATGCTTGCTGATCTAGTTTATACAGGTCAACCCTGTGAAGTGGTTCTGATTTAAGTGACAGGCTTACCTCACAGTAACACACACACAAACACACTCTTTGTGTTTAAATGAGGGTCTACCACTATGGATTTGCCACTTGGCATCTGGGCCTCTGCCTTTTACACCAGAGCATATTTAGCTTTAACGTGCACAGGAACCACTTGAAGATCCTATTAAAATGCAGATTCTGACCCAGTCATTCTAGGGTGGAGCTTGAGATTCTGCTTTTACAAGCAGGCTCTCTGGTACTGCCTGTGCTGTTCTGAGGACTGCAATCAGAACGGATGTCAACAGTGGAGAGGCCTTGCTTCTACCTCTTCGGCCTCCATTGTGCTTGCTGAGTTACAGGGTCCTTTAGATGGAGTTTCTGGTCCCTTTCTCTCCTCACTTCTTAATTCAGGCTCTGTTTTCTTTGGCTCCCCAGACCTTACTTTGGAACTGGAAACTCAGGGCCAAAAGTCGACATTTTCATGACAGTCCCATTGGAGTTCCATCAGAGTTCAGAGCAAGGTTAAATTTGCTCTGGCTGGGCTGCTGACAATCACTTTAGGGTGCCCAAACTCCCAGACTTAAAGATGGAAATATAATATCTCCCCAAGGAAGCATTTTTATTGAGTCCATGAATAAGAGAGCACGCCTTTTGTTGCATCTAATTTCAGCTTTACTCCTTCCATGTGGCATGCCTGCAAGGCAGCGGTGCTCATGGCTGGTGACGTCGGAAATGAGGCAGGATTTAGAAAAACCTGGAACTTATGTAAAAGTAGAAAGCTATTTAAAACATCATAAATGGCTACATGGAGCCCGTGCTTCTTTTGATATTATTCAGGATTTAAAAATCATTAGATTATTTGTCTGGGAAAGAAACAGTGTAGAGCCTCTTTCTCTCTCTTTTCGCTTTCTCACCACCACTAAAAGTATATGCTTCCCTGGTGGCTCAGAGGTTAAAGCGTCTGCCTCCAATGCGGGAGACTTGGTTTTGATCCCTGAGTCGGGAAGATCCCCTGGAGAAGGAAATGGCAATCCACTCCGGTATTCTTGCCTGGAGAATCCCATGGACGGAGAAGCCTAGTAGGTTACAGTCCAGGGGGTCACAAAGAGTCGGACACGACTGAGCGACTTCACATTCACCTTACCAAAGATGGTTGGCATAGAAAGATCAGGAGGATGTACATCTGCTGGGTTTTAAAATTGTATTGCAAATAACACAGATAGAAGGCAGTTGATGTTACCTCATAAGGCAATAAAACTGAAGATGTTTTCTTCAGTTCCATTCAGTCACTGAGTCATGTCCAACTCTGCGACCCCATAAATCGCAGCATGCCAAGCCTCCCGGAGTTCACTCAGACTCACGTCCATCAAATCAGTGATGCCATCCAGCCATCTCATCCTTTGTCGTCCGCTTCTCCTCCTGCCCCCAATCCCTCCCAGCATCAGAGTCTTTTTCAATGAGTCAACTCTTCGCATAAGGTGGCCAAAGTACTGGAGTTTCAGCTTTAGCATCATTCCTTCCAAAGAAATCCCAGGGCTGATCTCCTTCAAAATGGACTGGTTGGATCTCCTTGCAGTCCAAGGGACTCTCAAGAGTCTTCTCCAACACCACAGTTCAAAAGCATCAATTCTTCGGCGCTCAGCCTTCTTCACAGTCCAACTCTCACATCCATACATGACCACTGGAAAAACCATAGCCTTGACTAGATGGACCTTAGTCTGCAAAGTAATATCTCTGCTTTTGAATATGCTATCTAGGTTGATCATAGCTTTCCTTCCAAGGAGTAAGCGTCTTTTAATTTCATGGCTGAAGTCATCATCTGGAGTAATTTTGGAGCCCCACAAAATAAAGTCTGACACTGTTTCCACTGTTTCCCCATCTATTTCCCATGAAGTGATGGGACCAGATGCCATGATCTTAGTTTTCTGAATGTTGAGCTTTAAGCCAACTTTTTCACTCTCCTCTTTCACTTTCATCAAGAGGCTTTTTAGTTCCTCTTCACTTTCTGCCATAAGGGTGGTGTCATCTGCATATCTGAGGTTATTGATATTTCTCCCAGCAATCTTGATTCCAGCTTGTGTTTCTTCCAGCCCAGCATTTCTCATGATGTACTCTGCGTAGAAGTTAAATAAGCAAGGTGACAATATACAGCCTTGACGTACTCCTTTTCCTACTTGGAACCAGTCTGTTGTTCCATGTCCAGTTCTAACTGTTGCTTCCTGACCTGCATACAGATTTCTCAAGAGGCAGGTCAGGTGGTCTGGTATTCCCATCTGTCTCAGAATTTTCCACAGTTTATTGTGATCCACACAGTCAAAGGCTTTGGCATAGTCAATAAAGCAGAAATAGATTTTCTTAGAACTGTTTAAATAATCAGAATGGCCATCATCAGAAAAGTCTGCAAACAATAAATGCTGGAGAGGGTGTGGAGAAAAGGAAACCCTCTTACAATGTTGGTGGGAATGCAAACTGGTACTTCCATTATGGAGAACAGTGTGAAAATTCCTTAAAAATCAGGGAATAGAACCGCCATGTGCTGTGCTGTGTCTAAGATGGTCAGTCGTGTCTGACTCTTTGTGACCCCATGGCCTGTAGCCTGCCAGCCTCCTCTGTCCATCGGGATTCTCCAGGCAGGAATATTGGAGTGGGTTGCCTGCCCTCCTCCAGGGAATCTTTCCAACCCAGGGATCAAATCCAGGTCTCCAACTTTGCAGGTGGATTCTTTACCATGTGAGCCTCCAGGGAAGCCCAAGAATACTGGAATGGGTAGCCTAACCTTTCTCCTGGGGATCTTCCTGACCCAGGAATCAAAGAGGGTCTCCTGCATTACAGGCAGATTCTTTACCAGCTGAGGTACTAGGGAAGTCCTTAGAACTGCCATAAAATCCAGCAATTTCATTGCTAGGCTTACACCCTGAGGAAACCAGAATTTTAAAAGGTACATGTACCCCAAAGCTCATTGCAGCACTATTTACAAGAGCTAGGACATGGAAACAAACTAAATGACCATCAGCAGATGAATGTATAAGGAATTATGGTATACACACACACACACACACACACACTACACACACACACACACACACACACACAATGGAATATTACTCAGCTATAAAAAGGAACACATTCGAGTCAGTGCTAATGAGCTGGATGAACCTAGAGCCTATTATACAGAGTGAAGTAAGTCAGAAAGAGAAACACAAATACCATATATTAATGCATATATATGGAATTTAGAAAGATGGTACCAATGATCTTACATGTGGGGCAACAAAGGAGACACAGATGTAAATAACAGACTTTTGGATTCAGTGGGAGAAGGTGAGGGTGGGATTATTTGAGATAAGAGCATTGAAACATGTACATTACCATATGTAAAACAGATGACCAGTGCAAGTTCAACGCATGAAGCAAGGCACCCAAAATTGGTGCTCTGGGACAACTCAGAGGGATATGGTGGGGAAGGGGTTCAGGATGGAGGGAAACATGTATACCTATGGCTAATTCATGCTGATATATGGCAAAAACATTGCATTATTGTAAAGTAATTATCCTCCAATCAAAATACATTAACTAATTGAAAAAATAAAATAAAAATCAAACAGATATGTAAGAATAAAATAAAAGCCTGGAACATTATTCTTTTAGTTGCTGGAGAAAATTTTCTCCCCTATCAGAAGTAACAATTATTGGTACTAAATGTTTCACAGTCTGGAAATTTGGGGTTTCCCAGAGGAAATTTCACCTCCAAGGAGCCCCAGAAAAGAAAGTGCATCTTTTTAAAAAGTACAGCTGAAGTAGCTTGTAAAGATGTCATGATTCAATACTAAATTAAAAGTCATTCTATGCATGTTCTATGCATATACACTTAGATATAAGAAATGTTAGTGCTTTACTATTCCACCATTTAACTCAGGGATTTTAATCCCAATCCATCGCTTAACCAAATTTGAGTAAGTAGGATATAGCAAAGAGATAAAGGAAAGTTAGATTTATTCACTAATATTTAAAAATATAACTTCCTATCACATATAGGATGTGATATCTGATTCTTATATTCCCAAACACTTAAGATTATGTGCCTTCTCTCTTTTTAGCTCATTTACCAGCTGAACTTCACCAACATAACCACAGGAGAGAGTTTCCATTTCTGTGTGGAATAAATCTTTAGAAAATAAATAAAGGGAGGACATACATTTTTATAGGACCACAACAGGTACTTGGGGGTTCATACATCTTGCCTATTCAGACCCTCAGGTTGAGTGGTAGCCTTTTTTCACAATAATTTTGAATCAATGCACATTTTACAAGAACAGGAAAAAAAAATTATGTTGACTGAACCACCACAAAAAGAATTTTATGGTGTTTTTGCTACCTGTGAGTAAATAAATATATATGCTTTTGGCATTCCTGGATATCTAATCTGCTAAGTGAACCAAAACAACTATTTGTCCTGCTTTTTTTGTCCTTTAAATAAATTCTAGAAATGTATCACAGCACTCAAGGGTGAGTGCTTCTGTGGTTTAAGTTGCAGGAAATATTACTGTGCAGCAAAATGTATGGTAAATGAGACGTCAGGAGACAGGGTTCCTCTCCTGATCTACCACTTACAAGTGGTATGGCCCTAGGCAAGTCACTTTGCTTTTTCAACTGTCAGTTTTCTTACCCACACTGGATCCCCACATAAACCCCTCTGAACACTATACCCAGGCACCATCTTAGAAAGCATAGGAAGAGGAACAGAAATCTGAAAGACTAAATTTACCTCAAAGATACCGAAGAAAACAAAAGATACAATTTCAACCAGAATAGAACTGGAAATATATTAATTGTCAAGTTAAAATCCTCCAGCACTTCTGCTACCAGGGGAAGGGGAAGTTTATGAGGAAGAAACAATTATAGAAAATACAGAAGCCAAATGTTCTCTATACATCTGAATCACCTTTATTACATTTAAAAACCTGCTATATCTCCTGCCAAGTCTCAAAGGTTCCTAAAATTCAACACGCCTAAAACAGAAGTCATGGCAATTTCCCATCCACAAACCACAGCCTTTATTTTCTATACCAGTGGCACTACCATCCATCCAAATCTAAAATCCAAAACACATGAGTCACTTTGCTTTTTATATTAAACCCATTCCCTAAGAACATTGAGTTTATTTACAAAACATATTTGGAATTTTTTCAATTTTAACTCTCTCTAGTACCACTTTTTATAGTCTCTTTTTCTCTGGCCTTTGTCTCTCTTTTCCATTATCTACCCAGAGACCGCGCTGAAAATGCTATCATGTTACCAACTATCCCCACAAAGATAGGTAGGTTTAATCGCTAAGTCATGTCCAACTCTTGCAACCCCATGGACTGTAGCCGCCAGGTTCCTCTGTCCATGGGACTTCCCAGGCAAGAATCCTGGAGTGGGTTGCCATATCTTTCTCCAGAAGATCTTCATGATCTGGGGATTGAACTCAGGTCTCCTGCATTGCAGTAAGATTCTTTACCAACTGAGCGACCAGGAAGCCTTTCCATTTGTATAAGGGGGCAATGGTAAAGAATCTACCTGCCAATGCAGGAGATGCAGATTCGATCCCTGGATTGGGAAGATTCCCTGGAATAAAAAATGGCAATCCACCCGGTATTCCTTCTTGGAAAAATTCATGAATAGAGGAGTCTGGAGGGCTACAGTCCATGAAGTCATAAACAGCGAGATATAACTGAGTGACTGAACATACACATTTGTATTAGAATAAAGTTTAAATCAGATATGAGGTTTACAAAGCCTCTCATGGTTTGTCTCCTGGCTCTTTTTCCACTACTACCTACTTTCTCTGTGTATTCACACTTCCTTCACTCTGTCCTCTGGGGTCTGTTCCCTCACACTAAATTATGTGCCCTACTATGGAATTTCTTCCCATTATTCCCCTGGTTAATTTTTGTCCTTCCTAGAGATTCCAGCTTCCTCAAAGATACCTCTAGATCCCCAGGCCAGGTCAGATGACTGGCTAAATGCACTCATTCTGTGTATATGGTGAAACTTCTTTACCAGTTCTTATCTTACTGTGTAATTGTACCTCCCCCACAGGATTGGTGGGGCCAGGTCTGACTTTGTATCTCAGATCCAGGGCTGGCATTCAATAAATAGAAAATTAATGAATAGAACAATTCTCTTTCTAGGGGATGGATTTTTCATGAGGTTGTCTCTTCAACCTTTATGGTGAAAAATTGCTTTTGGAAAATCCTAGCTAGATTTTTTTTTCCCCTCTTCAATTTATTGGTTAAGGTAAATAGGGACCACAGCAGGAAACAGGAAAATAAGGAATAGACTACTCTCTATTTCCATAAATTCTAGAAGATAACTTTAAAGAAATCTGTCTTTTCTTCTGTTAATAACTAGATGATAAAAGATACAAAATCGAAAGGAATTTGTTTGTCTACAAAATTGTCAAGTAGGCTAGCTGAGGCTGAAATTACTGCACAAGAGTTTTAAATCTAACTCTCCCAGAGTGAGGGAACTGTTCCCTCCTCCTTGCAACTTTATTTTAATTGCTTCCCTCTAAAGTTGCAGTAATTTTTTCTTGTATTACCCAGTTCTTGTACTAAATGCTGAAATGAGTGTAATACTTATTTTAACCTTGATGAGTAACGTTCAGGCAATTATTTCCAGTTCTAAATACTAAGTTTTAGGTTGGCACAGGAGAATTGCATGGTTGGGTAATTCCAGTACAACCAATAATGAGAACTTACAGTCTGTTTTGACCAGAGCCTGATTTATATTTGTATAAATGAGTTACATCCCCAATTTTTTTTTTTTTTTAAGTTGGTATTGTCTCACAGGCATCTAATGACTGGAGGCTTAAGTCCTGGACTCATCTACAAAGGGCCTAATTTCAAGTGATGGAAAGCAATAATAGCATTATTCCAAACACACACACACACCTCATTTACTTTATTTCTATATGAAAATATGTTCCATGCTTCAGCAGTGGGTACCAAGATGAGGAGGGCCTTGTACTTCTAATTGAGGTTAGCTGTTCCAGCCCCAGAGATGACAGTAGATAAGGAATAAAACTACTCCTGGCCTTAGCATTTGCAACTCTCCACTTCCAATGAACTGCCTCCACTACAGAGTATATTTTCCAGATGATCTGGATTAAAACTGTATAGAAAGAAGCAAAGACCAAACTCCCATGCCAAATTTGCCCCAAGGCTCCTGATTGAATGCTTATGTGTAGAAATGTGTTTGCCCTGAATTCAGAGACAGGCAAGCCCATATACAAACCAATAAAATTCTCTCAAAAGGTCAGAATTAATTTTCTTGAAGCTAATTTCATAAATTCCAGAGCCATATGATGTGGGATATCCAGGGAACACCAGTGGTAACAGTTGTAATGGCCATTGACATTCATTCCTTCTAAAAGAGCTCAGTTCTTTTGGATAGTAGAAATATCAAAGTATCTTGCCATAACCCCCAAAGTTCTGTAATTATGACTAAATTTAAGTCAGCTTGCTTAACAAAGTCATGGATGAAAGATGACATGCAAAGACTGAGAATCACTTACTTGGATAGCTTCATAGAAAGAAGACTTCAAAGTTATGCTAATTAGAGGTATTAGACCTTCAAGATAAAAGCCTTCTAATGCGCTAATTTTACAGACAAAGAGCACTCCGATGTTGAATGAGTCCACATTCAGTCTGCATACTTGGGGCTTCGTATGCTTGTCTCTACATCAGCGCCTTCTCTACACCTCTTTTACACTAACAAATTTGTCCTAACTACCAGTCAAAGCTACTTTACCATAAAAAAGTGAAAAATGAAAGAGGAAAGAGCTAAAGAAGAGCTCACCAAATGGAGGTACGCAGCAGGAAAAGTGTGTCTCTAACCCACAACCAAGAAATACTGGATGACAGCTAGAAAGCAAACAAGAACTAGAGAAATGTGAGGCTAGACTGACATTGTTAAAGAAAACCTGTTTCCAGATGGTATCAAGAGAATTTTAAATATCATAAGGGGGAAAAAAACCCTGCTCTCAATATGCATCTCAGACCACATGTTTAATTGGATGAAAATAGAAACGTGTGTCCTTTTTGAACAGTGATTCTGTTAAGCTTGCTCTAGGTCTATGGCACAGAATTGGGTGCTGGGAGAATCCAGAGTCCTTAGAGTGGAATCTGGACAAGAGGTAATTCCTCTGGAATGTGGTTATATGATTATTCTGGATTTAATTCTTAACTCTTAATTTCTTTGAGGAATTCTGATACTATAAATTTCTAAGGTTGAAAAAAATAGCCCTGTTGAAAAGGTAGCATATGGAGAAAGAATCTTATTATGCTTTCTTCAAATACGAAAGTGCTTCTTCAGCTGCAACATTCTGGACTCTTGAAATTTTAGTTGATTCTTATAATGTCATGAAAAAGGAAATAGCAACAGATTGAAGCAAGACATGATTTAGTCTTATTTGAGGACTTAAAGATCAAGGTAGTCAAAAAGAAGTTTGGACCAGTTCCAAAAATGCAAGAGATTGGGAAATGAAGAAAATGATTTTTAAATGTGTTTAGGATCTATATGTCTACATACATGCTCTTATCTATATTTTTGCTTTTCGACTGGTAGTTTATGAAGTCTAAGATGGTTCTGATCATTGCTCTGAGGTTATAAGACAGTTTTAACTGTCTCACTCTGGGGAAGAACTGGCATGGATAGGGAGGAATAGAGACAGGAGCACAACAGGAAGTGTAGTAAAGTGTTTGAGAAGAATTACAATAGTTCATAATCTGCTTTGAGTTCAATCTACAGAAACATGTATATTTTCTTGTAAGAAACGAAGCGCCAATCTATGTTCAATGTAGGATGCAGGAGGCATGGGGCTGATGCACAGGATGATTCAAGTAGAGGATGTGGGGTGGGAGGTGGGAGGGGGCTTCGGCATTGGGAGATTGTGTTCACCTATGGCTGATTCGTGTCAATATATGGCAAAACAAATACAGTATTGTAATTAAAAAATAAATAAATTTAATAATAATAATAAAAAAATAAAGCTCACCTCAAAGATAAAAGATTTGCTAAAGACACTGATAACTTCTGATGAATGGTATCAGATTTGAGATCTCCAAAGAAGATTTAGCTTCAGTACCAGGGACCAGGCCTTGATCACTCAAGAGCTTTAATATAGCAGAGTTTGATTAAAATATAAAAAGGGACAGAGAAAGCTTCTGACATAGCAGAAGGAGAATGGAGATTGCCCCCATCCCTAGTCTTAGCAAAGGAATTATATAATTTTTAATTGGTTATTACAATAAATCAAAATAATGTCTCAAGCTTGTAAAGATCTTACTAGACCCACTCCTATAATATACATTTTAAGATAACAGGATTAGTCAGAAGGTTTTCAAGAAGGAGAAACTTGTCCTCAAGCAGGATACATTATTATTATATAATCCTTACTAAGGAATGTAAAGAAAAAAATTGTCCTTTCCTCCTCCTTGAGCGTTCTAGATCCCTGTCTCCTCCTTGAGAGCCCCAGACCCCTTTCTCCTCCTTGGGGACCCCAGACTCAGTTTTGTAAAAATCATCTTACTGACAAGTCCCTAGAATTTGTTGTTGTTGCATGAAGTTTTCATAATAGGATAAGAATAAGGAGGTCAAATTAAGACTGTCAGCTATTCTTAAATGATATTTTCAGGTCAATAAGATTCCCAGGCCCAAGAATAGTATTCATAAAACTGTTGAGATATACATCACTGTCCTGTGGTTCTCAGCCTTAAGTTATGTCATGAGGCTATAACTGCCCTGCTCATGACTTCTAAGAGTGGGAAGCAAAGTGATTTGAGGATTACAAAAGAAAGCCACTCTATTCTGAGAGGAGGAAATCAAGTGTGACAGGTAGATATAAGTATTCTTAGAAACAGGCTCACATGATTTGTGTAGAAGTTATGAAGAGCTGTTAGTGAAGTCTAGTGTTTTTCAATCTCTCTGGATGAAGTGTAAAAACTTCCTCACCTCTAGGATGAGTGGAAGTCTTCCTCCATTACATCTGAGTTAATTTGGGAACTGTGCATCTTCTTCCAGAGAGATATAACACTGCCTTTGTCTTTACACTTTTAATGGTTCTTGAGCTTTGGAGTTTGGTCTAAAAGTGGCAAAGTGAAAAAAAACCATCAGTCTAGGGATCAAAAAACCAATTTCAGATCTAGTTATGCTACCTACAAGTGGTCTTGTGGGGCCACTGGATCGCAACTGAATCTCAGAATTCTGATTTTTAAATTGGGATATTACTCATCACTCCTGTTAGATTGCTTCTGCTAAATGATGCTGTGCAGATCTAAAATCAATGCACATGCACCAAGCTAATATTTTAATACAGCTATATAAATATAAGCATCAGTACTAGTGATGGACAAAGAGAGGCCTGTAAGACAATCTCTCTTTAGGACAGGAAATGAGGTTGTGAAGTTGATATTAATGATATTTGAGGGCCATAGTGATTGTACAAATAATGGGAAATTGGAAGGTTTGAAGTTTCCTCTTAAAAACTGAAATGTTGGCAGGACACAGTTGTCAGGTTTTCCAACTTCGTGAACCTGCAACTTTGATGTGGTAATAAAAGCTAATTTTATAGATTGGTCTTGGATTTTAATGATTCACAAAAGAAATGTTCTAAAGATACTGTAGCTGAGAAGCTCATGTCTAAAGTCTTTTAGCAGACGAGGTACTGCTTCCCTTTTTCTGGGGATTAGTATCTGGTTGGCCTAGGCAACAACAATCATAACTATTCCCTCATGTTTACAGCCAGACAACAGAATGGGTGACAAAGTCAGTGTATACTTGGCGGAAAGAGAAACCGCACAAATTGAGACTCATTAAATTTGCCAGATACAAATCAGAAAATGTTATCTCCTTACCAACATAAGCTCCCTCCTCTTACTTTTCTTCTAGGTACATAAACTTGTGATTATTTCTGAACTTTTCATCTCTTCCCTGGTAGACATTTTTGCTACAGATCCTTTCTGCATTCTTCTCCAAAAGGGGAAAGGGACCCAAAGGACTCACACTATCTGCTGTGATCCATACTTGAGCTCAGACACAGATAGCATCTATAAGCCTAGCTTCTGTTGGAGTGCGAAGAGTTCAATAGACTAATGAACAAACTTGGAGATTACTCCCAAATTCTTGTTTCCATTGTGAGCCCTTTCTGGTCATTCTGGCCATCACTGCCCTGCAAAGACTTTTTCAGAACCCTCTCTCTTCTTCAATCTCACACAAACACACTCTTCTGTTTGTGTCAACACTCTAGTTGACTTTTGTCTTAAAGAGCTTAGACTTTCTGTCAACAGATAAATCCTTTTATTCTTGCCTATTGAGTTTCCCCCAGGGGCTGTAGCAGGTTTGACTAAGGAATTGTTTTTGTCCATAATTTCACCTATTCATTCTTGCTCAAGGGTTTGAGTGAGTCAGCTGGATTTTCTCCATTCTCACTTTTTACTGCTTGATCTTGGTCTAGTTTCCTTTCCTCCTCTTCTTTTCCTTCCCCAGGCTCATCACCAAATACGATGCCTGATCTTCTCTACATAAGAATTTACGGTGGGGCAAGGGAGCTAATACTACCAATGACTCAATAATGTAACTCTTCTAAGTGTTTTTCCGTCATTTAAAAGACATGTGGTAATGAACTGCAAAAACAACTAAAACCAAATATAAATTTCTGGTTCCAAACTCTATCACGGTGATCAGGGTAACTTGGTCCTTCTTCAAGTTCTTTCTGTCCTGGGGAATTACTTGGAAATTCAATATCTTCCCTTGTGCAGTTGTTCACACTGCTCCTTTGAACACTGTAAGCAGGGCATTGAGTTAGACAAGGCTGTGGTTCATGTGATCAGATTGGCTAGTTTTCTGTGATTATGGTTTCACAACAAAGCTAGTGGAGATAATGGAATTCCAGTTGAGCTGTTTCAAATCCTGAAAGATGATGCTGTTAAAGTGCTGCACTCAATATGCCAGCAAATTGGGAAAACTCAGCAGTGACCACAGGACTGGAAAAAGTCAGTTTTCATTCCAATCACAAAGAACGGCAGTGCAAAAGAATGCTCAAACACTATGGCACAATTACACTCATCTCACACTCTAGTAAAGTAATGCTCAAAAATTCTCCAAGCCAGGCTTTAGCAATATGTGAACTGTGAACTTCCAGATGTTCAAGTTGGTTTTAGAAAAGGGGAGGAACCAGAGATCAAATTGCCAACATCTGCTGGATCATGGAAAAAGCAAGAGAGTTCCAGAAAAACATCTATTTCTGCTTTATTGATTATGCCAAAGCCTTTGACTATGTGGATCACAATAAACTGTGGAAAATTCTGAGACAGATGGGAATACCAGACCACCTGATCTGCCTCTTGAGAAACCTATATGCAATTCAGGAAGCAACAGTTAGAATGGGACATGGAACAACAGACTGGTTCCAAATAGGAAAAGGAATACGTCAAGGCTGTATACTGTCACCCTGCTTATTTAACTTATATGCGGAGCACATCATGAGAAATGCTGGGCTGGAAGAAGCCCAAGCTGGAATTAAGATTTCTGGGAGAAATATCGATAACCTCAGATATGCTGATGATACAACCCTTATGGCAGAACGTGAAGAGGAACTAAAAAGCCACTGCAACAAAAAGAATAAAATACTTGGGAATATATCTACCTAAAGAAACTAAAGACGTATATATAGAAAACTATAAAACACTGATGAAAGAAATCAAAGAGGATACCAATAGATGGAGAAATATACCATGTTCATGGGTTGGAAGAATCAATATAGTGAAAATGAGTATACTACTCAAAGCAATCTACAGATTCAATGCACTCCCTATCAAGCTACCAGCGGTGTTTTTCACAGAGTTAGAACAAATAATTTCACAATTTGTATGGAAATACAAAAGAAACCTCAAATAGCTAAAGCAATCTTGAGAAAGAAGAATGGAACTGAAGGAATCAACCTGCCTGACTTCAGGCTTTACTACAAAGCCACAGTCATCAAGACAGTATGGTACTGGCAAAAAGACAGAAATATAAATCAATGGGACAAAATAGAAAGCCCAGAGATAAATCCACACATTTATGGACACCTTATCTTCAACAAAGGAGGCAAGAATATCCAATGGAGAAAAGACAATCTCTTTAACAAGTGGTGCTGGGAAAACTGGTCAACCACTTGTAAAAGAATGAAACTAGATCACTTTCTAACACCATACACAAAAATAAACTCAAAATGGATTAAAGATCTAACTGTAAGACCAGAAACTCTAAACTCCTAGAGGAGAACATAGGCAAAACACTCTCTGACATAATCACGGCAGGATCCTCTATGATCCACCTCCCAGAATGCTGGAAATAAAAGCAAAAATAAACAAATTGGATCTAATTAAAATTAAAAGCTTCTACGCAACAAAGGAAACTATAAGCAAGGTGAAATAACAGCCTTCAAAATGGGAAAAAATAATAGCAAATGAAGCAACTGACAAACAACTAATCTCAAAAATATACAAGCAACATATGCAGCTAAATTCCAGAAAAATAAATGACCCAATCAAAAAATGGGCCAAAGAACTAATAGACATTTCTCCAGAAAAGACATAAAGATGGTTAACAAACACATGAAAAGATGCTCAACATCACTCATATCAGAGAAATGCAAATCAAGACCACAATGAGGTACCATTTCACACCAGTCAGAATGGCTGTGATCCAAAAGTCTACAAGCAATAAATGCTGGTGAGGGTGTGGAGAAAAAGGAACCCTCTTACACTGTTGGTGGGAATGCAAACTAGTACAACCACTATGGAGAACAGTGTGGAGATTCCTTAAAAAATTGCACATAGAACTGCCTTCAGTTCAGTTCAGTTCAGTTCAGTCACTCAGTCGTGTCCGACTCTTTGTGACCCCATGAATCGCAGCACGCCAGGCCTCCCTGTCCATCATATCTCCCGGAGTTCACTCAGACTCACGTCCATTGAGTCCATGATGCCATCCAGCCATCTCATCCTCGGTCGTCCCCTTCTTCCCCTGCACCCAATCCCTCCCAGCATCAAAGTCTTTTCCAATGAGTCAACTCTCTGCATGAGGTGGCCAAATTACTGGAGCTTCAGCTTTAGCATCATTCCTTCCAAAGAAATCCCAGGGCTGATCTCCTTCAGAATGGACTGGTTGGATCTCCTTGCAGTCCATGGGACTCTCAAGAGTCTTCTCCAACACCACAGTTCAAAAGCATCAATTCTTCAATGCTCAGCCTTCTTCACAGTCCAACTCTCACATCCATACATGACTAAGGGAAAAACCATAGCCTTGACTAGACAGACCTTAGTCAGCAAAGTGATGTCTCTGCTTTTGAATATGCTATCTAGGTTGGTCATAACTTTCCTTCCAAGGAGTAAGCATCTTTTAATTTCATGGCTGCAGTCACCATCTGCAGTGATTTTGGAGCCCCCAAAAATAAAGTCTGACACTGTTTCCACTGTTTCTCCATCTATTTCCCATGGAGTGATGGGACCAGATGCCATGATCTTCATTTTCTGAATGTTGAGCTTTAAGCCAACTTTTGACCCAGCAATCCCACTGCTGGGCATACACACCAAGGAAACCAGAATTGAAAGAGACACGTGTACCCCAATGTTCATCACAGCACTGTTTATAATAGCCAGGACATGGAAACAACCTAGGTGTCCATCAGCAGACGAATGGATAAGAAAGCTGTGGTACATATACACAATGGAATATTACTCGGCCATTAAAAAGAATACATTTGAATCAGTTCTAATGAGGTGGATGAAACTGGAGCCGATTATACAGAGTGCAGTAAGCCAGAAAGAAAAACACCAATACAGTATACTAACACATATATATGGAATTTAGAAAGATGGTAATGATAACCCCTTATGCAAGACAGCAAAAGAGACACAGATGTAAAGAACAGACTTTTGGACTGTGTGGGAGAGGGAGAGGGTGGGATGATTTGGGAGAATGGCATTGAAACATGTATACTATCATGTAAGAAACAAATCACTAATCTAGGTTCGATACAGGATCCAGGATGCTTGGGGCTGGTACACTGGGATGACCCAGAGAGATGATATGGGGAGAGTGGTGGGAGGGGGGTTCAGGGTTGAAAACTCATGTACATCTGTGGTAGATTCATGTCAATGTATAGCAAAACCAATACAGTATTGTAAAGTAAAAAGAAAATTAAATGAATAAAAAATAAGAAAAAAATGTTTTTAAGGCAGACATCAAAGAAAATGCAAATAAATTAAAAAAATAAAAAGCCTCTTGATGAAAGTGAAAGAGGAGAGTGAAAAAGTTGGCTTAAAGCTCAACATTCAGAAAACAAAGATCATGGCATCTGGTCCCATCACTTCATGGGAAAGAGATGGGGAAACAGTGGAAACAGTGTCAGACTTTATTTTGGGGGGCTCCAAAATCACTGCAGATGGTGATTGCAGCCATGAAATTAAAAGATGCTTATTCCTTAGAAGAAAAGTTATGACCAACCTAGATAGCATATTAAAAAGCAGATATATTACTTTGCCAACAAAGGGCCATCTAGTCAAGGCTATGGTTTTTCCTGTGGTCATGTATGGATATGAGAGTTGGACTGTGAAGAAGGCTGAGCACCAAAGAATTGATGCTTTTGAACTGTGATGTTGGAGAAGACTCTGGAGAGTCCCTTGGACTGCAAGCAGATCCAACCAGTCCATTCTAAAGAAGATCAGTCCTGTGTGTTCATTGGAAGGACTGATGCTGAAACGGAAACTCCAGGACTTTGGCCATCTCATGTGAAGAGTTGACTCACTGGAAAAGACTCTGATGCTGGGAATGATTGGGGGGCAGGAGAAGGGGGCGACAGAGAATGAGATGGCTGGATGGCATCACTGACTTGATGGACATGAATTTGACTAAGCTCCAGGAGTTGGTGACGGACAGGGAGGCCTGGCGTGCTGTGGCTCATGGGGTCAAAAGAGTTGGACAGTCCTACAGGACTGAACTGAACTGAAGCAGGGCATTTATGCTTCCAGGCCCTGCCCTGCGGCTACCTTAGTCTAAGTATCAGTGTTATATCCACTGTGTGCCTGGGGCACTTTCTGTCAAGTCTTCCTTCCCTGTTCCTGCTGCAGGACTAAACTCCCACATGTTGGAGGCCATTTTCCAAAGAAAGGCTTGGCGACAAAGTCGCTGTAATCAAAGCCAAGCTGTTGGCTTGGGCCACAATACAAAAACTGGTTCTCCTGCTCGCACTATGATATTCACACCTGTCATTTACATCTTATAGTGTTATTGTAAGAATTCAATGAGATAATAAGCATTAACATGGGGTGTGGCCCTTGGCAATGTCTTAATAAGTAATATGAATCATTGACATGGTCACCAAGGGAGACAGAAGACACACACTCTGGAATAAGATACCCCAGGCTTGAATCTTGTCTTGCATCTTATTAGTTCTGTGACGATGGATAAGTTATTGGTAGAAGGCTCAGCTACTGTCCTCCCTAAGATGCAAGCATGTATTCTTCTCTGAATCAGATTTTCTCCACTCCACATTGCTCCATTCTGTCCCTTAACCCTCTTCACTAGAGAGGGAAATGGCAAACCACTCCAGTATTCTTGCCTGGAGAATCCCTTGGACAGAGAAGCTTGGTGGGCTGTAGTTCATGGGACCGCATGGAGTCAGGCAAAACTGAATGATTAACACAATCTCTTCACTATTACCACCACCACCTCCACCACTAGAGAGTAATTCACGAAGCCTTATGTCCCCTATGTTTCAGCACCCAAAGAATAGAGCAGATATTCTCTACCCACATCTGGACCCACCCAAATATCAAACAGAGATCACTTCTTGGGCACTGAAGTGCAAACTGTAGCACAGATATAACAGAGCATTTCTTTCTTCAGTAGGGCTCCCGATGCTCAAAGATGAGGGGCTCTTTCATTCCATAAGTTGTTTCTGTTTTATCCTAGCCAGGTGGCTGAAACTTCATCCATCACCCCCACACACACACACAATTCATCCGTTTCTTTTCTACATAAAGACACAAGGAAGATAAGGAATGTGGCTCAAACTCCTAGTAAGTACACTGATGTTAAGCTTAGTAGATATTCCATTTTTAACAGATAGTGTAGTAATTAAAAAAAAAATTCTTTGGCAGGTCACTAAAATCTACAGTGGCTATAGTGCCCCCAGAATGGATTCTAATTGCATTGCTAGTCTTCCTTTCACGTAGTTCCTGTTTGAAGCTTTAGTTTGCAAAGACTGAGTTTCTTTAACATGTAGTATAGATTAAAAGCAAGAAAATTTCATCAACAGAGCATTAAACTTAAAAATCTAAATGCTAAAGGGCTAGAAATTCAACCTAATTAAAACAGCTGAATGCAGAGTCACAATTAAACAGTGAGAGAATTATGGAAAAGTAAATATTTACACACACATTGTACACTTATTAGGGTTTACAAAGAAACGCTTCTCATCTGCACAGCTTTTCTTTGTAATGATATTGTTATGAGGCAATAAATGTGCTTATAGTTAATAACAGATGTTAAATGGCATAATTCATCCAGAAACTCACTAATTACTGCAGAAGCGGAGACAAATGCACAGCATCATATGCAAGGTCTTTCTTATCTGTTAGTTTATAAAGTGAAAGAAAAGGTCACTTTTAGAAACAGACATACTTAGTGTAAAGCCTTAGATATTTAATTGAAATTTTTAAACACTTGAAAATTACAATGAGCTTCCACTTCTAGAGAGTTCATGCTTCATTCAGAGAAAACAAATTGGCCTAAATGAGTTTGAGATAACTTGGCCACTGTAGTGGTAATTGTTTTCTAAATCAGTTCAGTGAGAAAGCTCTATATTTTAAGCATATTTTAAACATTACAGGCTGTTTTTAGGATGATGTTTATACCATCAAATATTTCATATTCCTTTAGTCTAATCCTTGTCTCCTTACAAGGGTATAGGGACAAGCAAGGAGGAGGCAGAGCAGAGCATAATGTCACTTAAAGCAATTTTCTTTTACAAAGATTAGGCAGAGAAGAGGTGGGAAATACAAATGCCTAAAATAATTTTTCATAAAATATTTGGATAGACTAAATAGAAAAATTAAAACCAAGAGGCATCTTTTGTTTTCCTAGATAATCACTGTGACATACCCTGCCTTCTTAACATTGTTGACTATCACTCTACTCTGTAATGTTCAGTTGTTTTCTCCACTTCCATGTTGCTTCTTTAAAATTGGAATATAGTTGATTTTCAATATCATATTAGTTTCAAGTGTATAACACAGTAATTCAGTATTTTTACAGATTCAGTTCAGTGCAGTTGCTCAGCCGTTTCTGACTCTCTGCGACCCCATGAACTGTAGCACGCCAGGCCTCCCTGTCCATCACCAACTCCTGAAGCTTACTCAAACTCATGTCCATCATGTCAATGATGCCATTCAACCATCTCATCCTCTGTTGACCTCTTCTCCTCCCTCCTTCAGTCTTTCCCAGCATCAGGGTCTTTTCAAATGAGTCAGTTCTTTGCATCAGGTGTCTGGAGAATTGGAGTTTCAGCTTCAACATCAGTCCTTTCAATGAATATTCTGGACTGATTTCCTTTAGGATTGACTGGTTGGATCCCCTTATAGTCCAAGGGACTCTCAAGAGTCTTCTCCAACACCACAGTTCAAAAGCATCAATCTTAGGTGCTCAGCTTTCTTTATAGTCCAACTCTCACATCCATACATGACCACTGGAAAAACCATAGCTTTGACTAGATGGACCTTTGTTGGCAAAGTAATGCCTCTGCTTTTTAATATGCTGTCTAGGTTGGTCGTAGCTTTTCTTCCAAGGAGTAAGCGTCTTTTAATTTCATGGCTGCAGTCACCATCAGCAGTAATTTTGGAGCCCAAGAATTATACTCCATTAAAAAATAATGGCTATAATCTCCTATTTTATGGTATTAAGAGACACTTCCACGCTGTCTTAATGTGTGTGTTAGTCGCTAAGTCATTTATGACTCTTTGTGACCCATGGACTATGGATTGCCAGGCTCCTCTGTCCATGGGATTCTCCAGGCCACAATATTGGAGTGAGTTTCTATTCCCTACTCCAGGGGATCTTCCTAACCCAAAGATTGAACCCAGGTCTCCCACATTGCAGGCAGATTCTTTACCACCTGCCCCTGTCTGAATGATGGTGCCCTTTGAAATGTTTGCAGTTGATTTGCACTATATTTTACAAAGCATCACTTCTTGGATTTCATTTCTATTGGTCTTCAAGACCAGAGGGCTTGCTTTCCATCCTGAGTAAAATAAAATCAGATTGCTTAAGTTAAAACAGTAAACTTTCCCAGAAGTTTTTAGTTTGTATAAACACAGAACATTCAATGAGAGAAAGAGAAGTGTGAAGGGGAGAATGTTGTTTGGGACAGAAACAAAAACAGAGATGAACTGTGCCTTTAGTTTTCTATGGGATAGAAACAATTATACCAAACCTCAATTTCTTCACAATGTTAAATTGTCCCTTTTTTATTGTGGAAAGCCTGGTGGCCAAATGATTCTTTTAATGCCACTGAGTAGGATGACCTGAGTCTCTTTCTTTTTGGTTCTCTGAAGAATAACTTCCCCTGATAAAATAAAAACTTAACAATGAAAATCAATGTGTATCTGTCACTATAATGATTTGAGTCAAGGGAGAATTTTTTCCTTCCATATTATTTTTTGGAACAATTTGGGAAGAAATCTGCTTAGGAAAGAGGCAAAAAGGGTTTATTTTAGAGATAGAATGTACTAGACTGATGCTTCTCAAACTTCCAAGGACACATAGATAATCTGGGGATCTTTTTAGAGGACAGATTCTGACTCAAGAGGTCTGCAGTGACCCTGCCATCCTGCACATCTAACAAGTTCCCAGGTGATATCAATGCCACTGCCTGCAGACTACACTGTGAGCAGTGAAGGCCCACAGGACCTCTGGCTGTCTCATCTAAACGTGGTACCTTACACGATCCTGCTCGAATCATCAGTTGCAGAGTTCTACAAAAAGGAAGCAAAGTACAAGCTCATATTGAGTCTTAAATTAGAAAGTTGGAAGGGTATTTAAGGGGAACCCTGATTTATATCCCATCATGTGGTGTTCTATAGTATCACATAGAAATCATTCCAGATGGTTGGGAAAGAATGTGTTTGTAATAAACTCCTTTGAAGATAGCCTGCAACATTGCTTGGTAAATTAATTCTGTTTTTAATAACCTGTATCATATTTAGCGGATACTCCCTCTGCTATATCACCAGTTAATTCTTTCTGTCCAGACTTCATTAAGGCAGAAAATTTCTCTAAATGATACCCTTCCATAAACTAAAAAACTATTCACTAATATATAATCTCATAGTTTCCATTCTATACACTAAGCTATCTCACATGGTTTAGACTTTTCTCAATGGGACATTTTCCAACCCTTTAATCATTTGGGTAATCTTATCTAAATGATGTCATCCCCCACCACTCCACTGGAGAGTAATTTATTCTATCCTCAGTTCAAAAACATCCATCCCCTTCTTTGTTTTCATTCTTTCAGTCCCTAATGGTTCACATCTTTTCAAGAATTTCTATATCATCTTTATGGATCATTACTTCCTTAAGATCTTTGGCGAGTTAATTGTCAAAATTTCAGTGTTGTTAATTTATTCTTTTACAAAGTAAGAGACAACAATTAGGAGACAAAATTATTATCATGTTGCACCTCTGATGTTCTGTACTTGGTTGTTCATCTCTGAAATAATCTAATTGTTTTCTAAGTAGTTCATAAATTATCCACATACAAGGCACATGAACTAAATTATAAAGCCTTCTAAAAGAAAACAATGATATTCTATATTTAGCTTTACTTAAATATATAATATACTACACATTTATAAATATACAACTTGAACTTTTTTTTGCCATCTGAACTATCTTTAAATGTATATTTCAGTAGTGTTAAGTATATTCACATTGTTGTAAATATCTAAACTTTTAATACTTACAAACCTAGCCCTGAGTGAGTATTCAATAAATACTGCATATCAACATGTTCAGTTCAGTTGCTCAGTCATGTCTGACTCTTTGCGACCTCATGGACTGCAGCACTCCAGGCTTCTCTGTCCATCATCAACTCCAGGAGCTTACTCAAACTCATGTCCATTCAGTTGGTGATGCTATCCAACCATCTCATCCTCTGTCATCCCTTTCTCCTCCCACCTTCAATCTTTCCCAGCATCAGGGACTTCTCCAGTGAGTAAGTTCTTCCCATCAGGTGGCCAAAGTATTGGAGTTTCAGCTTCAGCATCAGTCCTTCCAATGAATATTCACGACTGATTGCCTTTAGGATGGACTGGTTGGATCTCCTTGCAGCCCAAGGGACTCTCAAGAGTCTTCTCCAACACCACAGTTCAAAATCAATTCATTGGTGCTCAGCTTTCTTTATAGTCCAACTCTCACATCCATACATGACTACTGGAAAAAACTATAGCTTTGACTAGATGGACCTTTGTTGGCAAAGTAATGTTTCTACTTTTAGTATGCTGTCTAGGTTGGTCGTAACTTTTCTTCCAAGGAGCAAGTGTCTTTTAATTTCATGGCTGCAGGCACCATCTGCAGTGATTTTGGAGCCCCAAATATAAAGTCTGTCACTATTTCCATTGTTCCCCATCTATTTGCCATGAAATGATGGGACCAGATGCCATGATCTTAGTTTTCTGAATGTTGAGTTTTAAGTCAGCTTTTTCATTCTCTTTCACTTTCATCAACAGGCTCTTTAGTTCTTCTTTGCTTTCTGCCATAAGGGTGGTGTCATCTGCATATCTGAGGTTATTGATATTTCTCCCAGCAATCTTGATTCCACCTTGTGCTCCATCCAGCCCAGCATTCCTCATAATGTACTCTGCCTATAAGTTAGATAAGCAGGGTGACAATGTACAGCCTTGACATAATACTTTCCTGATTTGAAACCAGTGTGTTGTTCCATGTTCATTTCTAAATGTTGCTTCTTGACCTGCATACAGATTTCTCAGGAGGCAGGTCAGGTGGTCTGGTAATCCCAACTCATTAAGAATTTTCCACAGTTTGTTGTGATCTGTACAGTCAAAGGCTTTGGCATAGTTAATAAAGCAGAAGTTGATGTTTTTCTGGAACTCTCTTGCTTTTTTCAATGATTCAACGAATGTTCGTAATTTGGTCTCTGGTTCCTCTGCCTTTTCTACATCCAGGTTGAACATCTGGAATTTCACAGTTCATGTACTGTTGAAGCCTGGCTTGGAGAATTTTGAGCATTACTTTGCTAGAGTGTGAGATGAGTGCAATTGTGCAGTTTATCAACATGATTAGATACAAATCCTTGTTTCTCCTCATAGTACCTCTGTGACTTTAAGCAAGATAACATCTTGGAACCAAAGTTTTCTTCTTTTTAAAATACAGGTAATACCTAACAAAGCAATCCATACAGTTTAAATTAGATAACACTTATAATGTGCATGGCACACAGAGGACATTCAATAAAAAATTACTTCACTCATCTTTAAGTAACAAAATACCAGTTAGACAATCACTAGTAGTTAGGATAGCATTTTTCACATTGCAAATCCTCAATAAATGTATTGGAATAATGAATCAAAATACAAGAGTAATCAAGTTGAGTGTCTGGAAAAAGAAAAATCATTGAATTTGGTTTTTGTTATATTGATATAACTTTATTATAATGATAAACTCTTACTAATTCCTCAGATTTAGCTTTTAAAAATTTCATTTCCAGGATTGAACAATATATCAAAAAGGAGATAACCAAAGTTAAATGAGAGTAGTGTCTATCAAAGTCATGAGAATCATACTGCTATAAAAGGTCTTATTAGAAGGGCTTTTTTTTTTTTTTAGAGAAAAGGTAATGTAAATGAATTATATTGTATAGTTGTCCCTCAAACAATGTGAAGGTTAGCGGTGCTGTCCCTCTGCACAGTCAAAATCCACCTATACAATTATAATAGTCGGCCCTCTATTTACACAGTTCCTCACATCCCAGGTTCTGCATGTAAGGATTAAGCCAACCTGGAATCATGTAGTACAGTAGTATTTATTGCAATTTTTGCTTAAGGGTCAACTGTATTACATAAGAATTATATTAATTTGGTGGAAACGTCTATGGAGATAGTCAACCCTGTGACCATTTACTGAAAGAGACTGTGTTCAAAATAATATTGTCGTGGTTAACTGACACTTAAGGGACATGACTCTAGAAAAATGTGGTAATGAGCAAGCTTGACTTGTCAGTGCCCATAAAGATGTCTATCTATGAAGGAAGACTATATCTTGACATGACTACTGATTAGTGCGATAAATTCGATGTCTTGGACTATATAAAGCTTTAGTGTCTCATCTAAAGAATGAAAATCAAAAGTTGTGTGTGTGTGTATTTATATATATACATATATATATATATATACACATATATATATATACACACACAAAAACACAGGCCACAGAATGGAGGAAAACATTCACAAATAAAGCAACCAACAAGGGATTAACCTCCAAATATATAAAGAGCTCATGCAGCACATGGTTAAAAAAAAATAGATAGACCTAGATATTATCATACTAAGTAACTCAAACACAAAGAGATAAACATCACATGATACCACTCATATGTGGAACCTAATTTTTAAAAAGTGATACAAATGAACATATTTACAAAACAGAAACAGATTTACAGAATTTGAAAAATTTGTGGTTTCCAAAGGGGAAACATAGTGGGAGGGATAAATCAGGAGCTTGAGACGAACATACAAATACTACTATATATAAGAAAGATAACTAACAAGGATCTCCTGTATAGCACAAATAACTCTACTCAATATTCTCTGATAACCCAGATGAGAGAAGAATATGAAAAAGGAATATATGTATATATATATATATAACTGAATCACTTTGCTGTACACCTGAAACTAAAACCTTGTAAATGAATTCTACTCAAATAAAAATTTTAAACAAAAACTTGCATATATATTTTATTAAAGCCTTATCACAATGTCTGATAAATTTTAGTTGTTTTTCATAAACACTCATTGTTTATACAATATATATGTGGCCTCCTTTGTAAATAAGAAATCAGAATTGTTGAACTTGCACTTACAAGGCATGATACATTCAATTGTATCGAAAATGTGAATAAATGGGATTTGCATTTGTGGCTTCTTACTGAGTGATGATTTATGGCATTTATTTTCATAAAATAATGCTATGATTTCTAGATTTTAATAAATTTTAGATAGTAAAGGAGCATAATTTTATTGACCAGGTAACATTAGTGAAAAATATATTATTAAAATTACTGAAACTTATATTTTAAGGCAAATTACGGTATATTTTGAAGCAAATTTGGAGTAGTTTTGTTATAAATTTGTCATTAGCAGAATTATTGGTAAGGTTTTTAGTTAATATTTTTAATACACATGGTGCATATCAAGTTGCATATTAGTTGCTAGGAAAGCAGTAAGTCTTCTAGCCAACCCCCTCTCCTGAAATACCCACTCTCTAGAAACACTTTAAATCTTTCAACTTATTCTTTTGACAGGTATCTTTATATTTTTAAACAATTAATAGATCATACAACACCAGTTTTTTCTATTTTTTGGCTGGAGTTACTGACCATACTTTTGAGGCAGCTTTATTTCTTCCCATATCCTTGACACATGTGTACACTTCCTCAGCCATCTTCATCCCAATAAAGTCAAGTCATGACTAGATCAATACCCAGTGTTTACATTACTATGACTATGCATTTCCTATGCACAGTTGAGCCACATACTATAGCACTTTTATATTTTCACATCTAATTTTTGTTGTTATTTGCTTATGTTTCTGAAAACAGTAGTGATTTTTTTCGTTTTCTTAGGTTTCTAAACACTTATTACTAATACATTCAAATTCTCCTCTGGTTGAAAAAAATCTCCTATGTTCAAACTTGTTATATATTTGATTAATGTCATCTACAATACTTGAATAAACCTCTTAAACAGATCTGACCAGCTCTAGTTTGCACTTATTTATTTATTTATTTTAATTGGAGGATAATTATTTTACAATATTGTGATGGTTTTGCCATGCATCAATATGAACTGTCCATAGGTATACATATGTTTCATTTAGCCTGAACCGCATCCCACCTCCCTCACGAACCTATCCCTCTAGGTTATCATAGAGGACTGGCTTTGAGTCTCCTGCATAATACATCAAACTTGCACTGGTTATCTGTTTTACATATGGTAATATATATGTTTCAATGCTATTCTCTCAAATCATCCCACCATCTCCTTCTCCCACTGGGTCAAAAAGTCTTTCTTTACATCTGTGTCTCCTTTGCTGCCCTGCATGTAGGATCATTGGAACCATCTTTCTACAGTTCATATATATATTTATGCATTAATATATGTAGTTTGTCTTTCTCTTTCTGACTCACTGCAATCTGTATAATAGGTTCTGGGTTCATCCATCCCTGATTTGAAGAAGTGACTCACTGGAAAAGACCCTGATGCTGGGGAAGATTGAAGGCAGGAGGAGAAGGGGATGACAGAGGATGAGATGATTGGATGGTATCACCAGCTCAATGGACATGAGTTTGAGCAAGCTCCAGGAGTTGGTGATGGATAAAGAAGCCTGGTGTGCTGTAGTCCTTGGGGTTGCAAAGAATTGGACATGACTGAGTGACTGAACTGACCTGAACTGATATATACCACTTCCTTATCCATTTCTCTGCCAATGGACATCTAGCTTACTTCCATGTCCTAGCTATTCTCCAAGGAAGACATACAGATATCTAACACGTGAAAAGATGTTCAGTGAGTAAAAGTTGCTCAGTTGTGTCTGATTCTTTGTGACCCCATGGTCTATATGGTCCATGGAATTCTCCAGGCCAGAATAGTGGAGTGGGTAGCCTTTCCTTCTCCAGGGGATCTTTCCAACCCAGGGATTGAACCCAGGTTTCCCACATTGCAGGCAGATTCTTTACCAGCTGAGCCACCAGGGAAGCCCAAAAGATGCTCAACATTGCTCATTATTAGACAAATGCAAATCAAAATCACAAAGAGTCATCATCTCATACTAGTCAGAATGGCCATCATCAAAATGTCTACAAACAAATACTGGAATGGTTGTAGAGAAAAGGGAACCCTCTTACACTGTTGGCAGGAATGCAAACTGATAAAATCACTATGGATAACAGTATGGAGGTTCCTTAAAAATTAAGAATAAAACTACCACATGACCCAGCAATCCCACTACTGAGTCATATACCCTGAGGAAACCAGAGTTGAAAAATACACATGTACCCCGATGTTCACTGCACAGATACCTCATTGGGAGTTTATTTCACCCTTTTTCAGGGGATTGTATTTGTTCATTTCTTGTGTAGGATTACTTGTCTTCCGTATTTCATGTGTCTGTAGTTTTTGGTTTTCTCACTTGTTTTGTAGAGCACATAATTCCATAACTTTAGTGATTTTTAGAAGGTAAATTTGTGAGATTTTATCTGCCATGAAATCAATTTCCACTATATCTACACTTAATTGGTATCTTGTTAGATAGAGAATTTTAAATCAGAAGTCACTTTTCCTCAGAATTTTGTAAGTAATGCTTTATAATCTTACACCATCCAATGTTGAGAGGTTTGAAGTCAGTCCAATTCTTGTTTCCTGTGTATCTCTTTTGTTTTTTCTCTGGAATTCATTTGACTCTTTTTATACACCATATTCTATTCAGCAATGGCATGCTTTGTACTATATTTATCTGTTTTCAAAGTACTCTGTGAGCCCATTCTTTCTAGAAAGTCACAATCTTCAGCTCTAGGAAACTATCCTGAATCTTTTACTTAATGATTTTCTACACATCATTGTCTCTACTCTCTCTTTGGGAATTTCTGTAATTCAGCTCTTAGAACTTGCAGATTGGTCATGTTTTCCTTTCTCTCATACTTTTTCTTTTTAGTCTTCTTTTTCTCTATTTTCTAGAAAATTCTTAACTTTGCCTTTCTAACCTTTGAGCTTTTTATTTGTATTTTTAATTTCCAAATGTTTTCTGCCCTCTGATATTTTCTTAAAATATGGTCTCTTATTTTACTAGCTTTACTATCCTCTATCTATAGTAATATTAATAACTTCCTTTGTTGGTTTTAATTTCATTCTCCCTGTACATTCTGTCTTCTCTTTTAATGTTATGGTCTACCTGTTTTGATTTTTGAGATTTGTATTACATATTTTTCCCAAATGTCTGGTGATCTTTATAGTCTATTCCTATTAAAGAGAGGTGCACTAAGAAGCTCAACAGGAATTCAATCACCTCCACCCACTTTGTTCATAGAGATGCTTCCTAAGGCCTGCTTCACATTACAAGATATCTGGCTCTAGGTGAGTGATTATCTGGGTCATTAAGATATTTTTGTATAGTTCTTCTGTGTATTCTTGCCACCTCTTCTTAATATCTTCTGCTTCTGTTAGGTCCATACCATTTCTGTCTTTTATTGAGCCCATCTTTGCATGAAATATTCCCTTGGTATCTCTAATTTTCTTGAAGAGATCTCTAGTCTTACCCATTCTATTGTTCTTCTCTATTTCTCTGCACTGATCACTGAGGAAGACTTTCTTCTCTCTCCTTGCTATTCATTGCAACTCTGCATTCAAATGGGTATATCTTTCCTTTTCTCCTTTGCTTTTCCCTTTTCATCTTTTCACAGCTATTTGTAAGGCCTCCTCAGATACTATTTTGTTTTTTTTTGCATTTCTCTTTCTTGTGGATGGTCTTGATTCCTGTCTCCTGTACAATGTCACAAACCTTCATCCATAGTTCAAAAGGCACTCTATCAGATCTAATCCTTTAAATCTATTTCTCAC
This sequence comes from Nanger dama, assembly GCA_917880005.1. Classification (NCBI taxonomy): domain Eukaryota; kingdom Metazoa; phylum Chordata; class Mammalia; order Artiodactyla; family Bovidae; genus Nanger; species Nanger dama. The sequence goes on along the minus strand of CAKJTW010000017.1, from coordinate 35,684,291 downwards.
TTTCACTGTATAATCATAAGGGATTTGATTTAGGTCATACCTGAATGGTCTAGTGGTTTTCCTACTTTCTTCAATTTAAGTCTGAATTTGGCAATAAGGAGTTCATGATCTGAGCCACAGTGAGCTCCTGGTCTTATTTTTGATGACTGTGTAGAGCTTCTCCATCTTTGGCTGCAAAGAATGTAATCAATCTGATTTCAGTGTTGACCATCTGGTGATGTTCATGTGTAGAGTCTTCTCTTGTGTTGTTGGAAGAGGGTGTTTGCTATGACCAGTGTGTTTTAGCAAATCTCTATCAACCTTTGCCCTGCTTCATTCTGTACTTTAAGGCCAAATTTGCCTGATACTCCAGGTGTTTCTTGACTTCCTACTTTTGCATTCCAGTTCCCTCTAATGAAAAGGACATCTGTTTTGTGTGTTAGTTTTAGAAGGTCTTGTAGGTCTTCATAGAACTATTCAACTTCAGCATCTTCAGTATTACTGGTTGGAGTGTAGACTTGGATTACTGTGATATTGAATGGTTTGCCTTGGAAATGAACAGAGATCATTGTCATTTTTGAGGTTGCATCCAAGTACTGCATTTTGGACTCTTTTGTTGACCATGATGTACTCTATTTCTTCTAAGGAATTCTTGCCCACAGTAGTATATATAATGGTCATCTGAGTTAAATTCACCCATTCCAGTCCATTTTAGTTCACTGATTCATAAAATGTCAGTGTTTACTCTTGCCATCTCCTGTTTGACCACTTCCAATCAGTCTCAATTCATGGACCTAACATTCCAGGTTCCTATGCAATATTGCTCTTTACAGCATTTGACTTTGCTTCTATCACCAGTTGCTACACAAATGGGTGTTGTTTTTGCTTTGGCTCTGTCTCTTCATTCTTTCTGGAGTTATTTCTCCACTGATCTCCAGTAGCATATTGGGCACCGACCAACCTGGGGAATTCGTCTTTCAGTGTCCTATCTTTTTGCCTTTTCATACTGTTCATGGGGTTCTCAAGACAAAAATACTGAAGTGGCTTGCCATTCCCTTCTTCAATGAACCACATTTTGTCAGAACTCTCCACCATGGCCCGTTAGTCTTGGATGGCACTACATGGATGGTTTATAGTTTCACTGAGTTAGACAAGGCTGTGGTCCATGTGATCAGATTGGTTATTTTTCTGTGACTGTGGTTTTCAGTATGTCTGCCCTTGGATGGAGAAGGATAAGAGGCTTATGGAAGCTGCCTGATGGGAAGCTATTTCAAATCCTAAAAGACGATGCTGTGAAAGTGCTGCACTCAATATGCCAGCAAATTGGGAAAACTCAGCAGTGGCCACAGGACTGGAAAAGGTCAGTTTTCATTCCAATCTCTAAGAAAAGCAATGTCAAAGAATGCCCAAACTACTGCACAATTGCACTCATCTCACATGCTAGTAAAGTAATGCTCAAAAATTTCCAAGCCAGGCTTCAGGAATATATGAACCGTGAACTTCCAGATGTTCAAGCTGGTTTTAGAAAAGGCAGAGGAACCAGAGATCAGATTGCCAACATTTGTTGGATTATGGAAAAACCAAGAGAGTTCCAGAAAAACATCTATTTCTGCTTTATTGACTATGCCAAAGACTTTGACTGTGTGGATCACAATCAACTGTGGAAAATTCTGAAAGAGATGGAAACACCAGACCACCTGACCTGTCTCCTGAGAAATCTCTATGCAGGCCAAGAAGCAACATTTAGAACTGAACATGGAACAACAGACTGGTTCCAAATAGGGAAAGGAGTGCATCAAGGCTGTATACTCTCACCCTGTTCATTTCACGTATATGCAGAGTACATCACGAAGAATGCTGGCCTGGATGGAGCACAAGGTGGAATCAAGATTCCTGGGAGAAATATCAGTAACCCCAAATATGCAAATGACACCACCCTTATGGCAGAAAGCAAAGAAGAACTAAAGAGCCTGTTGATGAAAGTGAAAGAGGAGAATGAAAAAGTCGGCTTAAAGCTCAACATTAAGAAAACTATGATCATGGCATCTGGTCCCATCACTTCATGGCAAATAGATGGGGAAACAATGGAAACAGTGACAGACTTTATTTTCGGGGGCTCCAAAATTACTGCAGATTGTGACTGCTGCCTTGAAATTAAAAAGACGCTTACTCTTTGGAAGGAAAGTTACGACCAACCTAGACAGCATATTAAAAAGCAGAGACATTACTTTGCCAACAAAAGTCCATCTAGTCAAAGCTATGGTTTTTCCAGTAGTCATGTATGGATGTAAGAGTTGGACTATAAAGAAAGCTGACCACTGAAGAATTGATGCTGTTGAACTTTGGTGTTGGAGAAGACCCTTGAGAGTTCCTTGGACTGTGATGAGATCCAACTAGTCAATTCTAAAGGAGATCAGTCCTGGGTGTTCATTGGAAGACTTATGTTGGGGCTGAAACTCCAATACTTTGGCCCCCTGATGTGAAGAACTGACTTATTTGAAAAGACCCTGATGCTGGGAAATATTGAAAATGGGAGGAGAAGGGGTAAACAGAGGATGAGATGGTTGGTTGGCATCACTGACTCAATGGACATGAGTTTGAGAAAGTTCCGGGATTTGGTGATGGACAGGGTGGTTTGGTGTGCTGCACACCATGGGGAAACAAAGAGTCAGATACAACTGAGCGATACAACTGAACTGAACTGCACTGCACTAAGAAGCTGATTGGAAGTTCTATGTTCATGAGAAAAGCCTCCTACATTGTGGACTTCAGTGCAGAGTGGTATATTTAAGTCAATTCACTGGACAAATCCAAAGTCACTACATTTACTCAATCATCTTGCTTAGTATGAAACATTACTCCCAACTGTGTCTGGTGTGTCCCAGTGCAGAATTTTCCTGGTTTACTTCTCCAGAGAATAAGCCTCTAGTCCTTTGATCCCATCTGGAAAGAGAAGCATGGGGCCTACTTATCTTCAACATTCTTTCAACTAATTCTTTTTTTTTTAATTTTTAAATTTTTTTTTGTTTTTTATTTTTAATACTTTATTCTACATTACAATACTGTATTTGTTTTGCTGTACATTGACATGAATCAGCCACAGGTGTCCACGATCTCCCAATGCCAAAGCCCCCTCCCACCTCCCACCCCGCATCCTCTCCCTGAATCATCCCGTGCACCAGCCCCATGCGTCCTGCATCCTGTATTGAACATAGACTGGTGCTTCATTCTTACAAGATAGTATACATGTTTCAATGCCATTCTCCCAAATCATCCCACCCTCTCCCTCTCCCTCAGAATCCAAAAGTCCGTTCTATACCTCTGAGTCTCTTTTGTTGTCTCACATAGAGGGTCTTCATTACTATCCTTCTAAATTCCATATATATGTGTCAGTATACTGTATTGGTGTTTTTCTTTCTGGCTTACTTCACTCTGTATAATCAGCTCCAATTTCATCCATCTCATTAGAACTGAGTCGAATTTATTCTTTTTAAGGGCTGAGTAGTACTCCACTGTGTATATGTACCACAGCTTTCTTATCCATTCATCTGCTGATGGACATCTAGGTTGTTTCCATGTCCTGGCTATTATAAACAGCGCTGCAATGAACATTGGGGTACATGTGTCTCTTTCAATTCTGGTTTCCTCGGTGTGTATGCCCAGCAGTGGGATTGCTGGATCATAAGGCAGTTCTATTGCTATTTGCAATAGCAAATGAAACAACTGACAAACAACTAATCTCAAAGATATACAAGCAACTTATGCAGCTCAACTCCAGAAAAATAAACGAACCAATCAAAAAATGGGCCAAAGAACTAAATAGGCATTTCTCCAAAGAAGACATACGGATGACTAACAAACACATGAAAAGATGCTCAACATCACTTATTATCAGAGAAATGCAAATCAAGACCACAATGAGGTATCATTTCACACCAGTCAGAATGGCTGCGATCCAAAAGTCTACAAGCAATAAATGCTGGAGAGGATGTGGAGAAAAGGGAACCCTCTTACACTGCTGATGGGAATGCAAACTAGTACAGCCACTATGGAAAACAGTGTGGAGATTCCTCAACTAATCCTTTTTTTAAGCTCCACGTTCACTTCCCAAATCCAGAGTTATTTGGCATCACAAATTCCTTAGACTACTAGAGAGTTTTTTTTTGGTTTAAATCAGATGTTTCCCCTTTCTCTGTTAGTTTAGGATTTCATTTTCTCAGATCTTCTACATTACACTGCTTACCTATTTGGAATTTTACCTTTAAACATTTGTTGTTATTGTCTCTTTTCTTTTTGCTTCATGCTTGTGAGTTTATAGTTTTAAAGATATGTATCTTTACTGCTAATTTAGTAGAAAGTTAGGAATGGGTAAAAGTAAATGTGTTCCCCTCTCCACTTTTAATCAGAAGTCTCTATAATTAGTTCATAGCTGTGTGTTGAAAAGGTTTCTTTAAAACCCTCCCTTATTAAAAATTCTATAGTCAAGAAGAATCTATCTTATGTCACTGTGGTTGTTTGTTTTCTTAGAGTTTAATAAAACACCTTCTGGTGTTGTTCTTCCATGTGGGGAAAAAATCTGCAATGATGATTGCCATATTTTACAATAATTTCTTCATATTTCCCAAGCTTATCTAATTACCTCTCAATAAATGGTTAACAAATAATTGTTGAGATTCTGATCTTAAACCTAGGCTTTCTATTATAAAGTCAATCAGAGGAAACTCAACTGACCTTTCCCAGGCACAATGATAAGACAGTTCATTTTAACTACCAAGAACTGCCCTGATAATACAACATCCTTTTTTTGTTTGTTTGTTTTTAAAGAGAGAATCATCAATATTATAACCATGAAACTGATCCTTCTTTAAGAAGAAACATACTTTGACAAATGCTTCTACTTTCCCTATTTGGTCTCTGAATGACTTCCCTGGATTCCTGCATTTCTGAAAGGTGAATGTGAGATTTTATTTACTCTGGAAGGTCACTACTTATGACTTTCCTGTGGCATTAAGTCCTATTATAATTTGCTGAAGGGTTCACAGGTAAATGTAAAACAAAGGAAAACCTAGATTGACTTTCTGTTGGATTGCAATCAATGAAGAAATGAAGCCAGATCATTTCCCAAGTTCACGCTACAGGTTTTTAGTTTTATTTAGTACTGCTTGTTTTCCTCTCACTCCATACTCAACTTAGCTATCTTGTTTACCAACATCTCAAGTGTGGTTTCTCATATCTGTCAAAATTTACAGTAAATTAGAAAGGTAATGTTTCCAAGAAGATTTAAAATTACTGGTAGTAAAATAATGACCACAACCCAGATTGGACCCTCTGGAGAAGGCTGAGGTTTGCTTTTCCTGAAACAGTCAATTTTAGACTGCGATCAAGGCAGCTTCCTGAGTAATGAGTGAGTTAAGAAGAAAGTTTAACAAGCCCATATGTTTCAAGTTCTGTAATTTGATCCTTCTGACAAAGACACATCATATTTTCTGCAAAGTTATTTTAATGTTTTTTTCCTAAGCACCATAAAATACAAAACAACACAAAACATTGTAGTGGTTGTTTTATTGCCATTATTTATAAACAAACATTTGTTAAATAAACCTGCTATCTTTTGATAGCACGCTTTGCTAGTTTGAGAAAATGTTGTACATGATAGTTTCAAAGGTTTAATTAACTTAGTCTTACAGATATAAAGGTATCTCCCAAATCCTCTCCACTTTTTAAATACTAAACTATTCCATTTTCAATATATAATCAAAGTATATAACACACTTGGCTTTAGTTAAAAAGGCAGCAAGCTTTAAGTGGATGTCAATTATTTGTTAATTTGTAGGGGGCCGACAGAAGACAAAAAACAAGGTTGGGGTTTAAGGGCTGTAGTCCAAATCCACCTGTTTCCCAGGCTGAGTGCTCTATTTGAATTAAAATATTAGTTTTTCCAGTTCAAGTCAATAGAGACTCCTTTTGCCAGAGTTCCATACAGTATATAAAGAAAAACCTCAAAGCAATTCAGTGGGTACATATTTGGTGGTTAAAGCTCTCTATCTTGCAAGGTGCATTAAAAAAATATAATAAAATCCTCAGTACATTCTGCCATAGCTCCTTCCCAACTGAATATAATAAGACCACAACAAGGAGAACAGAAAATAGTTACAGGTGAAACTCTAAAGCCTTGACTGTTAGATCAGCATGGACTCACTGCAATAATCTGCCTCCATGATTTGTGAAATTGAATTGACTCCTCAATAAACTACAAGGCTAAGTACCAAATTAATATGAAATGCCTCTTGAAATGTAGTTGTACTCAACCTCACCCAATTTTGAAGTTAAATCAGTAAAAGAAGAAACTAATCATTAGTACTCTTTATAATAAAAACTTACACAGTTTTAAAATGTAAAATAGGGAAAAAAAATACACATCTTAAATTTTACCATACCCTTTCCCCATAAGTACTATTGTCATTATAAAAAATTTTATGTATAAAACTATATTTAAGATTATTTTCTAAACATTTGATGTAAATTTTGCCTTACAGAAAATTCACAATATTGATTAAAATCTCCCCTGCTGCTGCTGCTAAATCGCTTCAGTTGTGTCTGACTCTGTGCGACCCCGTAGACCACAGCCCACCAGGCTCCCCGCCCCTGGGATTCTCCAGGCAAGAACACTGGAGTGGGTTGCCATTTCCTTCTCCAATGCATGAAAAGGAAAAGTGAAAGTGAAGTCGCTCAGTCGATTTGGACTCTTAGCTACCCCATGGACTGCAGTCTACCAGGCTCCTCTGTCCATGGGATTTGCCAGGCAAGAGTGCTGGAGTGGGGTGCCATTGCCTTCTCCGAAAATCTCCCCTACTCATTCTAAAAAAAAATAAATTCTAGACATAAACTATGGGTAGAATTTTATTTAGATGCAAATATCCAGCTTTCTTCTCTAAATCCTAGGAGTCTTTCCAGCTTTGGATTTACAGAATTATTATATTTACAAATCAAAATGCAACCTAGGCTTGCTTTAACATTGGAATGGCATAAAAGGCTTGAGTGAGTAGACACAAAGGTTTACTCTAAATATTTTCAGGCCACCAGCTTTCTCCCACATGTTCACTGCGGAAAAAAGCAGGAATAAGACACTGGAAGGGTAGTCTGTAGACGTAGTTGCCAGTACTTTAGAGCAACAGCACTGGAAAAAGGAGAAAGATAAGTCCAAATAGGAAGCTGCTCTCAGCCTCTTATGGAGTCTGCCTCTAGAAAAGCATCTGGATAAAATATATTTTTTCTTCTCCTGTCAGTAGATATAATCAGTTGAGAACAGCAGCAGAAGAAAAACTCACTCAGAGCCTTTTAAACCCATGAAAATGAGAAATACCCATGCACAAACTCTGCCCTCAAACCTTCCAGCAATGCTTTATGAGACCAGTGATGTACAGCATTAACCTTCAAGGAACTCAAGGCAGAGCATGTAAGAATGTTGAAAAGGTCAGACCTTCACACCATAATCACTACCAAAAATTCATAATATACTTTCAGTGTTAAAATTTTCCAATTATTCACACAGAAAAACATCTAACAGTGTTCAAGAGGAAAATGACTTTCTTTTTTTAACTAAAAACTTAATTCTCTTCAATTAAGTTTTTAGTTAATTGGCCAATGCTAGTTGTGCTTGTTAGCAAATAGCAGGTACACTCATTGCATTATTTTTCTGCCATGAGTTCTATGTACAAAGACGGAAGAGTGGTTTTATTCCACCTGAGTATTGTAAAATACCTTACATTTCTTTAGGGCCTTAAAAGAAAAATCTAAGACAAACGTTTAGAAACATATCTGGATTTTCTATCCAGAAATATGTTCATTCCACAATTTTGGAGCCATGTGTCTTGAAGTGGTTTTAATGAACTTGTCCTATTCTCATATAGAAGACCTCTCATTTTAGAAGATTCCCTGATACCAGGTTAATTTTCTCCCCTCTTGGTCCAATACGCTCAGTAAACTAGATTCATTTATACAGAGTGTTGTAAAACTGTGCCCAGGTTTTCATATTAGACTGCATTTTCTACACACCCAGGTCACAAGCAGTGGGGATGCAGCTTATATCATTAATACCAAAAGAATGGCAGGAAGTAAATCTGTTTGGATCCTTGTGGGCCAGGGTATATTTTAAAACATGAGAAGTTTAGACCAAGATTACATAGTTACTATGAACTGTGAGGCAATTCGGCCTTTTTCAGTGGTGGGAAGGGCAAGAAAAACCTGGGAGGAACATGCATTTCTATTGCAATTTAAAGAACACTTAGACTTGACAAAAAGTGAAGCCTGCTGTTTCCTTCTCTCTCAGTCTATGTATACAGTATTTGTCTTCCAAGAAATTATAATCTAGTAGATAAGGTGGATACCCATTATGCTCTATTCATGTAAGACAAAACAAAACTACCATGATACATTTATATCAGAAAGTACAAGGGGAACCTGGGGGGCACATATAGAAAGGTTCCATTTAGGGCACTGAGACGGGCTTCCTAGAAGCAGTGAGGTTTTGGCTGAACAAGATTTTGAAGGTAAAAGCAGGGGTGGAAGGAATTAATTAGCTAAAACCCTGCAATTCAATATAAAAGCCACACTTGCCCACAGGAGAGTTCCTCTGTTGTGGTATTCAAATTCCCTCACTATGGTCACCAGCTCGACCAGATTCATGATCCTGCCACTGCTGTCAGTTCTGAAAAACACTTCCATTCTTATCTACAAAGGTAAGAAAGTAGAAGTACAGTACTTGCTATTTATAAAATATAAGAGCAATTCTTATCAGATTGGAGCTACAAGAAGAAAAAATTTAATATTTGTAATGTTTATATAGAGATTTATCTCTGAGATGCTCCTCTCATATACATTATTTCCTGGTATAATCTAATATTTGCTAGGAATCTTCCTCATGTTCAATACTTTTTAGAGCTGTAATAAATAATCCAATTCAATTTTTAAAATAATATTGTTTTCCTCCAAATCCTAATAATCCTGTGATACAATCTGTCCCCAGTTGTGGTTACATGCAGTAATTTCCCTTCCTTTTCAATTTCTTTGTCAAGTTCTGTTCTGTGTCCCATTAATTTTTTTTTTTATATGTGGTCTTTGGGTTCAAAGAGGTCAGAAAAGCTTGGTTGGCTTCTTTAGAATTCATAGTTTCATGAAGTCTTTTCAATTTATTTAATGTTCAAGATATTACTCTCCTGAAATATTACATAAAACAACTAATGGACATCATTGCTGACTGGGTCAGATTTTTCATTTCTACATTTAAACTCAAGTGAAATAAATCTTCTGTGAATTCATTTTACTTTCCCTGGTGCTACAAGAGTAGGTATGGGGGAGGCAATGATGCTTATGTGTATTAAAACTATCTGCAACAGCAAACCTGTTTTCTGAAGTAAGTTTCCTCTCTAAGCAGATGGATCCTTATTTTGAAATAAATATTTAATTGCCATGAGCATTTGCACTTTTGAGGAAGATTTTAGCTGTGACTCTATTTGGATTTTAATATGAGCTGTATATTTTTGTTAATGAATGTACAAGTCCACTGTTCCTCAACTTTCCCTTCCTAGGAGTACTCCAGCTACCTTAACTAGTACTCTAGTTACCTTAACTAGTACTCTAGTTACCTTAAAGGAAGCTGACACTCTGATACTTCATGTTTGATCTTAGGGGTTAGATATTGGCCAGACCAACCTTCTACTACGGCCTCTCTTTTCTAACAATTAAAGGCATGAAATGAACACATAACCTAAACATGAACAATAAAACTGAGATGTATAACTCTGAGTGTGTGATGCAAAGACAAAAGGAAGGTGGGCAGGCAAATTGCTGCCATAGCAATGGGCTGAAGATAGCGGTGACAGTGGCGTTGATGAGCGCAGTGGTTATAAGGGCCGCATCTCACCAGATGCACCCGTGGAGGGGCCTTAGCTGTGGCTCTGGTTGGGTACCTGTCCTTGTTTCCTGTATATTTTTACATTTTGGTTCTCTGAGTTTTTTTTTCCACTAATTCTATGCAGTCCTAAGTTATTATCTATACTCTCTTTTTAATTTCAATATTTTACTTAAGACAGCCAAATACAGTTCAAGAATTGGCTTGTAAACAAGAACCCAGATGGAGGTTGGGAGTATCATCATGAATCAAATTCACAAAAAGAGGAATGATATCCCTTGTTGAGAGATTGCTGCTTCTAAGTCACTTCAGTCGTGCCCGACTCTGTGTGACCCCATAGACAGCAGCCCACCAGGCTCCCCTGTCCCTGGGATTCTCTAGGCAAGAACACTGGAGTGGGTTGCCATTTCCTTTTCTGATGCATGACTGTGAAAAGTGAAAGTGAAGTGTTTCAGTCGTGTCCGACCTTCAGCGACCCCAGGAACTGCAGCCTTCTAGGCTCCTCCGTCCATGGGATTTTCCCGGCAAGAGTACTGGAGTGGGGGTGCCATGATTAGGAGGATTAAAAATCACCCCTGTTAGAAGCATAATATAAAGCAAAAACAACTTTAAATGATTTGATATAAAATAAAAAGATCAATGAAGTGACTATAGAATACACAATAGTTTTGTATCTGTGCCATTTTCCTTGTATTTATAATTATGCTGTTGTAAGGAAAAGAAATTCTTGTTTTTAGGAGATATATATATACACACTCAAGTACTTATGAGTAAACGGGCATCATATCTATAACTTTTTAAAATTAGAAAAAACATAGAAAGATAAGATAGATATAAAGCAACTGCAGCAAAATGCTAACATTCAAGATATGGAATAATGAGTATTGGTATCTGAGGTTTCTTTGTGGTGTTTTTATTACAACTTTTCTATACAGTTTATATATATTATCAAAATAAAACAAGTTTAAGACCCTTAAGATGGTGGTGTTTTATAGGTTCATCTAATCTACCCTCCCATTCTTTTACAATATTGGGGAAATATCCCTGAGAAGTTAAACAAATTGCTAAAGGTCACATTGCTTGAGAGTGGTAAATAAAGGTTTCTCCAAGGATGTGAAAACAAAACAGAGACAGTAGAGGATCTCATTGATATTCTAATTGAGGAGATCAAAGAGGAGCCCAGTATGTTCCAAAAATGAAGGATAAGAAAAGTTGGGTTGAGAGAAGATAAATTTTGAAGAGATAGTGTCCTATATGCCACTACAATGAAAACATTAATGGCAGACTGGTAATCAGGGTCATAAATACTATGAAATCGTATATCTCAGAAATAGGCTTCAGGTTCCAAAAATATGAATCTGCCTCTTGGCTCTTTGAATATTACCTCTTATCCAACCGTCTATTCTCTTATTCTGGGACTCCACTTACACATTCACTAGGATTTCATATATCCTTCATGTCCTTTAACCTCTCTTTCATATTTTGATTTCCTTGTCTTTATGTGCTCTGGCATATTTTTCTCCAGATCAAGCTCCCAGTTCACAATTTCCCCTTACCTGTGTCTTTCCTGTTCTATAATCTTCAGATTTTATAAAAGTTCTAATTTTTATTTTCATTTTCCTGGTCATCCTCATAGGCACGTTACTTGCTCATTTTTATTCTATTTTTATTTATTTAAACATCTCATGCATAGTTATATTTCATTCTATATCTGATCATTTCAATATTTGACATTCTTAGGGGTCTATATTCAACATGATTCTGCTGACTACCCGTAAGTGGCTTTCATCCTGTGTGTTTCACAATCCAGCTGCAATGCAGGATATCAGGGTTTGATCCCTGGATTGGGAAGATCTCCTGGAGAAGGGAATGGCAACCCACTCCAGTCTTCTTGCCTGAAGAATCCCATGGATAGAGGAGCCTGGCAGGCTACAGTCCATGGGGTTGCAAAGAGTTGGACATCAACAGTTTTTTTTTTTTTGGTTGATCTCAGAACATGAGATTTCTGAGGACTTAGTTTTGAGATGTTTTCTTCCAAAAGGATATTTTTTGCTTTTTCTCCCTCTAGGATCCAAGAGTACTTATCAATCTGAGATTTCTTTAGCACCACCCCAGGATTTGCATTTAATGTCAGTGTAAGAGATCAGCATTTGTGTTAACCTATGCTCCCTGTTGGGATTCCCTGGTGGCTCAGATGGTAAAGCCTCTACCTGCAATGTGGGAGACTTGGGTACGTTCTTTGGGTAGGGAAGGTCCCCTGGAGAAGGAAATGGCAACCCACTCAGAGTACTCTTGCCTAGAAAATTCCATGGATGGAGGAGCCTGATTGGCTATAGTCTGTCGACTCGCAAAGAGTCAGGCACGACTGAGAGACTTTACTTACGCTCCTTATTGCTTCCCTGGTGGTTCAGACAGTAAAGAATCTGCCTGCAATGCAGGAGACCCAGGTTCGCTCCCTGGGTGGGGAAGATTCCCTGTAGAAGGAAATCCCAACCCACTCCAGTATTCGTGCCAGGGGAATTCCATGGACAGAAGAGCCTGGCAAGCTACAGTCCATGGGGTCACAAGGAGTTGGACACGACTGAGCAACCTTCAGCTCATTGTTTTCCCTTTGTTTGTAAATATATTTTGAGAGTTATTAGCCTTTGGCTGTTTTGTTCAGTTTTTGCAAGCCTAAAATACATTATGGCATCTGTTTAAATCCAAGACTTGATTGTATTATAATGGAAACTGATTGTATTCTATGTAATAGAAGGAGCCTTCAGATTATGTACCATCAAGCATTCTGAGGGAGCCTTCCAGAAGAATGCTTTTTACATTATGCTTTAATGTAAAGGACAGAGGGGACAGTATATTTCTTATTACCTGGAAGCTATTTCTTAATAAGTTATAGAAGTATATAATCACAGGCTGATGAAACTGTAAAGAAACTTAGAACTAGTTTTCCAATCCCCTCATTATCATCATGCTTTAGTCTCTTATATTCTGATCTAACCTGTTGACCACAAATTTATCAAAGTGTCACTAACATGAACTAGCATTACCAAAAATGTTCATTGTGCAACAAAAATAAAGGACTAAATATTTACTGCTAAATCTTAAAGAAAATATCTTGAAAGCTTAGTAATTTGTATATTTTTCTTAGAAAATAATTTCATATAAGCATTATTCATCTCTATGTCATTTTCCAAAAATTAGCTCTACCTTTAATGGATTTATATAGACTTAAAAATTAACTGTGAGCCAGGAACTCTCTAGTACACATTCTTAAAAGTTATTATTATGACTGCAACAGAAATGAAATACATCTTTTATTTAAAAAAAGATGCATCTTTTAAGTGAATCTAACCTGAGGGAAAAGAAAAGAGAAAATATAAAAGTTACAACTACCTTAAACTTATAATCAATGTTTTCTACTTACTTAGAAGATATACTCTTTGGAATAAAATACATGTACAAAGAAATATCCATAATTAATTTTTACTGTTACATCATTAAGGCATATTAACCAATTAGCACAGTATTTCATTGGAGAAATATCGGTGTCTGTATATACGTATACTTCTGCATTTACCATACATCAAACTCAAAGACAGTATTATGAACAAACAGATCATAAGGGACACTCTTTTGCTTTGCTTTAAAGATTTTGTAGCAACCTTAACTTTATTAGAAGTCACTTTGCATCAGAACCTTCTTGAAGGCAGTCTGAGAATCAAGCACTAAAAAAAAAAAAATTAAAGTAAATGTGTTTTAACTGAAATATGAGAATGCCATTGTCTTTTCAAATATCTTGTTGGTACTTTACTTCAAGAATGGAAGAGTTTTGGACACAGAAGTTAGTTATTAAGGGAAAACCTTTTAACCAACATGACTCTGGATATCAGGTACCACAGGAAAGACTTCACCACAAAATAAAATTACAACATTAAGACTTCCTTGCTCAATGTGCCAATTCATTTTAAGGCCTGTTCTAAATTATAACAGGTATTTTCTTGGAACCTGAGCTGAATCTCTATGGAAGTAACTCTGATCAATAGGTAGACCTAGGGAATAGTCAATAGAAAAGACTAATTTGAAAAAGATTATTTTTAATGGCAATATTCAATTCTAACAACATGATGGCTTAGACTATGCTCAGTTCTGTGAGGAGTAGTGGGAAACAATTGTGTTACATGTTCTGAAAGCATTGAAACTGTACATGTCCTTCGAATCAATGGACTTACTTCCAGAACAATGTTGTTTCTATGCAGTAAGATTAATTATGATTTAAATTGTTAATTTACCATTTTATATTGTTCCAATTTTTCTATGATCACCACAAATTATATTTTAATAAATTTTACATCTGTCCTTGAGCCGACATATTATGTACAGAGCACTCATATCAACCTGACCATTTGCCTTCAATACATTTATAAGCTATCACCAAACAGTATCATTAATATTACTGATAAACTTGCTATTCTTAGCATTAGTTCTATAGGGTAGAAACAGCATGGGCATGACAGAGGACTGGGTTGACTAACTTCTGATGTGCCTTCTAATTTTAAAATTCTTATCTTTATAAATATTTCTCCATAAAGTATAAAGAAACTGCTATGTGGGTAGATAAGCCCACTGTTCAGTTCAGTTGCTCTGTTGTGTCTGACTCTTTCTGACCCCATGGACTGCAGCACACCAGCTTCCCTGTCCATCACCGATTTCGGGAGCTTACTCAAACTCATGTCCATCAACTCAGTGATGCCATCCAACCATCTTATCCTCTGTCATCCCCTTCTCCTCCTGCCTTCAATCTTACCCAGCATCAGGGACTTCTCCAATAAAACAGTTCTTTGCATCAGGTGGCCAAAGCATTGGAGTTTCAGCTTCAACATCAGTCTTTCCAATGAATATTTAGGACTGACCTCCTTTAGGATGGACTGGTTGGATTTCCTTGCTGTCCAAGGGACTCTCAAGAGTCTTCTCCAAACCACAATTCAAAAGCACCAATTCTTCAGCGCTCAACTTTCTTTGTAGTCCAACTCTCATATCCATACATGACAACTGGAAAAACCACAGCTTTGACTAGATGGACTTTTGTTAGCAAAGTAATGTCTCTGCTTTTTAATATGCTGTCTAGGTTGGTCATAGCTTTTCTTCCAAGGGGCAAGCATGTTTTAATTTCATGGCTGCAGTCACCATCTGCAGTGATTTTGGAGCCCAAGAAAGTAAAGTCTGTCACTGTTTCCATTGTTTCCCCTTCTATTTCCCATGAAGTGATGGGACATGATGCCATGATCTTAGTTTCCTGAATGTTGAGCTTTAAGCCAACATTTTCATTCTCCTCTTTCATTTTTATCAAGAGGCTCTTCAGTTCTTCTTTGTTTTCTGCCATAATTGTGGTGTCATCTGGATATCTGATATTATTGATATTTCTCCTGGAAAACTTAATTCCAGGAGAATTGTGGTGCTTGTGCTTCATCCAGCCTGGCATTTCACCCACTTAGGTTAGAAAAATCAACATTTTCACATGTGATGGATAAATTTATCAGATTTACACCAATACTTCTGTCACATAGTTCTGATGAGCAAATATGTAAAAATCAGAAAATGACTAGTTTGTCAAGAACGATGAAAAGAGTAGGAAAAAAATACATAAAATATTCTGAAGTGCAAGTTACATAAAATATTAGGTAAATGAATATTTGGGTGATGTGTAAATAAAGCAAATATGTGAAAAATTGGGTTGCACCATTAATGTATGCATGCTATGCCTGTGGTTTTGTATGTGTTATATATATTTCCTATGGGGTGCATATTATATTATTTGTATGTGTGTGTGTAGTATTTTTCAGTTGTCTATGTAGTAGCCATGTATTCTGCATGTATGGTATGATCACTGACTGTATATGTTGACTATGTTTGTGTGCTACACATATTTGTGTATTATATATATTTGTGCACTGTGTGCATTAAGTGTTCTGTGTGAGTTTTATCTGTATTTTGTGTGTGTGCTCTATCGTGTATGTTGTGGTCTGTATGTGTGCCTGTGTGTGTACTAGGGGAGCTGAGTCAAACAGTTACTGCAAATAGAAAACAAGATGTTGACATTCTAGCTACATATCAAATACTTAGGTTGCACATACATGCACGGAGACTGAAAACAGCATTAATAATGAGACTGAGCATGAAGGATGATATTTTAAATGCATTGTGCATCTGTGTGATGTGTGGGAGTGAATGTATGTGTGCAATCACACGTATAAAATGCTAGGAGCCTGGAAGCACAGGGTGGGCCATTTTATAAGGATCATTAATCTCATGGGTTCCTTTGGGCTCCCTTTTCCATGAGTCTGGTTTTCTGAGCTGCCTAAAATTGTGGGAACTGTGCATTCCTGCCAACACATTAATAATCTCTGATCTCTTCTCTATTTGTTGTAGATAAGGGAATCAAGAGTAATCAATTTTCTACAATATTTTCTTCATATTGTGATAATAACTCACCATTGAATGATAAAACAATAGCTTTAAAATAATTTCATAATCATTAATGTATTTTTCCATATAATCTTGGAAGAAAAGGTATTCTTCCCAAAAAACTTGAAAAGAAAAACTATGAATTTTATACAAAAAGAAAACAGGCTCAGATTAAGAAGTGTGCCTTAACACTTCTGAGTGCTAAAACTGAGATTAGAAACCACATTTTATGATTTCCTAAGTGCTAGAAATATCATAAGAAACAACCTTGTAATCCTGGACACATTTTCATTAACGTTTTAAAACATGTGACAATAAAATATTTTCTTTAAATAACCCTAGAAAGCTTTCAATCACTTTGTGCATTTATGCTTCCTTCTCTGACAAATGTAAGACCTGGTAGGAAAACATACTGAACAAAATGCTATGTGCACAATGATCTCATCTTGATTCAAACCCTTATAATTAGGGTTTTGACCACAATATACACACTCCACGACTGGTTTCTTTGCCTCAGTCTTGCTGCAACATTTTTCCTGCTGCAACATTCCCAAAACTGCCAGGAATATTTTTCAAAAACACAAAGAAGATTACCCTTCTCCTAAGTTAAAACACTTTCATCTCCCCACTGCCCTAGCAAGAAACCAAGTGTCCTTCAGTTCAGTTGCTTAGTCGTGTCCAACTCTTTCAGACACCATGGACTGCAGCACACCAGGCTTCCCCGTCCATCACCAACTCCCAGAGCTTGCTCAAACTCATGTCCATCGAGTCGCTGATGCCATGCAACCATCTCATCCCCTATTGCCCTTAGCAGGCATGTTTTAAGGAGGCTACTTATCACCAGTATTTCTGCTCTCAGTTTTCCTATATGCCACTTCCTATACTGCACCTCAACTATACTAAATCATTATTTAGCATTCAAACTCCACTCTTTCATTACTCTGTAATGTGTATACAATTTCCTTTTTCCAAACACCAATTCCTTTTTTTGTGTGTGTGCTTGGAAAACTTTTCACTATACTCCTAAATTAAGGATATTCTCTCTCTTGCTTTCTCTTTTTCCCTGTCTGCCCCTATATTTGTCATGTTACCCAACACACTATACTTGTTCACTACATATATCCGTATACTCTTACTAGTCTAAAAGCTCTTTGAGGGCAGGAACCAAGTCAAATACAGGAGATGCAAGAGACACGAATTTGATATCTGGAAGATCCCCTGGAGGAGGAAATGGCAACTCACTCCAGTATTCTTGCCTGGAATATCCCATGGACAGAGAAGCCTGGCAGGCTACAGTTCATGGAGTTGCAAAGAGTCAGATACAACTGAGCATGCATGCATGCCTAGCACAGGGCATGGCATATAGTAAGTGATTAATGAATAACTGACCAATGTTGTTGACTTTTAGGGGTTGGCAAAATATGACCCAGAGACCACTACCTGTTCTCAAAAAATAACATTTTATTGGAACACGGCCCTGCCCATTCATTTATGTAATGTCTACAACTGCTTTTGTGCTACACTGACAAAACTCAGTAGCAGAAACAGAGATGGTATGGCTTGCAAAGTCAAAAATATTTACTATCTGACCCTATCCAGAAAGTTTGCTAATCCATGGCTTAGATAATCTCGAAGGACATTAGCGCTCAGGGGTAAAGAATCCACCTGCCAATGCAGGAGAGGGTAAAGAATCCACCTGTCAATGCAGTAGATGTGGGTTTGATCCCTGTGTTGGGAAGATCCCCTGGAAAAGGAAACGGCAAACCTACTCCAGTATTCTTGCCAGGAAAATCCCATGGACAAGGACTCTGGGAGGCTCCAGTGCATGGAGTCACAAGAGTTGCACACAACCTAGTGACTAAACAACAGAAGACATTAGGGTATTACCTTGATTATGTAGCTTTTAACATTATGGGTTTTTAAAATCACATAAAAACAAGAAACATATTTAGAACTTACTGCATTTTACTCACTAAAGTACCAGAAATTTTACATTAATGGTATTTAATTTTTTTGCTGCTATTTAAATCTGTGGCATCTTAATAGTGTGTAGTTCCAACAGCAAAGAAGTAAACTGTCAGAAAAAAATCACATACATGTTTAATAATGAAAACTACAGAAGATATTCTTTACTCAGAAATATATAAGGGATAATGAATATTTGAGTTTTCAAGACATATGTATAGGTATCTTTGAAAGCCATTAAACTTTACTAAATAATGAATTTAATTATTAATATAGAGACAAAATTTTGTTTCTGCAAAATGATAATTTCATAATCTCTTCTGCTTTTATAGTAAGAGAAGTCTTTCATACTTTGATATATTTCTAATCTTTTGAATCACAATCTTGATTTTATCATCAAGTAAATGTATGTATCCCTCAATCCCTCAATCTTATCTTTACTCAGAAAATGCAGACAGATCTCATTAAACTTCATGGGGCTTAATTATGTTGAATGATACTGTATTATCCATATCTTTATATTATATCCAGAAATAGAAGGGAGGGTTCTAGAAGGATAAAGATATAAGTCCATTATTTCCCTTGGTTGTGTAATAATATACCTTTTACCATTCTATTAAACCCCGTCAATGTTTCTAAAATTCATAACCCTCCCCTCTTGTGTCATTTACCACAAACATGCTAAATGATATTTACTGAATTAAAGTGAATTTAACGTAAATTATCTTTGAGAATTTTTACAGGTCTTCACATCCCTTAAGCTAATTGAAGGTGTGCTAAGGCATCATAAAACCAGGGCTACAAGTCATTTCAGAATTCAAACTATAACATATGGCACTCACTCTAATTGCCACTAGTTTAAATGTATTTTTGAATAAAGAACATATTCTCTGTCATTAAGTCTATATATGTGCTTTACCAACACTTCATCTATTTTGTTGAAAGAATAATAACAATTAAAATTATGACTAAAACTGTACAACTCAAAGAGGAAACAAAATTCAAACCCAGAAGAATTTCAAGGTATAACTTTATATCACCATATTACATATACCATCAAAACACAGGTAAGCATAAATGATAAGTGAGATAAGCAGTATGTATATGTGCCAAACAACATACTGATAGTATACAGAGAAAAGAATACCTGAGAGTAATCATCATTTATTCTGAAATTTCTTCTGTTTTCCCATGATAATGAAGTATTATGTTTAACAACAAACACCAGATAGACAAGATTTTTCATTGCCATATCTTAAAACACAGGCTCCTTGAAAGCGTATATTAAGGAAAACTTCAATACGAAGCCTTTCAATAGTTTGGTTTGTTTACAAGGGAAATGCCAATATTTGCTGCAAGAGGATTTCTTTGATAAGGACATCACCCAGATTAATATTTTAGTCATGCTTTTCAGGTCAAAATACTATGATGATAATATTGATAATAGATACTGTATAAGTAATAAGCAGAAAATACATCTATTCAAATTTCAAAATTATATCATTACTCATTTTTAATTTATATTATTAATTTATGAGAGAGGTGTATTAAATAAAGTCTTTCCCTTTAACTGTAGTTTTTGTTTCTTTTTGGTTCTTTATATATTTTGATACCATTCATATAAATTAAAGATTCTAGCTTCCTGGTATATATATATTTTTAATCAACATTAAATGGCTCTCATTGGTAATAATGCTTCTTATACTTTTTATCCAACAAGGAGACCAATCCTCATGGATTCTCATATAGATAGTTACACTTTATTTCCTTTTGGTTACTGTTTACTTGGTATATATCTTTCCATTCTTTTAATTTCTATCATACAGTGTCATTATATTTATGCAATGGTTCTTATAAACATTGTTTTAACTCAGTTTGAAAAATATTTCTAGTACATTTAACATGAATACAGATAAATTGGGGTTAATATCTACTACCTTATTGTTTTCTACTTGTTCCATGCAATTTTGTATTTTTTATATTCTCTCCTAGCTTATCTTTTCTTGGATTAATCCATATTTTAAATTATCTTTTCCTCATCTACTAATTATCTAATTAACAATATAATCTTTGAATATTATTTTAATGGTTGCCTTAAAGATTATGGCACAGACCTTGCATTTATGATAAGATACTGCAAAAAGCAATATTTCATAGGAACCTGGAATGTTAGGTCCACGAATCGAGGCAAATTGGGAGTGGTCAAACAGAAGATGGCAAGAGTGAATGTCGACATTCTAGGAATCAGCAAACTAAAATGGACTGGAATGGGCGAATTTAACTCAGATGACCATTATATCTACTACCATGGGCGGGAATCCCTTAGAAGAAATGGAGTAGCCATCATGGTCAACAAAAGAGTCCAAAATGCAGTACTTGGATGCAATTTCAAAAACGACAGAATGATCTCTGCTCATTTCCAAGGCAAACCATTCAATATCACAGTAATCCAAGCCTATGCCCCAACCAGTAATGCTGAAGAAGCTGAAGTTGAACGCTTCTGTGAAGACCTACAAGACCTTTAAGAACTAACACCCAAAAAGATGTCCTTTCATCATAGGAGACTGGATGCAAAAGTAGGAAGTCAAGAAACACCTGGAGTAACAGGCAAATTTGGCCTTGGAATGCGGAATGAAGCAGGGCAAAGGTTAATAGAGTTTTGCCAAGAAAATGCACTGGTCATAGCAAAGACCCTCTTCCAACAACACAAGAGAAGACTCTACACATGGACATCACCAGATGGTCAACACCGAAATCAGATTGATTATATTCTTTGCAGCCAAAGGAGAAGCTCTATACAGTCAACAAAAACAAGACCAGGAGCTGACTGTGGCTCAGATCATGAACTCCTTATTACCAAATTCAGACTCAAATTGAAGACAGTAGGGAAACCACTAGACCATTCAGGTATGACCTAAATCAAATCTCTTATGATTCTACAGTAGAAGTGAGAAATAGATTTAAGGGCCTAGATCTGATAGATAGAGTGCCTGATGAACTATGGACTGAGGTTTGTGACACTGTACAGGAGACAGGGATCAAGACCATCACCATGGAAAAGAAAAGCAAAAAAGCAAAATGGCTGTCTGGGAGGCCTTACAAATAGCTGTGAAAAGAAGAAGAGAAGTGAAAAGCAAAGAAGAAAAGGAAAGATATAAGCATCTGATGTAGAGTTCCAAAGAATAGCAAGGAGAGATAAGAAAGGCTTCCTCAGTGATCAGTGCAAAGAAACAGAGGAAAACAATAGAATGGGAAAGACTGCCCAATTGCACTCATCTCACACGCTAGTAAAGTAATGCTCAAAATTCTCCAAGCCAGGCTTCAGCAATACGCGAACTGTGACTTCCAGATGTTCAAGCTGGTTTTAGAAAAGGCAGAGGAACCAGAGATCAAATTGCCAACATCTGCTGGATCATCGAAAAAGCAAGAGAGTTCCAGAAAAACATGTATTTCTGCTTTATCGACTATGCCAAAGCCTTAGACTGTGTGGATCACAATAAACTGGAAAATTCTGAAAGGGATGTGAATACCAGACCATCTGTCCTGCCTTTTGAGAAATCTGTATGCAGGTCAGGAAGCAACAGTTAGAACTGGACATGGAACAACAGACTGGTTCCAAATAGGAAAAGGAGTACGTCAAGGCTGTATATTGTCACCCTGCTTATTTAACTTATATGCAGAGTACATCATGAGAAACCCTGGGCTGGAAGAAGCCCAACCTGTAATCAAGATTGCCGGGAGAAATATCAATAACTTCAGATAGGCAGATGACACCCCCTTTATGGCAGAAACTGAAGAGGAACTAAAGAGCCTCTTGATGAAAGTGAAAGAGGAGAGTGAAAAAGTTGGCTTAAAGCTCAACATTCAGAAAACAAAGATCATGGCATCTGGTCCCATCACTTCTTGGGAAATATATGGGGAAACAGTGGAAACAGTGTCAGACTTTATCTTTTTGGGGTCAAAAATCACTGCAGATGGTGACTGCATCCATGAAATTAAAAGACGCTTATTCCTTGGAAGAAAAGTTATGACCAACCTAGATAGTATATTCAAAAGCAGAGACCTTACTTTGCCGACTATGGTCTGTCTAGTTGAAGCTATGGTTTTTCCAGTGGTCATGTATGGATGTGAGAGTTGGACTGTGAAGAAAGCTGAGTGCTGAAGAATTGATGCTTTTGAACTGTGGTGTTGGAGAAGACTCTTGAGAGTCCCTTGGACTGCAAGGAGATCCAACCAGTCCATTCTAAAGGAGATTAGTCCTGGGTGTTCATTAGAAGGACTGATGTTAAGGCTGAAACTCCAATACTTTGGCCACCTGATGTAAAGAGTTGACTCATTGGAAATGACTCTGATGCTGGGAGGGATTGGGGGCAGGAGGAGAAGGGGATGACAGAGGATGAGATGGCTGGGTGCATCACCAACTCGATGGACATGAGTTTGAGTGAACTCTGGGAGTTGGTGATGGACAGGGAGGCCTGGCGTGCTGAGATTCATGGGGTCACAAAGAGTCAGACACGACTGAGTGACTGAACTGAACATGAATTATTAATTTTATCAGTGCCAAGGTGATAGTCCAATCATTTCAACTCCAATTGCCCTCTTATCCCTTTCTTTAACGTTTCTATGTATCTTAATGCTGCAATAGCTTTCCTGGTGTTTCAGCTGGTAAAGAATCTGCCTGTAATACGGGAGACCTGGGTTCAATCTCTGGGTTGGGAAGATTCCTTGGAGAAAGGAATGGTTATACTGGCCTGTATACTGTATACTGGCATGGAGAATTCCATGGACTGCATCATCAATGGAGTTGCAGAGTCGGTCAAGACTGAGTGATTAACGTCACTTTAGATATACAAATGACCTTAGTCTTATTCTGTTAACATAAATACACTTGCCCACATATTTTTCACTTACTCCTACTCTTCATTCCTTTCTATAATTCATTTTCAACTTCAAATTTTCTATTTGAAGACATCTCTGTATTTTAATAAATGCAGATCTGATGGAAATGAGATCTTTCAATTTTGTGTGTCTGTAAATGTCTAAGTCGCTATCATTTTTGTGGATATTTTCAATGAATATAAAGTTCTAAGTTGGCAGAATATTTTTTCCCCTTGCCTGTTAAAATCAGTCAGTTCAGTTGCTAGTCATGACCAACTCTTTGTGACCCCATGGACTGCAGCACGCCAGGCCGCCCTGTTCATTACCAACTCCTGGAGTTTACTCAAACTCAAGTCCATTGAATTGTGATGCCATCCAACCATCTCATCCTCTGTCGTCCCCTTCTCCTCCTGCCTTCAATCTTTCCCAGCATCAGGGTCTGTTCTAATGAGTCACTTCTTCGCATCAGGTGGCCAAAGTATTGAAGTTTCAGCTTCAGCATCAATCCTTCTAATGAATATTCAGGACTGATCTCCTTTAGGATGGACTCATTGGATCTCCTTGCAGTCCAAGGGACTCTCAAGGGTCTTCTCCAACACCACAGTCACAGTGCAAAAGTGTCAATTCTTCAGCACTCAGCTTTGTTTATAGTCCAACTCTCACATCCATACATGACTACTGAAAAAAACCATAGCTTTGACTAGATGGACCTTTGTTGGCAAAGTAATGTCTCTGCTTTTAATATGCTGTTAAAGATAGCCATCACATTATTTTTCAGCTTCCATTTTTTCTATTGAAAAGTCAGCCAACAGTTTTCCTGTTGCTTCTTTGAAGGTAATGTGCCCCTTTCCCCTCTGGTTGCCATTGATATCTTCTCTTTGCCTTTTGCCTTAAACAATTTCAGTAAGATATGGTCGGTATAATTAAATTATTTGTATTTATTTTGGTTTGGATTTGTAGTATTTCTTTAATCTATGGCTTGGAGGGGAGAAGGCAATAGCAACCCACTCCAGTATTCTTGCCTGTAAAATCTCACAGAGGAGCCTGGTAGGCTGCAGTCCATGGGATCGTGAAGAGTCGGACACGATTGAGCGACTTCACTTTCACTTTTCACATTCATGCATTGGAGAAGGAAATGGCAACCCACTCCAGTGTTCTTGCCTGTAATCCCAGGGATGGCGGAGCCTGGTGGGCTGCCATCTTGGGGTCACACAGAGACAGACACGACTGAAGTGACAGCAGCAGCAGCAGCAGCAGCAGGGATTGGAGGTCTTTCATCGGTTTTGGAAAATTCTCAGTTATTCCCCTTATACATTGTTGTTGTTGTTGTTCAGTTGCTAAGTCATGTCTGATTCTTTGCAGTCCCATGAACTGCAGCATGCCAGGCTTCCCTGTCTTTCACTATCTCCCAAAGCTTGCTCAAACTCTTGTCCACTGAGCTGGTGCAGTCATTCAGTTATCTCATCCTCTGTTACCCGCTTCTTCTCCTGCCCTCAGTCTTTCCCAGCATCAAGGTCTTTTCTAACAAGTTGTCTCTTTGCATACATATCTTATATATTGCTTCTGCCTATTGTCCTCCTCCTCTTCTGGGATTCCCATTTTGTCTATATTAGACAATTATATAATATCTCATATATCCTATTAATTTTCCTGTAGTTTTCATTCTTTTTTCTCTCTCCATCATGCTTCAACCGGGGTATTTTCTAATGACTTAGTCTAACCTAATGCTTTCTTTTGTAATTCTTCTGATGTTAATGTCATTATTTGGTTCTTAAATTTTTATTACTGCCTTTCTCAGTTCTATATTTTTCACTTGACTTTTGAATGCCATTTCTTGGGTGCATTTTTCATGTCATTTATTTTTTCCAGCATTTTAATACATTATTTAAACATGTGTGTTTGATAACACTGATAAATGACTTGCCTTTTCCCCTGATTACCTTTTTGGTATAGCTGGTAATTTTACTGAATGTTAAACATTTTGTATTAATTGTAGAGGTTCTAGATGATTTTATGATTCCAGAGAATTTTTACTCTATCCTCTGGATAATTACCTTAATCTAGTCAGGAGTCCAGGTTGCAGTTTTCATAAACCTTGGTCTGCATCTGGTTCACACTCATTCCTAGGATATAGTTCTCTCTAAGGGCCAAAATGTGGCTGATGGAGACTGAAATTAAATTTTTATTTCCTCAAGCCCATGAAACTGCTCAATATTCCACTCTGGTTTTTGGTAGTTTTGTACTTAGGTTCTTAAATTCTTTCCCTATGTTATTTAAGGATTCAGAATCATGAAGTAATTCACACTTCTTTATGCCATGCTTATAACCAAGATTTCAGTTCCTCAGCTGTAAATGACGTTGGCACGGTCAGCATCACTCTATGATCGTAATTCCTACACTGCATACCCTCCTCCCCAGTTCTGGAAACAGCATTCCTTTCATTTGCCCATTTACAGTTGGAAGTAGTAAAGTCTTCCCACTGTTGTCAGTCTCAGGATGCTTCACCCTCTGTTCTTTGTCACCTTAAATCATGCCCACACCCCTTAAATACCACATTCATAAAAATATCTTTAGCTAAATTCATGGAGTATGTTACCCTTTGTCTTCCAGTTTCTGACTGGTACAATATGTAACATCTCAAAATGTAAGAACTGTTACTCTGAAGTGTTAGTTAAAAAAAAAAAAAAAAATCAGCAATCTTATATAAAATTTGTGCTTTAACTGGATGTTCTAAGATATATTGAAGATTTGTTATCAATAAATCTGATTCTTAGAATATACCAGTAAAACGGCTGCGTATATGAAATGAATTAAAGAGAAATTTTATTCAAATTCTTCTTAGCTTGAGCTAATCCATGAAGTTTAAGCATTGGCTTGAATAAGATATCTAATTCCTTTCTGCTTCATCTTCTTCTGATAAATATATGAAACTGTTTAGAGAGCCCTTTCACCAGCATCCTCCTTGACCATTAGACATTTACATATCATAAAAAGAATGAACAACACGCTGAATATTTTCAAAGGCAATGTCTGCATCCCTCAAAAAAGTTATTCAAAATGTGTTGCATAAATGTTATATTCCAGTCTCCCCAGATAGAAATCTTGGTGTCAATCAAAGGTTTCTGCAATTTATTACCTTCCGATGAAGTTACTTCCCCATTTGAAAACTTTTATACTACCCTTGAGAGAAATTTCAGTATTCTATCACAACAGATTGCTTTTTAAATTAAGACATATGCCATACTTTATAAGAAGTTACAATCTAGGACACTAGACAATAATGACTAATAAAATCAGAATATGATTAAGATTTAAATTATTAGGTATAAACTTAAGTTTCCAGCAGCCAAGGAAAGAGTCCAGGGAAGGTCAACTGAATATGACATGGGATTTGAATACTCATAAACATGAGAGTAATTTCTACCTTCTTGAGAAATAGCATGAATGCATATCTTGACCAAAGTCACTTAGAAATTTCAGTGGCAAAGTGGAGTTTAAAAGAACTGATAATCATATATCTAGCTATTCAACAAGTGCTTTGAGCTGTACTTTCTCTCATTTGATC
The DNA here is from genome assembly GCA_917880005.1 of Nanger dama. NCBI lineage: Eukaryota > Metazoa > Chordata > Mammalia > Artiodactyla > Bovidae > Nanger > Nanger dama. Next base: position 35,657,535 of record CAKJTW010000017.1, on the reverse strand, counting down.
TAATACTTCATAGTACCTTTTTGCTAGAGAAATGAACTCTCACACATAGACTGTCTCAGGTTAGTTCTTTGCTATTAAATCTTTGGAAGGGGAGTAAGCATAAAAGAGTTTCTAGGATTGCAGTGTGAAGTTCTTAAGCTCCATTGTTTATGAGTCTTACTCTTCTTATAGAGTCTGTCTCTATATCATCAAAGAGTTATTTGTGGAAAGGAAGAGAAAGTGTGATGAAAAGAGAGAAATGAATTTCACAGGGTCCAAATTATCCATTTAGGCTTCAGGATAAAAGCACTAGGCAAGAGGATTCTCTCCTGGTACCAAAAATAGAGAAACTGTGAGAAGTCGGTTCAGAGGCCTCAAAGCAGCAACAGCAGCTTCCATTTGCCACCTTTAAGGAGTTACAGAAAGTGCAGAGAACTATTTAATTCTAGACATAGGACCTCAGATAACCTCAGATACACAGATGACACCACTCTTACGGCAGAAAGTGAAGAGGAACTAAAGAGCCTCTTGATGAAAGTGAAAGAGGAGAGTGAAAAGGCTGGTTTAAAACTCAACATTCAAAAAATAAAGATCATACCATCCAGTCCCATCACTCAATGGCAAATAGATGGAAAAACAATGGAAACAGTGACCGACTTTATTTTTGGGGGCTCCAAAATCACTGTAGATGCTGACTGTAGCCATGAAGTTAAAAGATTATTGCTCCTTGGAAGAAAAGCTATGACCAACCTAAACAGCATATTAAAAAGCAGAGATATTACTTTGCCAACAAAGGTCCATCTAGTCAAAGCTATGGTTTTTCCAGTAGTCATGTATGGATGTGAGAGTTGGACTATAAACAAACCTGAGTGCCGAAGAATTGACGCTTTTGAACTGTGGTGTTGGAGAAGACTCTTGAGAGTCCCTTGGACTGCAAGGAGATCCAACCAGTCCATTCTAAAGGAGATCAGTCCTGGGTGTTCATTGGAAGGACTGATGCTGAAGGTGAAGTTCCAATACTTGGACCACTTGATGCAAAGATCTGACTCATTTGAAAAGACCCTGATGCTGGGGAAGATTGAAGGCAGGAGGAGAAGGGGACGACAGAGGATGAGATGGTTGGATGGCATCACTGACTTGATGGACATGAGTTTGAGCAAAGTCTGGCAGTTGGTGATGGACAGGGAAGCCTGGTGTGCTGCAGTCCATGTGGTTGCAAACAGTCAGAAATGACTGAGCAACTGAACTGAACTGATAGGACCTGAAGGGCTTCCCTTGTGGCTCAGCTGATACAGAATCTGCCTGCAGTGTGGGGGATCTGGGTTCAATCCCTGGGTTGGGAAGATCTCCTGGAGAAGGGAAAGGCAATGCACTCCAGGATTCTGGCCTGAAGAATTCCATGGACTATAGAGTCCATGGGGTCGCAAAGAGTCAGACGGGACTGAACGACTTTCACTTTCACTTTCCATAGGACCTGAACATCAGAGGGCCCAGAAATAACCTGAGCATGGTGGCAGGAAGAGTCTCTTGAGGAGAGGTGGATCCCTGACTATGAAAAATTATCTTGGTACCAGAGCCAAGCAGAACAAACTAAAAGTCCCATGTCTTCCCTTCTTTTCAAAGGAAAAACTTAGGATGAGGTGGATACAGGCCCTCGGGGCATGTGTGTGTGTGTGTGTGTGTGTGTGTGTGTGTGTAATTACTCCAAACCATACAATTTAATCATACTCAGTTCAATTCAGTCACTCAGTCGTGTCCAACTCTTTGTGACCTCATGAATCACAGCACGCCAGGCCTCCCAGTCTATCACCAACTCCCAGAGTTCACTCAAACTCATGTCCATCAAGTCGGTGATGCCATCCAGCCACCTCATCCTCTGTCATCCCCTTCTCCTCCTGCCCTCAATCCCTCCCAGCATCAGAGTCTTTTCCAATGAGTCAACTCTTTACATCAGGTGGCCAAAGTATTGGAGTTTCAGATTTAGCATCAGTCCTTCCAATGAACACCCAGGACTGATCTCCTTCAGAATGGACTGGCTGGATCTCCTTGCAGTCCAAGGGACTCTCAAGAGTCTTCTCCAACACCACAGTTCAAAAGCATCAATTCTTCAGTGCTCAGCTTTCTTCACAGTCCAACTCTCACATCCATACATGACCACTGGAAAAACCATAGCCTTGATTAGATGGACCTTTGTTGGCAAAGTAATATCTCTGCTTTTCAATATGCTATCTAGGTTGGTCATAACTTTCCTTCCAAGGAATAAGTGTCTTTTAATTTCATGGCTGCAATCACTATCTGAAGTGATTTTGTAGCCCAAAATAATAAAGTCTGATACTGTTTCCACTGTTTCTCCGTCTATCTGTCATGAAGTGATGGGACCAGATGCCATGATCTTCATTTTCTGAATGTTGAGCTTTAAGCCAACTCTTTCACTCTTCTCTCTCACTTTGATCAAGAGGCTTTTAGTTCCTCTTCACTTTCTGCCATAAGGGTGGTGTCATCTGCATATCTGAGGTTATTGATATTTCTCCCAGCAATCTTGGTTCCAGCTTAATCATACTAGCTAACATTAATTACTCTTCTGGGCCTCATTTAATTTTTAAAACAATACCCTCACATGTAGTAGGTACTATTATAATTACAGAGGGGCAGAATAGTGGTTCAAATGGTAACTCTACCACTTTGGGCTATAGAATCATAGTAAGTTACTTAGCGAATCTATGCTTACGTTTTTCCTTTAAAATGGAAATAATAATATCAGCAATATTAATAACAATGATAAAAAACAGTATCAGTAAGTCACTTAACACAGTAATTCCACCCAGTAGAGAAGTGGTTCTAATTGTGTGTTAGACAGTTGCTCTTTTAACCATCTGCCATTTTTATTAATCCTTTTCCCATGGAGATGGATTCAGTGAGAAGAGAGAAGAAGTTTTCTCTTCAATACTCCCAACAGAGGGTAAAGGGAGAAATAGAAAAAGCCTTTCCTGCGCCATGCCCAATGCTCTGTTGAACTATCAGGATCTAGAAACCACACAGAAAAGGGTTTTATGTTGCTTTGGTAATAGGAAAAGTTATGGTAATAATGACGCCACATCATTGTCTTAAATAGGAGACAGACATAGAATTTGGAAGCAGGGAATTAAACAAGGCAGCTCTGTTGTGGGCTCATGAATTCCCATTTACAGCCGTGCCCTCAGGCACCCACTTGACCCTTTGGCATTCCTTGGAGGACATGGAAATATCAGCCAGCAGCCTCAGGTCATTATTCCTGACACAGATTTCATTCCATTTCCAATAATCTTAATGAAGTTTCCAGCTTTCCCCCACAAGCATCACATGTCCATCAGTACCACAACATGCATCTGAGTATAAGCCATAGCAAAGAGATGGCAAACAGGTCATATTTAAATTTTTCTTTCCATATTGACAAATGACATAGGACTCCTATGGGTGTACATTTGACACCCTCATGAATACAAAATGAATTTATTATGATTAGTGCTTTCACCTAGAATATGACATTAATTCACAGTGATTGATGGGCTACTTAAAATAACATAGTAACCTTTTCCTAAGGTGGCTAGGTGACCCCACATCGACTTCATTAGTAATATTCCCTGAACTGTATTTATGTAAATGGAAAAAAAAATCATAAGGCTACTTTATCCTTTACAGTCAAGCACAACTCTCAACTACATCTTATACAAACCAAAATACAATTTTATTTCATTCCAGAGTATTTGACAATGTTTTATTTCCACTCCTGGAAAATAAGCACTTGCAACTGAAGAAATGCTCATGAATTATCATTAAAAATATGTAATGATTAAATTTAAATCATACTAACAACAGCTGTTTATACCACTTGTTCTGTCAAAAACTATTGCTTAATTCTGTCTTGGATAAATCAATGGTGAGTCTTGCTCAAAAGATTAGACTGATGTTTTCATTCATGCATGTGTTATATATTTAAGAAAAATAAAACCTCAGGTCATTTAATATGGATTCTTAATCATTTCTTTGAGCTAAAATATATGATTAAAAGGAATCACTGCCCCTATGCTCATGCTGTTGATTGGTATTTAGAAACTGCTGAATAGCTAAGGGTTTGAGTTTAAATGTTTTTTAAAAAATACACACAGAGAATTAACTGGGAAGCCACATAAGACTGGGTTCTCATTTCTTTTCTACTTTTTTTTTCAATGTGGTACTTCTCACTGCCTAATTATTCACCTACTTAGGATGTTACAAACACGCATCCCACTTTCTAGTATGATTTTGATTTTGATCTAAAGAACAAAGTGAAGTTTACATGAAAAGGAAAATAAACCAGCCATGACACATTGGAACAAGAAAACATAATGCACAAGACATCAGCAAGGACAGAGAATTGCCTTTCTGAATTGTATTCTGCCTAAAAACAGATTCTATCACAAATAATACAAACAATCTCCACATACAACTTATGATGCAAATTGAGGTCTGATAACTCAGCTACAATCTATGGGGTCACAAAGAGTCAGACACGCCAGAGTGACTAACCCACACATGCACACACACACACATAGTTGTACAGAGAAGGAAATGGCAACCCATTCCAGTACTCTTGCCTGGAGAATCCCATGGACAGAGGAGCCGGGCTACAATCTATGGGTCGCAAAGAGTCAGACATGACTGAGTGACTAACCCACACACACACCTCAGCTGGAAGGGTGGACTTATGGAAGTTAACAAAACCAAAATATGCCAGTTAGCACACCTAACTTGGGAGAAAACATATCGTTCTTTAGTGAAGTTGCATGGATTAGGAGTTGGAAAATTACCTACTCCATCCACACTATACCTTGAATGATGTGACCTTGAAAAGCCATTTAAAGTAGTTGTGTCTCAGTTTTGTTTCATTTATATTTGTAAATTTATATTTGTATCTCTTTTATTCCTCAGATTTATGTTGAGGAACAAATAAGATACTGTATATGGAAATATTTTTTAAATGCAAAGTATAAAACAAAATCAAACATTATAAAATGTTATTTAACTTCTTGTTATAGTATAACATAGGAATCTAACATACATACCAGAAGCAACAGGGATTGCAAACAAGTATTTGCAACCATCCAAAAAAAATAGTAAGAGCTTTTATAGGTACTGCTGCTGCTGCTACTAAGTTGCTTCAGTCCTGTCCGACTCTGTGCGACCCCAGAGACGGCAGCCCACCAGGCTTCCCCGTCTCTGGGATTCTCCAGGCAAGAACACTGGAGTGGGTTGCCATTTCCTTCTCCCATGCATGAAAGTGAGAAGTGAAAGTGAAGTCGCTCAGTCATGTCCAACTTCTTGCGACCCCACGGACTGCAGCCTACCAGGCTCCTCCCATGGGATTTGCCAGGCAAGAGTACTGGAGTAGGTTGCCATTGCCTTCTCCTTATAGGTACTGAAAGGGATACAAATAGAAATTGGCCATGACTAGAAGAACAGTGAAGACATATAAATAACTGTAATGTATATAAGATCAGTAGTGGTAAGTAGCTGTGATGAGTAAAATATAGATAATTTTCTGAAAAAAGTGAAAGTGAAAATCACTCAGTCGTGTCAACTCTTTGCGACCCCATGGACTATGCAGTCCATGGAATTCACCAGGCCAGAGTACTGCACTGGGTAGCCTATCCCTTCTCCAGCAGATCTTTCCAACCCAGGAATCGAACCAGGGTCTCCTACATTGCAGGCGGATTCTTTACCAACTGAGCTATCAGGAAGCCCAGGAAATTGCCTATAACAGCTCAAAGAAAAATCAGAAAGCCTTGTAGGAGAAACTTTACTAATGCTAGGCCTTAAAGAATGATAGAGTTTAGATGTGAAGAGATGGGGAGGCAAGTCTTCTAAGCAGAGAAAAAGTATGAGATGCCAGCACCAAAACTGTGATTCCTCTAACATAGGGAAACTGCAAGGGGGTCTATTAAGCTCTTGTTCAGAATAAGTGAGGGAAATGTTGGGGAAATATTCCATGGTAATGTTTATTGTGTGGACCACAGCAAACTGTGGAAAAGTCTTAAAGAAATGGAAATACCAGACCACCTGACCTGCCTCTTGAGAAATCTGTATGCAAGTCAAGAAGCAACAGTTAGAACTGGACATGGAATAGACTGGTTCCAAATCAGGAAAGGAATACATCAAGGCTGTATATTGTCACCTTGCTTATTTAACTTATATGCAGAGTACATCATGAGAAATGCTAGACTGGATGAAGCACAAGCTGGAATCAAGATTGCTGGGAGAAATATCAATAACCTCAGATAGGCAGATGACACCACCCTTAATGGCAGAAAGCAAAGAACTAAAGAGGCTCTTGATGAAAGTGAAAGAGGAGAGTGAAAAAGTTGGCTTAAAACTCAACATTCAGAAAACTAAGGTCATGGCATTTTGTCCCATCACTTCATGGCAAATAGATGGGGAAACAATGGAAACAGTGACAGACTTTATTTTCGGGGGGCTCTAAAATCACTGCAGATGGTGACTGCAGCCATGAAATTAAAGACGCTTACTCCTTGGAAGGAAAGTTATGACCAACCTAGATAGCATATTAAAAAGCAGAGACATTACTTTGCCAACAAAGGTCCATCTAGTCAAAGCTATGGTTTTTCCAGTAGTCATGTATGGATGTGAGAGTTGGACTGTGAAGAAAGCTGAGCACTGAAGAATTGATGCTTTTGAACTGTGGTGTTGGACAAGACTCTTGAGAGTCCCTTGGACTGCAAGGAGATCCAACCAGTCCATCCTCAAGGCAATTAGTCCTGAATATTCATTGGAAGGACTGATGCTGAAGCTGAAACTCTAATGCTTTGGCCACCTGATATGAAGAAGTAACTCATTTGAAAAGACCTAATGCTGGGGAAGATCGAAGTTGCAAGGAGAAGGGGATGGCAGAGGATGAATTGGTTGGATGTCATCTCTGATTCAATGGACTTGAGTTTGAGTAAGCTCTGGGAGTTGATGTCAGACAGGGAAGCCTGATGTACTGCAGTCCATGGGGTCACAAAGAGTTGGACACGACTGAGTAACTGAAGTGAAATGAATATTTATTGAATTTATGCTATAAGCCAGGGCTTCCCTGGTAGCTCAGATGGTAAAGAATCCATCTGCAATGTGGGAGAGTGGACTCAATCCCTGGGTTGGGAAGATCCCCTGGAGAAGGGAATGGCTACCCACTCTAGTATTCTTGCCTGGAGAATTCCATGGAGAGAGGAACCTGGCTGACTACAGTCCATGGGGTTGCAAAGAATCTGTCAGGACTGATCAACTTTTACAGGGCTATAAGCCAATCACTGTTCAACATGCTAGGGAAAGAGTACTTATGAAAACAGACCAAATCACTACCCTGGGGCAGGGGGTGGCGAGGGGATGTGGGGGCTGACATTTTAGGGGGTATAAATTTATGCCACAAAATGTCTCTAGCTCATAATCAATGTCCACAACAGCCTTCTCCATGATTATTCTCCTTATCCTAGACTAGCCAAAGTAAGTACACATACAGATACATACATTCACATAAACTCTAAAATTTGGAGTGTTACCACTAATGTCCAGGACACAGAATTCTGATTTTGAGAAAACAAGGTGTTTCTGAAAATTTGGTGGTGGGGAAAACAAGGAAATGGGTCCAAAAAGGGGTGAAGAGAAGGAATTTCCCCAGTGGTTTTCAATACTCTATGCATATTAGAATCATCTGGGGAGCTGTAAAAATAATATCCCATTTCTGGGCTTTGACTCCAGAACAATTAAACCAGAATCTTTGGAGGTTGGATCCAGACATCATTATTTTTAAAGTTCTTCAGGTAATTCAAATATGCAGACAGATGAGAAACCACTGAAGTAATCAATACTCTGAAGAACGGTCTCAATTTTTTTTTTTTTTTTTTTTGGCTTTACAGTTAAGTAAGTGGACAGATAACTTGCATAGCCTAAATCTTCTATTATAATTCAGTCAGCAAAATCACAGAATTTGGCAAGGAAAAAGTTATCGGCTCTTAGAACAGTTGAGAGAAAGCCTGACAAAGTGAAAAAGACAGTCATAGGGAGAATTATTTGGAGGAAACACTGAGGTTAAGTGGGGGAGAAGTTGAGATGCAAATATGATATCCTAGATTTGAGTCTTGGCTTCACAGCTGACTTTGTGATTTTCTCATCTATTTGAACTTTTATTTTCCATGTATAAAACTGAACAATATAACAAAATCCTTCCTTTTGCCTTTCAGGGCTCTGTTGAGAGTCAAGGTAGAAAGCATTAGTGAAAGTGTACTGTAAACTAAAAAATCCTAACACAGATTTGAGAGATTATGTCCTGACTGAAACAACATCAGCAAAAATATTAGTCCTGTGAACAATGCTTTTACTATGCATTTACACACAGTATATAAAACCAATCCTATTAGATGTACACTTAGTAATTTAAGTCATTTTCTTTCTCCACAAGACACTCATGCTATATGTTTTACTAGTCAAGGTTCCTCTACAAAAGTCCCACTGAAAATCCTTACTAATGATGGAAGGAAACAAAAACTAAAAATCAACTGTTAACAATCCTGATCAGATTATGCTAACGTAGCTTGAAACCAAGTAAGGTGGATGAGGAAAGGAAACATAGGGACAAAAGAAAGCCTTAACAACCCAGGAAGAAAGTACTAAATCTCACTGACAGAAGATAAACTTCTTGGGCACCAAGGCAATGAAAATGGTGTGATCTATGTGTCCACAGATGGGGCTCCAGGGTGTAATCTGTCCAGTTGCTCAATATCAGGACAGCCACATGGGCACCACCTCAGGAAAGATAAATAGGAAACCTCTTAGTCAGTGAGATAAACACAATTGCTCCTGCTAGTTCTTACATGGAAAGCCTGCTGATTGTCACTGCTAGACAAGGAAGTGCTATTGAAATATTCTGAGGCATAGAGAGTAAAAGATCAAAAGGGTGATGGGGTGCAGAGAGACAAAGTTTTGTTTGTATCGATTCACTCCAAGTTGGATAAGGCCATCCCGCTGAATTTCATTGAGGAGCAAGTTACAAGGCAAAGGACAATTGGGAACGTTTCATTATATGAATATGTAAAACAGGTATGTGTAACTTACCCTTCAAGGTCAGGGAAGATTAGAGATATGAAAGTTTGAGAGAGAAGAAAATGGGTTGTTGGTATCTTAACTATTGGATCTATATCCCACTCCACTCAAACCAATGGAAATCAATCCCACCTTTCCATAAAGGGTCAGTTCTTATACTAGCAGGCAGAAGGGAGGAAGGAAATCAAACCATCTTAAGAAGAGAATGTGGAAGAAAATTTATTTTAAAAATAAACACTCTGACCTTCTTAGAGCTTTCAGTCAAGCAATATGCTAAATTCAAGAAACAGCCTGAACATTTTAGAGCAAACCCATGCCTCTGTTTTATTAAAGCCAACATGCTATCATTTATTTTGTGTATATTTAGTCAGCAATTACAACATGCAGGCACAATCCTAGGTTCCATAAGGAAGAAAAAGGAGACTTAAACACAGAATCAACCTTCAAAGAGCTTACAGTATACTGAGATAACTCCACATTAAAAAAATAGCAATTTACAAGGTTCAGATGGCAAAGAAACTGCCTGCAATGCAGGAGACCTGGGTTCAACCCCTGGTTGGAAAGACATCCTGGAGAAGATAATGGCTACCCCCTCCAAGTATTCTTGTTTGGAGAATTCCATGGACAGAGGAGCCTGATGGGCTACAGTCCATGGGATCACAAAGAGTTGGACATGACTGAAGCAACTAAAACTTTCACTTTCACGCTAGTAAATGTATGCCCTAAAATAAAAATGACCATGTACAGTGAAGAGAGGGAGATTCCATCTAAAAAGTTTGATCAAGGAGGCTAAAACTGCTTTTATTTTCTTTTATGTCGATGTAAAATTGATTCTTATTAAAATCTCCTTGAGTATCTAGTGGAATAAATATACCTTAGATTTATTCTCAAGAAACCTGTTTCTGCTTCTAGTTTCAAGAGGAGCCCAAGAAAGATTCAGAGAATAAAGATCTAGAATGGTGTCCAGCCTCTGAGAGCAGTTCCAGATCATTTTTGACCTTTTTTTTTTTTTAATACTTGAGGTATTGATTACCAAGTGTCCACACATGGGATATCCATCTTAACCAGTACCTAGACATGAAATGCAAAAATTGCTGTGTGTAGATGCTTTTGTGTTTTTATAGATTTCCTCAAACTATTTCAAACCAGGAGCTACTTCAAGGCATTCCTCAGATCTGGAATATAGAATCAGATCAGCTCCAGAGAGAATGGGAGCCAAGTGGGCTTCCCATGGGGAGTCAGAGTTCCTCGCAAAGATAAACTGCTTTCTTACCTCAGTATTGAGAAGATATCCTTGGTCAGGGTTGTGCTTTCCCATTTTCTCTTAAAAAGAATCTGTTGAAATAATAGCATTCTTAAGTCATATAATATGTACATATTGAAATGGTAACATTGTCCTCAGATCACATGACATTCAAATATACCATTGGTTCTAAATCAAAATGCTAAAAGCTACTGAATGAGAACATAATCCTAGTTTTTATCAGTGTTGGCAACCATTTACCAGTGGACTTTTTATTTCTATAAAGTGGGTGTTGATGGTACCCAAAGCAGGCATTAATAATTTTCACTGAAACAGAATGAATGGTAAGGAAGGAAACTAAAAACTGATATAATTGCAGTTTAATGTGCTTTATTGATGTGACTTGCATAAGGCTTAAGAAACCAGTCAATTCCAGTGAACAAACAACAAAATACCTAGAACCAGCTATTTATATCGTGTGTAGTTAATCATTACTTGCCTGAATTTTTCACGTTCTAACCAGCTTTGGCATTGTAGATGCAGCCTGAATAATTCCATCTATATTCCATCAGTCTTCAATTAACATGGCAAGTATTTGTGTTTACTAACATTTTCTAAAGTTGATAACTTTGTAAACAATTAGATGGTTCACTCTAGTTTCCTAAACTACAGACATTTTCCAAGCAGATTGTTCTGAGAACAGTTCCCTCATTTCCAAAGGGCATTACAGAAACTACAGAACTAAACTAGCCACCTTCTTTTAGTTTTCAGGACTCACTTTTCAATATATCACTTAAGTGAAACATAAACGTATTTTAAATGGTTTACCTCCTTTTAGGTGCCTATCAAGAGAAATGGAAATGTCTCTTCTACAGTTATCAAAAAATTCCTATATTTTTATTTAATTAAAAAGAGAGAGAGAAAATTGAATCATGTCACAGGCAGGTGGAAGGACACCGCAGGCAGGACTGTGTTTTCCACTGGCATCCCAGAAGATAATGAGTCCATGTCTATGGAAATTGATTCATTAATATTTCATCGAGGCAGCTTCAGAGCAATTCAAGAACTAGCTACCAGGAATTCAATCAGTGAATTCAATGAATTGTTGAGCTTAAAATACCAGGGGGTGGGGGAGGCAGCAAAAATATACATATATTTGGCATGTGTGAATATTTATACATACTGATGTGACACATATATGCACACGAATACAGCCATACATATTAAAACACAGCACATGCAAGACACTATCATTTCTAGGCTTAAAATCAGTCTCACCGGCCTTTATTCTTTACTTAAGAATTTCCAAATAAAACAAACGTTCAAGTTTAATATCATTCTCCTGAGTTAGTACCTGATTGGAAAGCAAGTTAAAAACTGTTAGCTGCAACTTGTTCACTGGTAGTCAAACGTTTATCAATAAAGCCCCTTCAGTCAATTGACAGCGCATCAAGATGGCTCCCAAGGACCCATGCTGTGGCTCAAAAAAACGGGGACCAAATATTTCAGCAGAAAGGACTGCCGGTGTGGGGCAGAGCAGCCAATTTACTGCACTGAGAAAAGGGCCAGTTAGGGGAAAAAGATTCAAATTATCATGTCGGCTAAGTAATCGGTCTTTGGGTGTCCCTAAACACCAACCTACAAATAATTTTATTTTCATTTTGGATCAATGTCTTCTAGCCCTTGTCTAACTAACCTGTATTGATGTCTTTTAATTAAACGATGCGTGATATGCTCGCTCGGCAGTGGGGCATACTGAGTGTGCATGCTAGGAATTCCAGATAAGGTAATTATGCCATTTGTCACTGTCATGATTAATGTGTGACAGCTGTTGTGACAGCTGTGCCAGTGTTTTGTCACAATACTCTGTTCATCCATAACAAAATGAGCTGCCGCACTCAGAGGCGCACACTTGCTGCTATCTCTTTCTGAAGTCAACAATGAGAAAATCGAGAGGGAATATTACATGAAGTCCATGACAAACAAGAAAAACGACATCTTTATTTTTTTTTCTTTAAATGATGATATAACCTGTCTGAACTGAAAATGCAGATAGCTCACCTCTAGCAAACAAGCTGTCACAAGGAGCCAATCCACCACTAATCTAGCTAACAAGGTCTCAGTATGTGAGGGGTTTGCTTCATAATTTGAATCTGCCTTGTCAGGCAAGCCTTTTAGATGTTACCCAAATTAGCACTGGCTGGAACTGTTACTGCCTGTCAAGGTGGAAAACTGCAAATGCAGAGTTATAATAGGAAGTGGGAGACTGACTCACCCTTCGGGCGTCAGTCAAGTGGAGCAAAATAAGTGCTCTGCCTCCATCTCCCTCAAGACAGTCGTCCCTCCTACCCCACAAAGCCCTGCACCCTAAACTGGGGAAGATGCTTTCAGGAGCTGTCTCCAAATAGAGATGTAAATTGTCAGATGAAGGCAGTTATTAATGTTAACCAATATTGTTTCTTACCGAGCCCTAAGACTGGACTATAAAACCACAGAAGACACTGATGTGAAGAGACAGATGGCTACAGTAATAGCGTCATTATTCTATAGCTTTGGGTGAAGTGGATACTGCATATGTTCCATAAATTTAAAAGAAAAAAAGCCCACGAAGATGTCTCTTCATAACAAAAAGAAACACTGTGACATCGGAGACCCCAAGTGCAAAAGAAAGAAAATATGTCATGTCGGATATGTGTAATAATTGAATATGGTATTTTCTCTCTTAAAAATTAAAGGGAAAATGGCTGTGGCTATTACTATTTTGCAACAAATGATTAGTTCAATTTACTGACAATATGTTTAAATTTGCCAATAGCTTAACCAGCAAATATAATATGCACTTTTAACAACAGTACTGTTAAAATCAGGCCCATCTGCGCCAACTCTCTTAGACCTCTTCTCCAAAAACAGCCCTGAATTATTTCAAACAATTAGAATGATTACAAAGGAAATGTTACCACCTGCTGCTGACTCTTGGCAGTCATCAGTCAATGAAGGATTTAGAATATTTATCAACAACGACCTAAACTCCTTTTGATTCGCCCCTGATTTCTTCATATGGGAAAAGTAAATTCTTTGAAATTCAAACAAAAGATGGTAGGGATTTCAGGAGTAAAAATCACTTCAGCACAGCAATTCCAGGAAGACCTTGGTGTTCATGGATTAATAAAGATTGAGTTTTTAAGACTCCATGTTCCCAATGCAGGGGGCCCAGGTTCAATCCTTGGCCAGGGAACTAAGTCTCAGACACTGCAATTAAGAGTTCACATGCAACTAAAGGGTTGCATGGTGCAACTAAGGGTTCGTGTGGTGCAACTAAAGATCACACCGGTGGCAACTAAAAAAGATACTGCATGCTGCAGCTGAGGATCCCAGGTGCTACACCAAAGACATGCCACAGCCAAATTAAAAAATAACGATAAGAATTGACTTCTCTACAGATATTTGAGGGTTCTTCCTCTTTGGTTTCAAACAAGCTGGAGACAAGACTACAGATTAAGAGGCTCTTGAGTTCACCTCCTCCCATGAGCATACCAAAATCACAACTAACTGTTGAACAACCACTGATTTAAAAAGACTGGAATCCATTTTAAAAAGATATTCTACATCTGGGCTTCCCTGGTGGCTCAGAGGTTAAAGCGTCTGCCTCCAATGTGGGAGACCCGGGTTCGATCCCTGGGTTGGGAAGATCCCCTGGAAAAGGAAACGGCAATCCACTCCAGTATTCTTGCCTAGAGAATCCCATGGACAGAGAAACCTAGTAGGTTACAGTCCATGGGGCCGCAAAGAGTCGGACACAACTGAGTGACTTCACCTCACCTCACCTCAATGACATAAGAAGAAACCATGAGAATGCAGGAGGTCATGATATAGCCAAATCTTACCATATCATCCAGGAGGGCAATCCACAAACTGGAAAACAATTATACTGCAGAAATTCGCTTACAGTAGTGAGAGCTCTTAGCCCAGTGCGGACCCCCAGCCTAGGGGGCTGGCATCAGGAGGAGGAACCCCTGGAGCACTGAGCTTTGAAGGTCAGTAGGGCTTGAGTGCAGGAGCTCCACAGGACTGGGGGATACAGACTCTACCCTCAGTGGGTTCACACAGGGTCCCATGTGCACTGGGTCCCAGGAAAACACCAGTGACCCCACAGGAGACTGGGGCAGATCTACCTGTCTTGGAAGGTCTCCTAGAGATGCAGGGAGGCAACCGTAGCTCTCTCTGGAGTCATAAAAGCTGATGGCAGACACAGCAGGGGCCTGTGTGAACTCTGGCTGGAGTCAGAGGCAGATATTTTTGGCCCCTGAAATGGAGACCTGCTGCTACTACTGCTAAGTCACTTCAGTCGTGTCCAACTCTGTGCGACCCCATAGACGGCAGCCCACCAGTCTCCCCCGTCCCTGGGATTCTCCAGGCAAGAACACTGGAGTGGATTGCCATTTCTTTCTCCCATGCATGAAAGTGAAAAGTGAAAGTGAAGTTGCTCAGTCATGTCCGACTTAGCGACCCCATGCGCTGCAGCCTACGAGGCTCCTCCGTCCATAGGATTTTCCAGGCAAGAGTACTGGAGTGGCGTGCCATTGCCTTCTCCGGATATGGAGACCTAGCTCCACTCAACAGCCTGTAAGCTTTAGTGATGGGACACCTTAGGCCAAACAACAAACGGTTCGGGAACACGGCCCCTACCATCGGCGGACACGCCGCCTAAAAAGACTTTCTAAGTCGACGGTCATCTCTAGACACACCCCTTGACTCAGCCCTGCCCACCAGAGGGCCAAGACCCGGCTCCACCTACCAATGGGCAGGCATCAGCACCTCCCACTAGGAAGTCTACACAAACCTCTAGACCAGCCTCATCCACCAGGAAGCAGGCATTAGAAGGAAGGAAACTACCTTCCTGCAGACTGCAGAACTGACCTGGATCAGAACCTACCCTGGGACCAGCTAGCTGGCTCCTGGTCCTTGGGTGCTGAGAGGGGAGTATACTGCTGTGACACATAGGATATCTGCTACACAGGTCACATAAATAAGTGACTACATAAAGAACTCAGGAAAAGAACGGATGCACAGAGGGAGAAGTTACAAGAAGTTTTTATCAAACAGAAAAATGCTAAAAAATCTGGTGGCATGCTTAAATAGATTTCAAATCAGGATACCTAGGCTTTATTCAACTACACTGGTTGTTTTTTCTGTGGCAGGTGTGTGAGCCCTTGATGATTCTTTTAATTTTAACTTTCTACCTCAAAGGAGACAAGAACATTGGTTGCCTTACATTATTATTACCAAGCATATAGCACTTAGCTACTCAATCAAAAAGGTTTTTGGATGAAGGAAGTGATAGCACTTTCCATGTGATAAATGCTCGTGCATGAATGTTCATGCATTTACAGACAGTATCTTTGTTAACTCCATTTCCACTCATCCTGAGAACTCCCTGTTGAAAACTACCCATCTTCAAGATCCACCTCCAATGCTCTCTCTTTCATGAAGCATTGGCTGAAATTTTGTCCCCATATGTTCTTGCCCTTCCTTTTCTCAGGGATTCCCACAGCACTTACTGCTTGTTTGTTTGCTTTAGTCACCGATGGTATTTGATTGTGAAAGTTGCTCAGTCACATCCGACTCTTTGTGACCCCATGGACTATACAGTCCATGGAATTCTCTAGGCCAGAATACTGGAGTGGGTAGCCGTTTCCTTCTCCAGGAAATCTTCCCAACCCAGAGATCGAACCCAGCTCTCCCTCATTGCAGGTGAATTCTTTACCAGCTGAGCCACAAGGGTTTGGGAGATGATTATTTGTGTGCATTTCTTACCTGTAGGCTCCAAAGAGAGCAGGGCAAGATTCACCTTTTCTGAATCTTTTAATTTCTCACAGAATCTGGGATACTATCTTATCAGAGTAGGCCCTTTGGTTCATATTTACAAAGTAAATCACAATTCTTGCATAACTGAATGCTGAAGAGAGTGTTTGTGTATTGTAGTACCTATTATCAAGTGATAGTATAGAATTTAGGAGCTGCTTTGTATAACTGAAAAGGAAATATTTAGACAAATGCTCCGAAGTGATACCAATCAGAACACCTTTAACGTCAACCAATATACCCAGGAGGGATATCAGATTAATGGGACACTTGAAATAACCATCATAAAAGGCCCTAATTAAAAAGGTGTTCCAACTATAGAGATAACTTATTCTTTTCTAAAGCCAGGGAAATCTAGAAAACACCTCTCTATATATAGCTGAAAAGGCATCCATATAATTCATAGGTAATAACAAATAGGACACAACTTTTGTGGGAGTTCTGTGGGAGTCAGTTTTTGCAGAAGGCAGTTACACTGGAGGATAACTGCGCTTGCAGTGTTCCACAGGCCTGTGAAATTAGCAATTAAGCACGGAAGTAGCTGGAACAATAGAAACAGTAGAGATGGGCTGTAGGCAGCAATGGCAAGCTAAAACTTTAGAACTCTGCAATTAGAAGATAAACTCTAGCACCAGGAACCTAAAACACCAGGATTAAATGGGGGCCAGGGCGCGGAGGTGGGGGCAGAGGGAGATGTAGGAAGATCTAAAGATGATGCATAATTAGTGGCAGGTAGCAAGAAGAGGGGGATTCCCTGGTGGCTTAGACTGTTAAGAATCTGCCTACAAGGCAGGAGCCTGCCCTGTGTGCTAACTTGCTTCACTCGTGTCCAACTTTTTGTGACTCTATGGACTGTAGCCTGCCAGGTTCTTCTGCTGATGGTGTTCTCCAGGGGAAAATACGGGAGGGGTTGCTGAGCCCTTCTCCAGGGGATCTTCCCTCATCTCTTTCATCTAACCTGCATTGGTAGGTGGGTTCTTTACAACTAGCGCCACCTGGGAAGCCCACAATACTGCTCTGTAACATCCCTGGTCACAGAATGCTGTGATCACTCACTTAGAGCCAGACACCCTGGAATACGAAATCAAGTTGGCCCCACTACGAACAATGCAGGTGGAGGTGATGGAATTCCAGTTGAGCTATTTCAAATCCTAAAAGATATTGCTGTGAAAGTGCTGCACTCCATATGCCAACAAATTTGGAAAACTCAGCAGTGGCCACAGGACTGGAAAAGGTCAGTTTTCATTCCAAGCCCAAAGAAAGGCAATGCCAAAGAATGCTCAAACTACTGCACAGTTGCCCTCATCTCACATGCTAGTAAAGTAATGCTCAAAATTCTCCAAGCCAGGCTTCAATAGTACATGAACTGTGAACTTCCAGATGTTCAACCTGGATGTAGAAAAGGCAGAGGAACCGAGATCAAATTGCCAACATCCACTGGATCATCGAAAAACAAGAGAGTTCCAGAAAAACATCTACATCTGCTTTATTGACTAGGCCAAAGCCTTTGACTGTGTTGATCACAACAAACTGTGGAAAATTCTTAAAGATTTGGGAATACCAGACCACCTGACCTGCCTCTTGAGAAACCTATATGCAGCTCAAGAAGCAAATGTTAGAACTGGACATGGAACAACAAACTGATTCCAAATGAGGAAAGGAGTACATCAAGGCTATATATTATCACCCTGCTAATTAACTTATATGCAGAGTACATCATGTGAAATGTTGGGCTGGATGAAGCAAAGCTGGAATCAAGATTGCTGGGAGAAGTATCAATAACCTCAGATATGCATCAGTTCAGTTCAGTCGCTCGGTCGTGTCCGACTCTTTGCGACTCCACGAATGGCAGCACACCAGGCCTCCCTGTCCATCACCAACTCCTGGAGTTCACTCAGACTCATCGTCCATTAAGTCAGTGATGCCATCCAGCCATCTCATCCTTGGACGTCCCCTTCTCCTCCTGTCCCCAATCCCTCCCAGCATCAGAGTTTTTCCAGTGAGTCAACTCTTCTTGTAAGGTGGCAGAAAGTACTGGAGTTTCAGCTTTAGCATCGTTCCTTCCAAAGAAATCCCAGGGCTGATCTCCTTCAGAATGGACTGGTTGGATCTCCTTGCAGTCCAAGGGACTCTCAAGAGTCTTCTCCAACACCACAGTTCAAAAGCATCAATTCTTTGGCACTCAGCCTTCTTCACAGTCCAACTCTCACATCTATACATGACCACTGGAAAAACCATAGCCTTGACTAGACAGACATATGACACCACAATTATGGCAGAAAGCAAAGAAGAACTGAAGAGCCTCTTGATGAAAGTGAAAGAGGAGAGTGAGAAAGTTGGCTTAAAACTCAACATTCAGAAAACTAAGGTCATGGCATCTTGTCCCATCACTTCATGGCAAATAGATGGGGAAACAGTGGAAACAGTGACAGACTTTATTTTTTGGGGCTCCAAAATAACTGCAGATGGTGACTGCAGCCATGAAATTAAAAGACATTTGCTCCTTGGAAGGAAAGTTATGACCAACCTAGACAGCATATTAAAAAGCAGAGACATTACTTTGCCAACAAAGGTCTGTCTAGTCAAGGCTGTCGTTTTTCCCAGTGGTCATGTATGGATGTGAGAGTTGGACTATAAAGAAAGCTGAGCGCCTAAGAATTGATGTTTTTGAACTGTGGTGTTGGAAAAGACTCTTGAGAGTCCCTTGGACAGCAAGGAGATCCAACCAGTCCATCTTAAAGGCAATTAGTCCTGAATATTCATTGGAAGGACTGATGTTGAAGCTGAAACTCCAATACTTTGACTACCTGATGGTGGGAAAGATTGAAGGTGGGAGAAGAAGGGGACGACAGAGGATGAGATGGTTGGATGGCATTACTGACTCAATGGACATGAGTTTGAGTAAGCTTTGGGAGTTGGTTATGGACCAGGAAGCTTGGCATGCTGCAGTCCATGGGATCACAAAGAGTCAGACATGACTGAGAGACTGAACTGAACTGAACTGAACATCCCTGGAGAAGGAAATGACAATCCACTCCAGTATTATTCCCTGGAGAAGTCCGTGGACAGGGGAGCCTGGTTGGCTGTATAGTCAATAGCATCGCAAAGAGTTGGACAGTTCTGAGCCACTTACACTTTCACTTTTCATGAAGAGGACCCAATTTAAATCTGTCAGACATTAGGCAGAATTCTTTCTGGTTAGGGAGAATCAAAAGTACCAGAACCCAATGAACTTAACCTTTGATTTTGTTTGCTTTAGTTAACTTGTTAGTAACCTGAACATTTTATCTCATTGTGAGGGCTGGGTTTTCTTCCTGAAAGCCACTCTTTTAATATATACCATGCTAACCTTTGGACTTCCCTGGTGGCTCAGATGGAAAGCGGCTGTCTAGAATGCTGGAGACTCGAGTTCGATCCCTGGGTTGGGAAAATCCCCTGGAGAAGGAAATGGCAATCCACTCCCGGACTACTGCCTGGAAAATCCTATGGACACAGGAGCCTGGTAGGCTACAGTCCATGGGGTCGCAAAGAGTCAGACAGGACTGAGCGACTTCGCTTCACTTCACTTCACTTCAAGCTAACCTTTGGTAACACTTCCGATAAAGCCTCTAGTTCTGGGGACTTTTGTTTCCACTTGATATTGAGAGTGTTCTCTTCTTACCCTCAAAGCAATAATACCTTGGGTCTACCACCTTAGTTCAGTGATTCTCAGACTTTCCTGCACATTAGAATAATCTAGGGAACTTTAAAAAATACTTATTTGTAGATTCCCACCTGCAGATATTCTGACTTGATTGGTCAGCAATCCAGACTGGATACTGCTTTTTCTAGAAGCTCTGTCGGGAATTCTAATTTATAACCAATGTTGGAAACTATTCCTAAAGCTGAATGCCTTTTTACCATTCATGTGCATACAAACCATTTGAAGATTTTGTTGAAATGCAGATATTGATTCAGTGAAGTTGGAGGGTGGAGTCTGACATTTTCAATAACCTTCTTTGTAATGCTGATACTCGTGATCTCCAGACAACAATTGGATAGCAGTTATCTGGATGAATCTCACTCCCACAAGTAAATGTCTATTTTGTTGTCCACATTTGGGATTTATGGCGACAATTAAATGTAAAAATTTATGTTTATGGGCATAGTCAGACATTCTTTCAAATTATACCCCAACTAAATCTGAGTGCCCATAGTTATGGGCACAATTAAAGTAATAAGGAAAGGAAATTGGGGAGAGGATGCCTTAAAAATAAAGATTTGTAGATAGGTACTTATGTTCCCTTCATCAGAAGTGGTTTGCTTTCTTAATGAGGTGTTTTTTTTTTTTTTTTTTAGTTCAGTTAGAAACACAGATTCTTTCCCCACACATATGCAGGACACTATAACACATTATTTTATTAGATTGCAATCATGTTTCAGTATTATGTGACAGTTCTATTGTATTATAGAACAGAAAACTAACCTGATGGTGTATTGGTATGGATTTTTGGGACAATCCCATCAATTCCCAATCTTGATTTAAGATATTCTTCTTTGACCACTAGATTTCTCTTAAATATAAAGACAGAGAAATGCAAGTAAACTTTCAAAAAAATGCCCATTGATGATTAAGAGAATTTCAGAGATATGATTTTAATGGACACAACTTTTGTAAATTTCTTTTTGCCTAAGGAGAATGAGGAGACACATGGGGAAATATGCTCATCTGGTCACCACTTCACAAGAGAATGAAAAAGAAATATCTTTCATATTTCATACCACTCATATCCTAGCATTACCCTTCCTCCAGGGACCCATGGGCCAAATCTGGGTTCAGTGCCTGCTTTTGTACAGCCCACAAGCTAAGAATGGCATTTGATTTTTGAAGTGGTGCAGAAAAAAATCAAAAGAAAAATAATGTTCAATGATATGAAAGTCATATGAAATTCAAATTTAAGTGTCCATAAGCAAAGTTTTATTGGGACACAGACGTGCTCATCTGCTTGTGTGCTAAAGCTGCTTGTGCTACAACAGCAGAGTTGAACATTTGAGACAGAGACCACGTTGCCAACCAAGTCTAAAATATATCATGGGAAAAGCTTGTTGACTCCTACTCTAGAGATATACTCATTTTTATTCATTCTTACTTGAAATCGAAGATGTGCTTTGTTTCACAGATTATATTGTGTTTTAAAATGTTGCTGCTTTATCCTGTGTGCCCATGCAAGTGTGTGTGTGTGTGTGTGTGTGTGTGTGTGGAAAGTAAACAAATATATACACATTCATTTTATTCTGCCTCCTCACTTCTGCTTTGACAATCAGGAAGTCTGAGCAGCATCCACTTCAGAATCAACTCTATTGCTTGCCATGGACACAAAAAATGGAGTTCTTTAAAAAGGGAGCCAAAGCTTAAAAGTAAAAACAATCACCTTTTCCTATTTCATGCTGCCTATTCTGGCCCAGCTTCCAGAAGCTGGGGTCTTGAACATATGCTACAACTTTTCTCCTAGGCTCTGTGTGGAGAGCGTTCCAAAAGGGATCAGACCTTTCTCTTGTTCCAATCTTCTATCAAAAAGTCTTCTGGCCAGGAAATAGAAAATGTTAGAATCTCTGAGCAAATATTGGAGAGAGCTGGGATAACTAGTTAAATCCACAGAAAGGATTTTCTTGGTTGTTTTTGTTTTTTTAAATTTAAACAAAAAGCATTGAGATTATTAGCCCTGATAAAGAAGAAAAATTTCTATTTTTCTTTCCTCTAGAAAATGGCAGTATAAAAGAATACCTTCTGGACATGCATGAAAGGAAAGGGGAGGAAAAAGAAGGAATAAATACCTCAAGCTTTCATGTTACTTGTAAGAGTTTGCAAATGGAGCTATACAGATAACATATATGTTAAAGGCACTGAGTTTCAGAAGGGACATTCATTTCTTTTGCAAAATATTCTGGAACTATGACTAAATGACTTAGAGAGAAAGACATAAAAATGCTAAGATTCTGGCACCTTCAACAGTGGCACAGAGAGGTTGTGGTAGAAGGAAAGTGAAAACCCAAACCCTAATCCTCAGTTACAAGGCCCCTGTCATGCAGGGGACAAGGCCCCTAGACATTCTGAGTCTCAGTTCCTGATATTTTAGAAGAAGGATTACAGAGGCTATACTGAGACTTCAGTTCAGTTCAGTTCAGTCGCTCAGTCTTGTACGACTCTTTGAGACCCCACGAATCACGCCAGGCCTCCCTGTTCATCACCATCTCCCAGAGTTCACTGAGATTCATGTCCATCGAGTCCGTGATGCCATCCAGGCATCTCATCCTTGTCGTCCCCCTCTTCTCCTGCCCCCAGTCCCTCCAAGCATCAGAGTCTTTTCCAATGAGTCAACTCTTTACATCAGGTGGCCAAGGTACTGGAGTTTCAGCTTTAGCATCATTCCTTCCAAAGAAATCCCAGAGTCGATCTCCTTCAGGATGGACTGGTTGGATCTCCTTGCAGTCCAAGGGACTCTCAAGAGTCTTCTCCAACACCACAGTTCAAAAGCATCAATTCTTTGGCACTCAGCCTTCTTCAGAGTCCAACTCTCATATCCATACATGACCACAGGAAAAACCATAGCCTTGACTAGACAGACCTTAGTCGGCAAAGTAATGTCTCTGCTTTTGAATATGCTATCTAGGTTGGTCATAACTTTTCTTCCAAGGACTAAGCATCTTCTAATTTCATGGCTGCAGTCACCATCTGCAATGATTTCAGAGCCCCCAAAAATAAAGTCTGACACTGTTTCCACTGTTTCCCCATCTATTTCCCATGAAGGGATGGGACCGGATGCCATGATCTTCGTTTTCTGAATGTTGAGCTTAAAACCAACTTTTTCACTCTCCTCTTTCACCTTCATCAAGAGGCCCTTTAGCTTCTCTTCACTTTCTGCCATAAGGGTGGTGTCATCTGCATATCTGAGGTTATTGATATTTCTCCTGGCAATCTTAATTCCAGCTTGTGTTTCTTCCAGTCCAACGTTTCTCATGATATACTCTGCATAGAAGTTAAATAAGCAGGGTGACAATATACAGCCTTGACGTACTCCTTTTCCTATTTGGAACCAGTCTGTTGTTCCATATCCAGTTCTAACTGGTGCTTCCTGACCTGCATACAGATTTCTCAAGAGGCAGGTCAGGTGGTCTGGTATTCCCATCTCTTTCAGAATTTTCCACAGTTTATTGTGATCCACACAGTCAAAGGCTTTGGCATAGTCAATAAAGCAGAAATACATGTTTTTCTGGAACTCTCTTGCTTTTTCCATGATCCAGAAGATGTTGGCAATTTGATCTCTGGTTCCTCTGCCTTTTCTAAAACCAGCTTGAACATCAGCGAGTTCACAGTTCATGTATTGCTGAAGCCTGGCTTGCAGAATTTTGAGCATTACTTTACTAGCATGTGAGATGAGTTCAATTATGTGGTAGTTTGAGCATTCTTTGGCATTGCCTTTCTTTGGGATTGGAATGAAAACTGACCTTTTCCAGTCCTGTGGCCACTGCTGAGTTTTCCAAATGTGCTGGCATATTGAGTGCAGCACTTTCACAGCATCATCTTTTAGGATTTGAAACAGCTCAACTGGAATTCCATCACCTCCACTAGCTTTGTTTGTAGAGATGCTTTCTAAGGCCCACTTGACTTCACATTCGAAGATGTCTTGCTCTAGGTGAGTGATCACATCATCATGATTATCTCGGTCTTGAAGATCTTTTTGTACAGTTCTTCCGTGTATTCTTGCCACCTTTTCTTAATATCTTCTGCTTCTGTAAGGTCCATACCATTGCTGTCCTTTATCCAGCCCACCTTTGCATGAAATGTTCCCTTGATATCTCTAATTTTCTTGAAGAGATCTCTAGTCTTTCTCCTTCTGTTTTTTTCCCTCTATTTCTTTGCATTGATTACTGAAGAAGGCTTTCTTATCTCTTCTTGCTATTCTTTGGAACTCTGCATTCAGATGCTTATATCTTTCCTTTTTTCCTTTACCTTTCGCTTCTCTTCTTTTCACAGCTATTTGTAAGGCCTCCCCAGACAGCCATTTTGCTTTTTGCATTTCTTTTCCATGGGGATGGTCTTGATCCCTGTCTCCTGTATAATATCATGAACCTCATTCCATAGTTCATCAGGCAGTCTATCTATCAGACCTAGGCCCTTAAATCTATTTCTTGATTTAGGTCATACCTGAATGGTCTAGCGGTTTTCCTACTTTCTTCAATTTAAGTCCAATGTGCTAATAAGGAGTTCGTGATCTGAGCCACAGTCAGCTCCTGGTCTTGTTTTTGTACTGAGACTTAGTGTATGTTAATTGCATTTTGTTGATTACAGAGATTTTATCCCTTTTAAGAGACTGTTTTTAATCAACACTTCTGTCCTGAACTTTATTTTACTGCTCAACCAGTTTCCTTTCAGTGCTCACAAAAACAGAATTTTTAAATCACTATTTTGTAGCAGAAATTTTATTTCCTCATGTCTACAAAAAATATAAATAAGTAAAAGGATGTCACAATTCTTCTTGGCCCTTCTTTCAAGACAATGTACCTGGGGGTCCTGACTGGACCTATTACTCCAGTCCACCATGTTCCCAGAACACAACAGAAACTATATTATGGAAACAAAACAAAACCCCATTCTGTAGTTTCCCAAATTCTCCAATTTAAAAGTGGCACTTGGACTTTTGGATCGCAACCATTCTGACTGGTGTGAAATGGTACCTCATTGTGGAAACAGTGTGGAGATTCCTTAAAAATTGCAAATAGAACTGCCTTATGACCCAGCAATCCCACTGCTGGGCATACACACCAAGGAAACCAGAATTGAAAGAGACACATGTACCCCAATGTTCATTGCAGCCCTGTTTACAATAGCCAGGACATAGAAACAACCTAGATGTTCATCAGCAGATGAATGGATAAGAAAGCTGTGGTACATATACACAATGGAGTATTCCTCAGCCATTAAAAAAATAAACTTGAATCAGTTCTAATGAGATGGATGAAACTGGAGCCGATTATACAGAGTGAAGTAAGCCAGAAAGAAAAACACCAATACAGTATACTGACACATATATATGGAATTTAGAAAGATGGTAATGATGACCCTGTATTCGAGACAGCAAAAGAGACACAGATGTATAGAATGGACTTTTGGACTCTGAGGGAGAGGGAGAGGGAGAGGGAGAGGGTGGGATGATTTGGGAGAATGGCATTGAAACATGTATACTATCATGTAAGAAATGAAGCACCAGTCTATGTTCTATACAGGATACAGGATGCTTGGGGCTGGTGCACGGGGATGATGCAGAGAGATGATATGGGTTGGGAGGTGGGAGAGTGATCCAGGATTGGGAGCTCGTATACACCTGTGGTGGATTCATGTCAATGTATGGCAAAACCAATACAGTATTGTAAAGTAAAATAAAGTAAAAATAAAATAAAAAAAAATAAAATGGATAACCAACAAGGTCCTATTGTATAAGGAACTTTGTATGTGGCAGCCTGGGTGGGAGGGGAGGTTTGAAGGAAAATGGATATATGTATATTTATGACTAAGTCCTTTTGCAGTCCACCTGAAACTGTCACAACACTGTTAATAGGCTATATGCTCCAGTATAAATTTAAATGTTGAAAGAAAAAATGATTACAATGCAATACTTAATCAGGGAAGAATAAAAATAAAAATAAATAAATAAAAGTGGCACTGAAAAGAAGAGAGGCGAAAACCAAAGGAGAAAAGGAAATATATATGCATCTGAATGCAGAATTCCAAAGAATAGCAAGAAGAGATAAGAAAGCCTTCTTCAGTGATCAATGCAAAGAAATAGAGGAAAACAACAGAATGGGAAAGACTAGAGATCTCTTCAAGAAAATTAGAGATATCAAGGGAACATTTCATGCAAAGGTGGGCTCGATAAAGAACAGAAATGGTATGGACCTTACAGAAGCAGAAGATATTAAGAAGAGGTGGCAAGAATACACGGAAGAACTGTACAAAAAAGATCTTCAAGACCGAGATAATCATGATGATGTGATCACTCACCTAGAGCAAGACATCTTCGAATGTGAAGTCAAGTGGGCCTTAGAAAGCATCTCTACAAACAAAGCTAGTGGAGGTGATGGAATTCCAGTTGAGCTGTTTCAAATCCTAAAAGATGATGCTGTGAAAGTGCTGCACTCAATATGCCAGCACATTTGGAAAACTCAGCAGTGGCCACAGGACTGGAAAAGGTCAGTTTTCATTCCAATCCCAAAGAAAGGCAATGCCAAAGAATGCTCAAACTACCACATAATTGAACTCATCTCACATGCTAGTAAAGTAATGCTCAAAATTCTGCAAGCCAGGCTTCAGCAATACATGAACTGTGAACTCGCTGATGTTCAAGCTGGTTTTAGAAAAGGCAGAGGAACCAGAGATCAAATTGCCAACATCTTCTGGATCATGGAAAAAGCAAGAGAGTTCCAGAAAAACATGTATTTCTGCTTTATTGACTATGCCAAAGCCTTTGACTGTGTGGATCACAATAAACTGTGGAAAATTCTGAAAGAGATGGGAATACCAGACCACCTGACCTGCCTCTTGAGAAATCTGTATGCAGGTCAGGAAGCACCAGTTAGAACTGGATATGGAACAACAGACTGGTTCCAAATAGGAA
This sequence comes from Nanger dama, assembly GCA_917880005.1. NCBI lineage: Eukaryota > Metazoa > Chordata > Mammalia > Artiodactyla > Bovidae > Nanger > Nanger dama. The sequence continues at coordinate 35,630,688 of CAKJTW010000017.1, read as the reverse complement.
AAGGAGTACGTCAAGGCTGTATATTGTCACCCTGCTTATTTAACTTCTATGCAGAGTATATCATGAGAAACGTTGGACTGGAAGAAACACAAGCTGGAATTAAGATTGCCAGGAGAAATATCAATAACCTCAGATATGCAGATGACACCACCCTTATGGCAGAAAGTGAAGAGAAGCTAAAGGGCCTCTTGATGAAGGTGAAAGAGGAGAGTGAAAAAGTTGGTTTTAAGCTCAACATTCAGAAAACGAAGATCATGGCATCCGGTCCCATCCCTTCATGGGAAATAGATGGGGAAACAGTGGAAACAGTGTCAGACTTTATTTTTGGGGGCTCTGAAATCATTGCAGATGGTGACTGCAGCCATGAAATTAGAAGATGCTTAGTCCTTGGAAGAAAAGTTATGACCAACCTAGATAGCATATTCAAAAGCAGAGACATTACTTTGCCGACTAAGGTCTGTCTAGTCAAGGCTATGGTTTTTCCTGTGGTCATGTATGGATGTGAGAGTTGGACTCTGAAGAAGGCTGAGTGCCAAAGAATTGATGCTTTTGAACTGTGGTGTTGGAGAAGACTCTTGAGAGTCCCTTGGACTGCAAGGAGATCCAACCAGTTCATCCTGAAGGAGATCGACTCTGGGATTTCTTTGGAAGGAATGATGCTAAAGCTGAAACTCCAGTACCTTGGCCACCTCATGTGAAGAGTTGACTCATTGGAAAAGACTCTGATGCTGGGAGGGATTGGGGGCAGGAGGAGAAGGGGACAACCGAGGATGAGCTGGCTGGATGGCATCACGGACTCAGTGGACGTGAGTCTGAGTGAACTCCGGGAGATGGTGATGAACAGGGAGGCCTGGCGTGCTGCAATTCATGGGTTCGCAAAGAATCGGACACGACTGAGTGACTAAACTGAACTGAACTGAACTGATAGTCTCATTTTGCCACAATTCTCAAATGAATGGAAACTGGAGGGCAATCAAGTAAAAGTAATAATATTGTTATTTAGCCACTAAATCATGTTCAACTCTTTGCAACCCAATGTACTCTCAGAAATATAGGCCTAAAGTCATCTCCTATCTACTGTAGGTATCATTTATGACCATGAATTATTATTATTATTTTCTCTGAAGTCAGTGGTGCTTCTGTTGTTGTTGTTATTTAGATCCAGGTGCAGAATATCACATAACTGCTGTCTGGGAAAATAATATCTTGAAATAACATAACATGATATGAAAAGGAGCCACATGAATCCACTTTTAATATAGTATTATGCTTTTATATAGGTAAATATAGAAATCATTACCAAGTTTTCATATAAGAAAATGGACTTTCTGAGGTTAAACAGCATTTCCAAAATTATGGCAATTTTGCACAAATCTGATCCTTTAATTCTGGAATGCTTACATAGTCTTGTAATCTGTTCCCTCAGTGCTTAGTAGAAATATTCATTCATACAAATACTCACAAAATATGTAGCAAACACTTACTATGTGTTGCACCCTGCTTGTTTCTGGGGAGTTACTGGGGAGAGTCATGGCCTCTTACATCTAATGGATGAGGACCTTCCATCCTACACATAATACTACCCCTGACCCTCCTTTGGATCAAAGGTGTCCTTGGAAAAGACAGAACTCAAGCACAGACTGCACTCTTTGCTCTCTGAGGTCCCCTCTCCCTATCATGTCCCACCCTTGGCAAAGGTTGCTACTGCCCTTGAATACACGATAACAAGGAGGCTAAATTCATCATGCTTCCGAGAATAATGTTTGTGTTCTAAATAACTTATTTTATAATGTAACTGCTATTTTTCAACACCTGGAAAATGCATTCCTACTACTGTTATACTAATAAGGCTACAATAATACTAGATTCTGTCAGAGATGCCTCACACAAAACACGTTAGTGTTCAATAATAAAGAAAAGATCAAATAAGATATGGTCTGTTCTCTTGCCATACCTCTCAGCAGGCATTAAAATCCATGATTACATGAAAAATGTTTGAATCATAGTAACTTGCTTCACCAGCCTGGACAGATAAACATAGCCACATCCTTTTTATTATTCTAATTAATCACTTACAAACCCACATGCTTATATTGGCAGGCAGCTTTTTACCCCAAGTCACCTGCAATCGCAATTATTCAGCCAGAGGATTCCCACCATTCTTCTCAATGAGAGGGAAAGCCTCTAATGGTACTACGCTGTGGGCGCTGTCACCACGGGACACTGAACGGAACGGGACTCCCACAGCGACAGTGTGACCTGTGCGCCTTTAGGCTCCTGGGGCCACCCCACTGCTGCCAAGGCCTGACTCTTGTACCAGGCTGGCGAGGCCTAAGGACATGAAGGCTTAGCACAAGACCTGCCAAGGCCAGACCTATCCTGAAACCTTGTTGAAGCCCAGACTTACTTTCTCTTGTCATGTTTTCCCATCTGTCACCACTGTGGTTCTGTCCTGTCAGGGAGCCTCAGCCCAGGACACTGTGGTTTCCTCCAAATTTGCCTAATGTCCAGTCTTACAGAGAAGGGGGTACAGTGTTAGTCTCTTCACTCTCACAGGGCTTAACTTTCTAAATAATTTTTTAAATAAGTAGTTTACGTAATGATCAATTCTTTCTGAACTAGCTAATATAATAAGCAATATAATGTTCCTTATTTTTATGGCTCTGCATGTCTTCTTTCATTATTTTTTAGTCACAGGGAAAAACTATACAGTTTGAATTTGCCTGTGGCTGAGTAGTTTGGTAAACTCATACTTGGCACAAGCATTAGTCAAACAGCACATGAATTGTTTGCATAATGGAAAAATAAATATTCTTGACATTATTAACCAAAACATCTCATGCAGTTCGCAACTTAGAGTCCAAGTTTTGGGGGACACAGCTCAAAAATCTATTACCCTGCTTGCTACAAGACACACAAACCATGGCTAGATCATCAGGCAGCTTCTGAAATAGAAGGAATATAAGGTTGTTGAAAAGTTGAAATTAAAATGTTAACCAAAATTGAGTAACAGAAGGTAGGTTATAACAATATGGTCACAATATTTCTCTTTTAGTATAAATGAATATATTTTTACTTCACAGAATTTCACAGGACGCATCTGCATCAAGTGGTAAAAATTCTAAGAACAATAACAACAAAACCCATTGAGAAGAGTGCTAATGATACAATAAATGTAGGCTCTGCAGAAGCCTTTTATGGACATTATCTTATTTATTATAATGTTGGATATATATTAGTCTCACACGATAAAACTGATTTCTTTTAAAATGCATTCACCTAGTTGGTCAATAGTAACTTGGGTCCTCTGCCTCTAATTTCAGAACTTTTTCCTGCTTAAGAAAGAAATCTTAATATACAAAATACAGAGCATAAAAACCTACATGCCCATTAGAAATTTTAAATAAAATATGCTATCTCAAGGAGAAGGCAATGGCACCCCACTCCAGTACTCTTGCCTGGAAAATCCCATGGATGGAGGAGCCTGGTGGGCTGCAGTCCATGGGGTGACTGAGAGTTGGACACGACTCAGTGACTTCACTTTCACTTTTCACTTTCATGCATTGGAGAAGGAAATGGCAACCCACTCCAGTGTTCTTGCCTGGAGAATCCCAGGGATGGGAGAGTCTGGTGGGCTGCCGTCTATGGGGTCGCACAGAGTAGGACACAACTAAGGCTACTTAGCAGCAGTAGCAGCATGCTATCTCAATGAAATTTTTAATAGCAATGTCCTCAGTCTAATAGCCATTAATAATACTCCTAAAAAGTCATGAAACTTGTCTTGATTTAGGTTCTCCCAGAAGCCGACCTGGAGAAAAGGATTCAAATTAAAGTAGTTTATTTAGGAGGTGATCCCAGGAAACAATAGTAGGGAAACAGAGTAACGAGGCAAAAAAGGAGAGGAAAAGATGGAAGGAAAAGGGAAGGAAAAGATGGAAAGATAGAGTGAAAGATAGAGAAAAGAAAATCAGTAAAGTATGTGTTATCAAACCAGTTACCACTGTGGGCAACTAGAGCTTAATCTCCCTGGAGACCTTGAGGAAACAGTATAGAACACACTCCAGAATGATCTCAACCGAAGGACAAGAAGCCAAGTACTTATCCATCAACATCCTTTCTGTCATTGGCGTGAGACTCCTTCCAGAAGCACTATGTTTACAGATAAAGCTTTGTTTTCATGTAAGCCAACCTGTGCGGAGAAGGAGATGGCATCCCACTCTAGTACGCTTGCTTGGAAAATCCCATGGACTGAGGGAGCCTGGTGGACTGCAGTCCATGGGGTTGCTAAGAGTCGGATGTGACTGAGTGACTTCCCTTTCACTTTTCACTTTCATGCATTGGAGAAGGAAATGGCAACCCACTCCAGTGTTCTTGCCTGGAGAATCCTAGGGATGGCGGAGCCTGGTGGGCTGCCGTCTGTGGGGTCGCACAGAGTAGGACACGACTAAGGCTACTTAGCAGCAGCAGCAAGCCAACCTGTGACAGGAAAAAAGATCTCTGGCTGGTGCTTGCCATAACAGTCTTAAGCACACAGAGTGAATGTCAGAAGACTCTGGAATATAGAGCCAGAACATTGAAATCATGTGCTACATCATCTAGTTTAGGCAACTTTATCTGGGTGAACACGTATATAGCATTCATATAGAAGCATTTTGCATACTGGTCTATGACTTGGGTTTCATTACTATCCCTGTTTTTCAGACGATAAAACAGGCACAACAAGGTTAAATGACCCATCTGTATATACATCACGTCTACTATGGCCAAGGCTGATCAGCCAACATGAAGAACAGTGAAGGGGTTTAGGGAGAGCTTGTCATGAGGGTTCAGAGAGAAGGTATAATGTCTCCTTCCTCATTAACTCTCACTGAATCCAAAGAAAGTAGCCTCTGATGTCTGTTGTCTTTGTTACTAAAGGTCAGCCAAGATACACAGACAAAATCAGGAAAGGAAGACCTGCAAGAGAGTCATTTCCCTATCATCTGCCTCCCACTTGGTGTCCACACATAAACCTCTAGGTTTCCTTCCAAAAATTCTTATTTGGAATCCAGATAGCCCAGCTGTCACTTTGAGATGCCATAATTTTCACTAACAGTTTCAATCCTATGAGCCTCTAAACTTGTATCTCCATGATGCTATAGTAGCCTAGAGATGGAATCAACTTGACAAGGAACTGAGAGCAAAGAGGCAGTTGAGCTCTATTTCAACTGACTGTATAACTGTCAAAAACACAGTGTTAGACAGACGGTAAATTAGCTACTTCAGTTCAGTCGCTGTCATGTCTGACTTTGCGAACCCATGAATCGCAGTACGCCAGGCCTCCCTGTCTATCACCATCTCCCAGAGTTCACTCAGACTCACATCCATCGAGTCCATGATGCCATCCAGCCATCTCATCCTTGGTCGTCCCCTTCTCCTCCTGCCCCCAATCCCTCCCAGCATCAGAGTCTTTTCCAATGAGTCAACTCTTCCCATGAGGTGGCCAAAGTACTGGAGTTTCAGCTTTAGCATCATTCCTTCCAAAGAAATCCCAGGGTTGATCTCCTGCAGAATGGACTGGTTGGATCTCCTTGCAGTCCAAGGGACTCTCAAGAGTCTTCTCCAACACCACAACTCAAAAGCATCAATTCTTCAGCGCTCAGCCTTCGTCACAGTCCAACTCTCGCATCCATACATGACCACAGGAAAAACCATAGCCTTGACTAGACAGACCTTAGTCGGCCAAGTAATGTCTCTGCTTTTGAATATACTATCTAGGTTGTAGAGAGGTTCTTTCAGGCCACTGAAGTATTATACCTCTATAAACATCTACCAGACAATGTTGTAAATTCTTGTGAAGCTCTACTTTAAGCATAATTTTAAGAAAATCACTTATTCTAGGTAACCTAATTAAAACAGTAGTAAGGCATATGAGGCTTCCTTAAGACTATGAGCCTAAGTACCTGTCCGAGTTTGGTAAACAAAATTTGAAATTGAATTTAATAGGTTTAGACACTAAGCACTCCCTGTCAATTCTTTCCAATTAAACAGAAAATAGAAACAGATGAGGAATCAATCAAAATAAAATGAAACACCTTTGATCACTTTGGACCCGGTTGAGAATGGGCCCATTTTTGTCTTATCCTATGGCATTGTCAAATTCTTCCTGAGACAAACTAGAAAAGCAGAACGGGCTCATATTTCTTTAACCGAATAGCAGGGAGGAGAGGTCTTAATTACATTTAATTCTTCCCCATTTCAAGAACATTATGGGCATGATTGTGTTCCCACCTCTTTTAAGCAGTAACATAAGTATGCGTGTGTACTAAGTTGCTTCAGTTGTATCCAATTATCCAACTTTTTGTGACTCTATCCACTGTAGCCCTCTAGGCTCCTCTGTCCATGAGATCTTCCAGGCAAGAACACTGGAGTGGGCTGCCATGGCCTCCTCCATGAGATCTTCCCAACACAGGGATCGAACTCACATCCCTTATGAAGCAGCAGCACCAGGGAAGCCCTAATATAAGTATGTACACACCAGAAAAAAAAAAAAATCCTGAAAGATATATCAGATGTTTTCTTTCCACTACACTGCATTTTTGGATTCAGTAAATCTGTTTCTATTGTAAATTTCTTAGAAATCCTGAAAATTGCTTTCACAATTCCCATGTGGGTGGGTAGAGAATCAACATAATGCCAAGATTAAAGGCTTCATACATTTCTTCTTCATTATTTTTAGGTTACTAGGGCAATATGTCTTCCCATTCTTAGCACAGGGAAAGCTTTCCATATATACATGTTAGGCATAGTAGAATAGCAGAAAAGGACAGAACTCTTAGTATTTCAGTTTCAATTGAACTGCTACAATTTTCCAGCCATTGTGACTTAACATCTCTGATAATAATACCTACCTCATAAAATTACAGTGAGGATTCACTGGCATGCTGTAGTTGGCTCTTACAGGTTGTGAGAAATAAATGTATGCATATTTTTAAAATTTGGCATGCAGTGGCTTCATGTTGGTAGCCTGAAATCAGCCATGGTGACAAATACTGGCCATAAAACTAAAAGTTAGGGCTTCCAACCCCTTAGAGACCTGGTTTACTAGCTCATTACCAAAAATTATGTAACCTGTGAACTGTTTAACAGAGTATCTAAATGCTTTCATCTTTCCTTTCCTGTCCTGAAGTCTGCAAAAATGACTTTAATTCTATATCTAGAATATTCTAGTAACAATCTCTCTTTATAATCAGTCATTTGTTAAGGATTTGCCCCTGCTGGTGTTTCTGACAATATATGAAGCTATTTGTTAGGATGACCTTGATTAGAATTTAAATAACAAGTGAAACTCTGCTCTAGTATTTTGATCTCTGATACATTGCTTAAGCAGAAGTAATAAATGCTGCATTTGAGTTTTTTAATTGTCTAGGTTCTACTGAGTCGCTGGCACTTTCTGTTTAGCCTCAAGTAGCATCTCCCCCACAAAGTTTTCCTTTTAATCAAGGGATACACTCAAGAAATCATAGCACCCTGCTGCAGCAGTTGGGAATATATTCCCAATAGACATATAAAAAGTTACTAAAATTATGTGATAGTGCAATTCAACATATCACATTAGATAAAAATGAAATCTGTGACATAGAAGTTACCATAGATTCGGTGGAGTGGAACCAACTGCTATCCCAGGAGGTGCTATAATTTGAAGGCTGACTTTCTAATAATGTGCAGGGGTGTGGTAGGAATAGTGGGTATAAAGGCATCAGAGGTTCTTTTTCTCCTGGTGACTAAGATGAGAGTGCCTCATGAAACCCTATAGGATATCTCTCTTCCTCTGGACACATAAGATCATAAATGGAGTGGAATTCTACTCTGTAAAAATATTGTAAATATTCTTATGATTGATTACCCTTATCATCTTTCTGGAGATGCCACTAGATGCGGGGGCGCTCCGCAGAAAGAGCGGAGGCAGTGGAACTTCCCTCAGCAAAGCCGAGGGGTTCCCGAGGAGAAGTGAGCCTGCTGTCCGCCAACCCAGCCCCTCGGTGAGCGAGAGACAATCAGACGGGACAGGGGTTCCGTCGAAGCAGTTCTGGTTTATTGTTGCAAACTCCCAACTTATATAGACAAACAGGAGGGTTTTAGGAGGGACTTTCCATAGTTGCACCAATCACATTAAAGGTCAAATTGTCACCTTCATTATAACAGGAGTCTATAGAGATCACACACTGTCTATGTGCACAGAAATCAAGAGAACCAATTAAAAACTTTGACAGACAACATAGACCCTGCCCCCATCTCTTCCGCCATCTTAGGTTTTCGACAGCAAATCTAGCTCCTTTGTTTTTAAGGTTTCCCATTTAGGGCCCCACAACTAGAAAGATGGAATTTTTATATATAGCCTCTCATTTAACACAACAACATAATAAGCTAGGTTATATCACACAGATATAACCTTATGTTACCAAACAGATGAAATTCCATTTCACAGATACTTTGGAGTCATTCTTTAACAAAAAAAATTATTTATTTTGGCTGCAGTGAGTCCTAGTTACAGCTTGTGGGACCTTAGTTGAAGCATGTGAACTTCTTAGCTACAGCATGTGAGATCTAGCTCCCTAATCCTGGGCTCTCTGCATTGGGATCCCAGAGTCCTACCTACTGGACCACCAGAGAAGTCCCTGGAGTAATTCTGGTAAGCAGTAATATAGCACCCTATGTAAAGAAGAATGACATATTTGTCAAAAGACTGTGCCCCTGTCTTCATTCTGCCATTTGCATGTGACCATGGGAAATTCCTTGATTTCTGTAAAAATCAATCTTTTCCTCCCTATGGAAGCATCCATACAGGATCAATATGTGGGCCAAATACTGAAAATATGTCCTATATCTAAAACACTGTGCTAAGTGTAAAAGCCTATAACTGCTTGGACATTCCTGGTCACATACTATAAAAAGTAAAAGTTTCTGATACAGAATATCTAATTAGGCATTAATAATAAGCCAAACTGCATATCTCAGAAAATATTTTGTATTATTAAACCATGGAGCAAAGAAGGTGATATTCCTAGCGACTAAGAGCTAGGCCCACTGGATTTTATTACAAGTTTCAATATATACTAGTTATGTGACCTTAGGCAATTTATTTACCTCTCTAAAACGCTAGTTTTCTCTTCTTTCAAATGATAATAATTATTTGTTGTTAGTCACTAAGTTGTGTCTGACTCTTTTGTGACCCCATGGACTGTAGCCCATCAGGCTCCTCTGTCCATGGGATTTCCCAGGCAAGAATACTGGAGTGGGTTGCCGTTTCCTTCTTCAGCAGACCTTTCCAATCCAGGGATTGAACATGTGTCTCTTGCATAGGCAGGCAGGTTCTTTACCACTGAGCTACCTGGGAAGGATTATGATATAACCTAACTTACTATGTTGTTGTGTTAAATGAGAGAATATATATAAAATTGATTGGAACCAGAGAGAGTTCTCAATAAATGTTATGTTTTTGTTGTTGCTGCTGCTATTATTATTTGTATTTGGAAATTATCTAGGCAGAAATGGGAACCCATTCCAGTATTCTTGCTTGGAGAATCCCATAGACAGAGGAGCCTGACAGGCTACAGTCCATGGGATTGCAAGAGCTGGACACGACTTAGCGATTAAACCACCAAACCAGGCAGAAAAATATCTCTAATACTGAGGATAAAAATCCTTAGAGTAAAAGAATCTGACAAGGAGGCATTGATTCTTAAACTTCAGAATTTAAATTAATGATGCATGGCAGTAGCTAGCTTTGGCCCATAAAGTAGAGCAAAACAGTCTCATTTTTCTCTAGGCTCTTTCTCTTAAACTTTCTTCCATTTAAATGATGAGAAATGCCAGTGGGAACTCAGATATACTCCTGTCTGAGTTCTTCTCCTGGAAGAGAAGAGACCCTAAGAGGTGAGATTCTTTACTTCCTTGGGACTTAGTCTCATGGAATTTAAAATAGACACTTGGAAAGATGCTCTCCAACATCCAAGGTTAAGGATGGAGATAGTTTCAATGACCATAGCCACGGAGCATAAAAAGGGGGGAAGCAATTTTTAAGTCCCAAGAAAATGTACACCAGGGAAAAAGGGACAGTTCATAATATTAAGTCCAGGAAGAAAGAAAGACAAAGACTAGAAACAGAGTAGAAACCAAAGGCAAAGTAAGCTTGTATGCCACTGTGGAAAGGCAGGATAGAAGACGCTTAGGAAATAAAACCTGAAGCCATAAAAACAAGATAGTTTTTAAGGATAACTATGCCTCTTGGTGAGGAAACAGAAATAATTCACTATCTTGTTTTGAGGATGGGGATAAGAAATATCAGAAAATTTCAAGCTTAATACTGCTTTTTCTTCTACCAAGGGGAAAAAACAGGCTATCTCTTAGGAAATATGTTTTTGCATGTATGACCAATTACTGGACCAATCTCAGAAACTTCTAGTATTTTATTAATAGGGAACCCAAGCCTTTCTGTGTCCAAGATAGTCCCAGGTTAAACCACTTTAAAGGTATATAAGTCAACCTGGACTCTAGAATAGCAATTAGAAGTGATCACAGAGTAGAAAAGTGGTTGTTAGGGGTTGAGGTGGGAGTGGGGGAAAGTGAGAGAGGTTGGTAAAAGTGTACAAACCTTCAGCTAAAAGATGAGTAAGGTCTGAGGATCTAATGTAAAATATGGTGACCGCAACTGGTAACATTGTAGCTGAAATTGCTACAACATTAAAACTTAAATGTTTTCCCCAAAAATACATACACACACACACACACACACACACACACACACACACACACACACATATACACACACACACGCACATTGGAGATAACAGATATTCTAATTAACTAGATGGGAGGAAAATCTTTTCACAATGCATACATATTATCAAATAGCAAAAAAAGTGACCACAACTCTCAATATGTGAAAAAGCTTCCCATAGTGTAAAATAATCAGTGTGCTTTAGTACAATGCCTAACAAACTAGAAGGGCTTGCTACTGTATTTTGTCTTTTAATCGTTAAAAAAGCTCAAAAACTAAACAAACAACAACAACAAAAAAAATTCAACCTACTTCCTAACATCAATCTTGACCCTTCCTTAAGAATCAAAATTCTAAAAACAAAACAAAACAAAAATATCATTATCAGAAGAAAAATCAGCAAGTACTTCCAATGCATAGGTCAAGAAGAAAGCATTTGCCATGTGTCTGAAATAACCTTGGTTCATTCATTGTAAAGCACAGTGCTTATTAATGAAATGTGTCAAGAGCAAGCTGCATTTGGAAGAGAGCACTCTGTGAGTGGAGGCTAAAATTTGTGTTACAGTAATTTTTCTCTTGCAATTTTCTAAGATTTCCAGGATTTACTCAGGCTCTCCATAATAAGATTATAGCTTTCTTGGGGGTATTTCAGTGTTTTTATTCATGCTGCTGATGCTAAGTCGCTTCAGTTGTGTCCGCCTCTGTGTGACCCCATAGACAGCAGCCCACCAGGTTCCCCCGTTCCTGGGATTCTCCAGGCAAGAACACTGGAGTGGGTTGCCATTTCCTTCTCCGGGGCATGAAAGTGAAAAGTGAAAGTGAAGTCGCTCAGTCGTGTCCGACTTTTAGCAACCCATGGACTGCAGCCCACCAGGCTCCTCCATCCATGGGATTTTCCAGAAGAGTACTGGAGCAGGGTGCCATTGCCTTCTCCGTTTCATTCATGATCTTTCATGAAATGAGGCATGCCTTAAGAAGCAGGGACTATAAACGTTATTAACAATTACATACCCTTTTAAAAAGGGCTTCTCTGGTGGCTCAGTGGTAAAGAATCCACCTATTAACACAGAAGACTTAGGAGACCACAAGAGACACTGGTTCGATCCCTTGGGAAGAACCCTCGGAGAAGGAAATGACAATAGATTTCAGTATTTTTGTCTGGGAAATCCCAGGGGCAGAGAAGTCTGGTGAGTTACAGTCCTTGGGGTCCACAAAGAGTTGGACACAACTTGGCAACTGAACAACAATAACTCTCTGAAAAAAAAAATAAGTATATGTCTTATTCTTATTTTTTAAGTTTTTTTTTTTTTTGGATGTGAACCATTTTTAAAGTTTTTATTGAATGTGTTACAATATTGCTTCTGTTTTATGTTTAGGTTTTTTTGGCCACGAAGTACGTGGGATCTTAGCTCTCTAACCAGGGATAGAACCTACATCCCCTGCATTGGAAAGCCAAGTTTTAATCACTGGACTGTCAGGGGAGACTCTATACCTTATTCTTATTTAAGCAAAATTCAATCCATGTTTTGGTGAAATGGCAATTATTTTGCCAATTATAACTATTCAGTATGTTAAAAAATAATGAAGCTTGCTCTATGGATTCCTTTTTATTTTCATGCTGCTGAATTCTAGTCAAGAGGAGAAAAGGCAACCTAGAAAATAGAATATTTGAGCTATAACAGGAATATTAGAACTCATATTTCTATTTCATGAAGCTAAGCCTAACAGAATTGATGCTTTCAAACTGTGGTGTTGGAGAAGACTCTTGAGAGTCCCTTGGACTTCAAGGAGATCCAACCAATCCATCATAAAGGAAATCAGTCCTGAATATTCATTGGAAGGACTGATGTTGAAGCTGAAACTCCAATACTTTGGCCACCTGATGCAAAGAGCTGACTCATTTGAAAAAACCCTGATGCTGGGAAAGATTGAAGGCATGAGGAGAAGGGGATGATAGAGGATGAGATGGTTGGATGGTGTCACCCACTCAACGGACGTGAGTTTGAGTAAACTCTGGGAGTTAGTGATGGACAAGGAGGCCTGGTGTGCTGCAGTCCATGGGGTCACGAAGAGCTGGACATGACTGAGCAACTGAACTTTACTGAACTGAAGCCTAAGAGAAGTAAAGTGACTTACCCAAGGCCTCAGAACTATTAAAAGGAGGAGAAATGAGTGAAGTAGGAGCAGATCATACTTAAGTAATAGCCACTGTCACACACTGATATAATGACTAATTTTGTGAAAAGTTACTATGGCCATGTTATGTTTTCTAGTCATAAAGCAATTAAATTAGAAATTAATTGCAGAAAGTAGAAAATCACCAAGTGTTTGGAACTTATATAATAGGCTAATAAATAGACTATATGTTAAAGAAATCAACTGAAAAGAGAATACTTTGAACTAAATGAAAATTTATAAAAATGTATATGAAAGCCCTCAGAATGCAGTGAAAGCCTGTGTTCAAAGAAAAAGCTAAAAACCTATTACCTAAATTACCTCCGTAAAAGCAATCAAAAGAACAGTAAATTAAATACTTCCCCAAAACAAAAGAAAGATAATAATAAGAATAAATGAATGAATAAAGAAATGAATGATGAAGAAAAAAAAACACAATAGAAAGATCAGGAAGTCAAAAGTTTGATTCTTTGAAAGGAATTATGAAATTTATAAACATCAAGAGTGAAGATAAGAAAGAAAAAGGTAGAAAAGAACCAATAATAGAAGAGAAACATGGGACAGCATTATAGTCCCTACAGAATAAAAAAAAATAATAATGATAAGGGGATTCTCTGAAAAAATTTATGCCAATAAATTTGAATATTTAGATGAAATCAATAAATTCATACAAAATACAACTCTTATAACTAGCAAAAAGAAAATATGAAAATTTCATATTTATGAAAAATTGAATCTGTAACAAAAAATCTTCCTAATGCTTATAAGTAAATAACACCTATTTTATACAAATTCTTTAAGAAAGAATAAAGAGGAAAAACTTGCCAGTCCAGGATAAATTTGATTATCAAAATATGATAAGAAAAAGTAAGATTATAAAATTGCTGTCCAATCTCTGTAGTGTTGATACCAAATCCTAATAAAAATATTAGCAAACTAAGTCCAGTTATCCAAAGATGGATAATATATTACAGTGAAATCAAGGTTGTTTAGCATTTATGAAAAAAAGATCACTTAAAAAATTTTTCTTCTAAAGACCATGAACAGGCACTTTATAAATAATGATAATAAATAAACATAAAAGGTCTTCACATAATTAGTCATCAGAGGTATGTAAGTTAAAACCACAGTGAGCTATCATAACATCCCTAGAGAGGAAAGACTAAAAGGACTGATTTAATATGAAGAGCTCCTAAGCACATGGAGCAACTGGAACTCTTACATTGCTGGTAGGAGCATAAATTGTTACAAAAACTTTAGACAATTTTTCAGCTGTACCTACCAAAGTAAAACAAACGTATGCTTTTATGATCCAACAATTCTACCTCTGGGTATATATACAAAGAAATACATGTATTTGTTCACCAAAAAGATATATAACAATATTCACAGCAGCATTAGTTATAGTAGCCCCAAACTGGAAACAATCCAAATATGCATTTAGCAGTAAAATAAGGACTATAATTACTCAACATATTGTTGAATATTGCATACATTATGTGGAACAAAGAAAGCCAGACACAGAAGAAAACATACTGAATGATGCAATCCATATAAAATTCAAAAACAGCTTGAACTGATAAAACTGATAAAAGTCATGGAATGTAGAATAGTAGATACTTTTGATTAGATGAAGGGAATAAAAGAGAAGGTTTCCCAGGTGTTGTTATGTTTTATAATGTGATCTAGGCAGTAATTACACAAATGTATTCACTTTGTCAGAATTCATCAGGCTATATATTTAAAATTTTTTTGCTTTTCTGTATGCACATTATACCTCACTTTAAAAAAACTTGTAAAAGGAAGGAAGAGAATAACAAAATTTGGAGACTAAAAACAGTTGGCTGAGTGACATAGTCTCTAGACAGGGGGAATCAAGGTATACTTTACTAAAAATGGAAATAATACTCTAGTTTGCTTCCTCCACTCAGTTTCCAAATGTTGGCTGCTGGATATTTGCACTCCAGGAAGGAGATTTCACAAGTCTCTTCTGGAAAAACTATTTAGCCAATGAGAAAAGACAAAAGATACTGAAATCAGGAGTTCTCCCATATCAACTGAGCCAAACCAGCCCACAGTGATAATACTGTCAATTCGTCCTACTCACACGCTCAAAGGTTCCACTAAATTTTATTTCCTTACTTCTAAACTTGAAGAGACATCCAGGACTATTGAAAATTCTAGGAAAACAAACAGAAAAAAAGAAAAGTGGAGGAAATAGAAATTATGCAAAAAGAAGTCTCAAAAGTTATGTTTAATATCCTCAGAGTAATCAGAGAGGATGATGCAACCTTGAAACAAGAGCAGGGGATCCAATACAGATCAGTGGCAAAGAGAATCCCTGAGATGGTGGCAAACAGGAATCTGAAAGTAACAGCTGTGCACCAGGTGTGGAGGGCAACCCGTGCAGACTGAAGCAGGTCAGAATGTTCTAAGAGAGATCCCTGCAGAAGATGAAACTGTTAGGATTGCAGATGTGAATGAAAGTATCAAGAGGCAATTTAGGCAACTGCCAGTGTTCAGAATTGGCCTCTTTTAAATATATAGAAAAATAAGCAAACAAAAACCAGAAAGTATTATATCCAGTAAGGGAAAAAAAAAAAAATCCAGGTTGTGTAGGTAAGAAAAATGATCACTGTTTACTATACAAATCAGGTCCAATTATATAATAAGTAATAATGTAAATACTAACTTCACCACCTAAACTATAATCTTTCTTTGTTGGCACCACTGATATAGTAAGTATTAGAGGATAGAGGAGCAGGGGGAAACCAAATTCTTACCTTCCCTACTTGGATATCAACAAATAATGCCTAAAATATAAATAACTAGGGAATAAAGTATAGGAGAGGAAGTGATTATCTCTAGGTAGGGAGAAAAGGAAAAGGAGACCAGAGAATGTTGGTGACCTTAACATAGCTGGTAGGAGTAACTGACCTTTTGAACTAAGTATATGTATATTTGATAAAAATGAAAGCTGTCTTTAAATAAAGAATGAGTAGGAGTTATGTGAAATGTTAAGGGAGGGCATTACCATTAGAGAGCTGTCATAGGGGCAGAGTCTGTGAGGTGAACAGCAATAGCATAGTACAGAAGTGGCTTCAGGTAAAGAAAAGTGAGGTCGCTCAGTCGTGTCCAACTCTTTGCGACCCCGTGGACTATCCCAGGCTCCTCCATCCACGGGATTCTCCAGGCAAGAATACTGGAGTGGGTTGCCATTTCCTTCTCTAAGGGATCTTCCCGACCCAGGGATCGAACCGAGGTCTCCCGCCTTGCAGGCAGATGCTTTACTCTCTGAACCACCAGGGAAGCCCCCTAGCTTCAAGTAGAAGCATGTGGCTAACATAGCAAGACTGATTTAATGGGAGGTCTCTAAATGTCTAGATGTCTTCTTCTATGTGACTTCCAACAGGGAGGTGTTGAAAAGTGAAGTACAAAGGGTATTGACTATCTGGGACACTAACAGTACATGGTGCCTCCCTAGCACAGCTTGCCCCAAACTGGACTATTCTACCTGGTAAGGTACCTCTAGTGTTTTGAATGAAGCCAAAGGGTTACAAAACTACTTACTGGAAGAATTACAGAGAATCTGGAAGGATTGGGTTCAGAGAAAGCACCTCCAGAACTAAGCAAGTCAGAGTGAGCCCCCAAGTAGACAAATATGTGTATGTGGCAATACTGTTCTTGCTAAGGCCTGGCCAGCAGCCAGCACACTCTACATACTCAGGTTGGTGGAGATGCATGAGAAGGAAAACGAGCTCCTCCAGAGCCTGGGAACTCTTGTGCTTTTGCTTGTCACTTGGAAGTAAGCTTCCCAGGGTCCGAAAGGGACTGAAATAAGACAAAAGCTGCTGAAGTTAAGATAAAATAGAAGAGGCATTTGTTCTTTTTTTCTGGGTATTAAATAATCCATATTGTGAAAGGAAAAAAAAATTAGTCATTAAAGTAAAAGGAAAAAATCTGGCTTATAAAGGGGAAAATTGTAAACAATTAATCAAAAATTAAAGGAGGAAAATTAAATAGTAAGCATGAGAAAAAGCAGAACATTACAACCAAGAAATTTTTTAAATGTTTTGTAAGCAGTGTGTGTATTTAAGAGGACAACATCCAGGAAAAATTGTGTGCACTTATAATAATAACAGGGAGGATTAGAAACAATGAAAAAGGAAATAACGGAGACACTAAACAATTACTTGCAGCTGTCTTTACAAATAGAAAAGAGTATAGATTTCTTCCATTTGGGGATCAGATTTCTTCAGCTAAAAGCATGAGCATTCGGAAGTGGGTAGATAATAGTGGTACTGCTGGTGGAGTATCTTTCATCTGATAAATCCACACAAGAAGCATCAGAGGGAACAGGAAAGAGAGAGCCAAGGTTTTTAAGAGATTCATTTTTGAATCTATGTTATTTTCATAAAAAGCAAGGGGCTAAGATAGTGAATATAATACCTGCATAGAATTATCCTCCTCTTTGAGAAAGGTAACATCCAAGCAGGCAATTTAATTTTTGTGAAAGAAGAACATTTAAGAAAGATGTAACCAGAAAGGAAATAACATATGTACTGTGCCTTTGTGGTATATAAAATAAACTATTAGATGAGAATCTATTCCCAAGTTTCTTTCTGAAATAGTAAAAACACAGGTATAACTGAAACTAAGCAAAGATAAAAAGGTTACTCCTGGCCTTATCCCATAGTTCTGAAGCTTCAGTTTGACTTATCTAAAATTTCTTAGTTAATACTCTCTAAAGGATAATTTTACCTACATTTGAATGCTGGAAGTAAAATTAACCCATTTGGGAAAGCTTTGTTGAAGGTTTAACATGCTCTTCCAGGTCTCACTATCAACTTCAATCTCTAAATTTCTTTCTTATAACAACAACAATAAAAAGTGTAAGTCAAACAAGTCTCCAGCCTGGCTTTTATCAAGGAAGATACATGTAGCAAGCACTCGTCTCTTTAGGGGTTTGTTTCAAGCCCTAACATGGATTCTTTTGTTTGTTTTAACCAGATTTCACTTTTTTTTTTTTAACCTATTTCTATCATCAGTAAATGGGGGTAAGACTGATTCACCACTCAGAAATTTTATAGGGACAGAAGTACAAATTACGTTGACTTTGCTATTTTCAGCTTGTGAAAGAAAATACTTACTTTTAAAGAGCTTGTATTACTTTTAATTCTTACTTTTAGTTTCTAGAATTATAGCAAATTGACAAATGACCCCATTAACAACTAAGGCTTGAAATGCAGGGAAATAACCAGTTTTACTATTTTTTCCTTTTAATTTCAAGTGTTAAAGTACTTATATCAATGAAATCTACCCTCTCTTTTCTCTCTCTCACTTATACACACAATCACATATGCATACACATAAGCACACAATTTCCCAATTCAATAACTAAGCCTAAATATTTGAACAGGAAATTGTTAGGCTTAACATTTTAATCTTATGTTAAATAAAAAGTATAGCCTCTTCTATTAAAATGCTTATTCCATTCCTGGAATACCCAATCTAGGAAAATGATAAGAATTGTTATGAATAGGAGTATACAAACTGAGTAGAGAATTCAGATATAGAACCAAATACATATAGGAAATTAATTAAAATGCGGCATTTTTCATCCATGGAGAAAAGCAGATTACTTATAAATGAGGTTAAAAACAACTGGAATGCTGTTTGGAAAAATAAAAGTTGAATCCCTCTTTTATTCTTTATATCAAAATAATTTTCATCCATACTAAACATTTAAATGTAAAAAAAGAATTCTTTAACATTATCAGCAAAAGTAAAAATAAAATTATTATGATATTAGAGTAGAGACGGTCTTCTTCACAGGAAGACCTAAACTAAAAACACATAAAAGAAAAATAAAAATAAATTTAGCAGTATAAACATTCTAAATTTCTATGTGACAAAAACAAAAGATAATAGCAAATTAAGGAACATTTTACAATACATATGCTACAAAAATATTTTCTCCAACTTATACAATGTTGCCTATAAAGATAATTTTCTTAATTTACAAAGAGCTTACATGAATCAATGCCTTTTTTTTAAAGAGCAGCTCAATGGAAAAATGAGCAAAGGAGGAGCACAGGGAAGAAACCAAATGCAGATGAACAATGATCATGTGAAAAGAGGCTAAACCTTCAGTCTCTTCTAAATCCTGGCAACCACTGATCTTTTTATTGTCCCTTTTCCAGAGTATCATATAGTTGGAATTACACAGCATGTAACTTTTCATTTTACTTCTTTCACTTCATCATATATATTGAAGTTTCCTCCAGGTCTTTCACAGCTCGGCAGTTCATTTCTTTTTAGTGCTGAATAGTATTGTATTGAAGAAAGCAATGGCTCCCCACTCCAGTACACTTGCCTGGAAAATCCCATGGATGGAGGAGCCTGGTGGGCTGCAGTCCATGGGGTTGCTAGGAGTTGGACACGACTGAGCGACTTCACTTTCACTTTTCACTTTCATGCACTGGAGAAGGAAATGGCAACCCACTCCAGTGTTCTTGCCTGGAGAATCCCAGAGACAGGGGAGCCTGGCGGGCTGCCATCTATGGGGTCGCACAGAGTTGGACACGACTGAAGCGACTTGGCAGCAGCAGTATTGTATTACCTGGATGGACCACAATTTATTTATCCACTTACCTCCTGTTGGACATCTTGGCTGCTTCCAAGTGACAATTATGAATAAAGCTGACAATTTACAACTATGAATAAAGCTGCTGTAAACCTCTGTGTGCAGGGTTCTGTGTGGACATAAGTTTTCAACCTATCTGGGTGGAAAATAAGGAATGTGAGGAAAGCCTGGCATTCTGCAGTCAACGGGGTTGCAATGAGTTGTATATGACTTAGTGACTTAACAACAACAAAAGTAGTAAAAGCGTGTTCAGTTTTGGGGCTTCGCTGGTGGCTCAGTGGTAAAGAATTCACATGCAATGCAGGAGACTTGAGTTCAGTCCCTTGGTCAGGAAGATTCGCTGGAGGAGGGTGTGGCGACCACTCCAGTATTCTTGCCTGGAGAACCCCATGGACAGGGGAGCCTGGCAGGCTACAGTCCATAGAGTCACAAAGAGCTGGGCGTGACTCAAGCAACCTAGCATGAACACACATGCACATGTTCAGTTTTGTCCAAAAACACCAACCTATCTTTCAAAGTGAGTGCACTATTTTGCATTTCCACCAGCAATGAGAGTTCCTGTTGCTCCAAATTTTGTCAAGATTTAATTTGGCAGTATTCTGGATTTTGGTCATTCAAATTGGTATATAAGGAAATTTTTATATCCTATTATCACCCTGCGTATTCAACTCAGATGCAGAGTACATCATGAGAAATGCTAGGCTGGATGAATCACAAGCTGGAATTAAGATTGCCAGGAGAAATATCTACAACCTCAGATATGCAGATGATACCACTCTAACGGCAGAAAGTGAATAAGAGCTAAAGATCCTCTTGATGAGGGTGAAAGAGAAGAGTGAAAAAGCTGGCTTAAAACTCAACATTCAAAAAACGAAGATCATGCCATCTGGTCCCATATCCTTATGGCAAATAGAAGGGGGAAAATGGAAACAGTGACAGATTTTCTTTTCCTGGGCTCCAGAATCACTGGGGATGGTGACTGTAGCCATAAAATTAAAAGACATTTGCTCTTTGGAAGGAAAGCTATGACAAATCTAGGCAGTATATCAAAAGTAGAGACATCACTTTGCTAACAAATGTCCATATAGTCAAAGCTATAGTTTTTCAGTAATCACATATGGATGTGAGAGTTGGACCATAAAGAAGGCTGAGCACCAAAGTTTTGATGCTTTCAAATTGTAATGCTGAAGACTTTTATTTTAAAATATAAATTTATTTATTTTAATTGGAGGTTAATTACTTTACAATATTGTATTGGTTTTGCCATACACCAACATGAATCCGCCACAGGTATACACGTGTTCCCCATCCTGAACCCTCCTCCCTCCTCCCTCACCATAACATCCCTCTGGGTCGGCTCAGTGCACCAAGACTCTTGAGAGTCCCTTGGACTGCAAGGAGATCAAACTAGTCAGTTTTAAAGGAAAGCAACCCTAAATATTCTTTGGAAGGACTGATGCTAAAGCTGAAGTTCCAATACTTTGACCACCTAACGGGAAGAGCCAGCCGACTCATTGGAAAATGAGTCGTTCTCTGATTCTTGGGAAATGTTGAAGACAAAACAAAGAGGAGGTAGAGAATGACATGGTTAGATAGCATCACAGACTCAATGGATGTGAATTTGAGCAAATTCTGGGAGATAATGAAGGACAGGGAAGCCTGGCAAGCTGTAGTCCACAGGGTTACAAAGAGTTGGAAATGACTTGGCAACTGAACAACAAAATTATTTGAATCTCAAGTAATGAAAATTTTTTGAATGCTAACAAGCATTATTTGGAATGGAATGATGAGCTACTTTTACATTTGAAAGCACAAGCAGGTTTGAATCGATCATTCCATGTCTGTAGAAACTTTGGAGGAAGAGGTGGAGAAAATTAGAAAAAGCTCTCCCTCTCAGATCTTACCAAACCACTAGGACTACTCTGTGATAAGTAGAACAGAGAAGGAAATTAACATTTTGAACATTCACTATTTCCTGCAAAATATTTTTCCTACTGGTGTTATATTGGGTTGGCTAAAAAGGTCATTCAGGTTTTTCTGTAAGATATTATGGAAAAACTCAAAAAAACTTTTTGGCCAACCCAATAGTATCACAGTCAAATGAATTTAGGAAATCAGATTCATTATGACTGCTAGTACATTATAAACTCTGAGAAGTCCTACAGTAGAGAAAACCTTTAATTTTGCTTGACACTGTTTCCCACAATTATTTGATAACAGAGTACTTTTTTATTCATAACCTATTAACATTAGGCAGAACACATGGGGAAATATGGATCTATCTCTTTTTACATACATTATCTCATTTGATCCTAATAACAATATGGGGAAACTATTCTCTTCCTTTTTAAAAATTAGAAAATTGAGATTTCATATATTGAAGTAACCTTGACCAAGATCATTCTACCCCTATGTGGATTCTTACCTGGTCTTCCCAATGAAGAGTTCTACCTACCTATTGCAGAGACCTGTGTAAATCCACTCAGCTTGGGAATTACTCCATACTATATTCCCTTAATTCTCTTTAATATTTTTTAGAATAAGGATATTCTATATGTATAGAATGACACTAGGGCAAGAACTCAAGATCTGAGACTCCTTAAAGCCTGCAAAATATAAGATAACTGCATGAGCTCAGCTGTAACAAGACGCAATACTGTGATTCTCTCTGGTTCAAATTATCCACCTGGCAAATAATCTGGATTTTCTGACCTCGATAAACTTTTGAGTATTTGGTCATACTAAGAAATTTAAATGAGCCATGTAATTCTGGTAGACCCTGAATCATGATAATATGCAATCTCAACTCCAGTGTGCTCTTAGACCCAAGCAAGAGGTATTTGATACCTTCGTAGTAGAACACAAAGCAAAAAAGGGGGGCTGATAGGAAAGAAAATCTAACCATTAACCTGAATGTCCCTGTATTTTGTGGGTTTTGGTCAGACAAAGCTCCAATTATTTTTTCTGCATTAATTTCTTTTCCAGTAAAGTGCTTAAAGAATATACTTCCAGT
Organism: Nanger dama; assembly: GCA_917880005.1. Lineage (NCBI taxonomy): Eukaryota > Metazoa > Chordata > Mammalia > Artiodactyla > Bovidae > Nanger > Nanger dama. The sequence goes on along the minus strand of CAKJTW010000017.1, from coordinate 35,608,095 downwards.
TAAAGCTTTTACGGTGGACCATTGCTCAAGCCATTTTCAATTTTATTGAAGAAAGCATCTGAAAATATACTATGGGTAGAAATTCAGATACGGCTCTTGGGAAAAAGCATGATGACTTAATAGGTCTCCCTACCAACCCACCTAATTTCTGTGATTGAATTAATACAGAGAATAATGGGGGAGGAGGGATAGGAATGTGAGTTGTAACCACAATTTGAGCTGTGTACAGTTACATCATGGCATCAGTTTTTGCACTCAAGCTGGTAAATGACTATACCCAGAGATATGTGAGCCCTTTCTGATGAGATATAAATCAATCCAAACAGTCATCCAATTCTCCCTTGCAATAAATTTAAACCATATCTTCCATCCTTTAGCCTTTGGTTCTCATTTCATTTCTAGCTCACTGTGGTCTCAGCTCAATTTTTGAGGGATTTGATCCAATTGCCTGGCTCAGAAACTTGAAAAAATTTAAGTAAGCCCCAACTCTGAAATCCTAAGATCTAGTTGAGTGGGGTTTGCCACAGAATAAGGGAGTGCATATCTCACCCAACTGGATCATATAAGAAGTTTAGAGAATATATTTATCAGTTAGCTATCAGAGCATACCAAAACATCCCTATATTTAATAGCTTATAACGTTATGTATTCTTGTTGCCTACAAGAATCTGGGAGTGCTAACCTTTCGGCCTTCTTCTCAGGATGTTTCTGCTTGTCTTAGCTAGGAACACTCATACGTCTGTGGTCAGCTATGTGATGGATAGGCACTCTCCTGATCTTGGTTGAGCTCCGTCCCATGTATAGGGGTTGGCTGGCTGTTAGCCAGTATAAAATGGTCTCAGCAGGAATATCTTATCTTTGCTCCATGTGGCCTCTTATTCTCCTGCAAGCCAGTGCAGGCAGAGGCAAGGTTCAAAAGAAAACAGAGCAAACAGGTCTCTTGAAATCCAGGCTTAGAACTGGCACATCATACTTTAATCCTAATTTTACTGCCAAAGAAAGTCATAAATACAATCCAGATTCGACAATTGAATAAGACAAACTTCAGAGTGTTGATACAGAGAGGGGTGAAAACTGCAGCTGACTTTGCAATGCATTTATAATGGTATTTTATATCTTTCCTTTTCCAACTGCCTGTTGAGACATTCTGAGCACAGAGAGGCATCCAAGTGTTAGGGCAAGGGTGAAGTGCCACTGTGACTGTGTTCACCATCAGTAGGCAAGACTCCTCTTCAAATTACATAAGCTACATGAAGTCAGGTAGTATCTCGTCTCTCTGTCCCTTCTTTCTCCCTCTCTCTCCTCCTCACCCTACTATATTTCTATATTTCCAGCATATTAAATAAAGCCTGGCTCAGATGTTCAATAAAAATTTGTGAATGACTAAATGAATGAGGGAAAGGAAGCATTATGTCAAGAGTCTCCATTAACAGAGTCAGATGGAGAAAGTGAACCAAGTTTAACAAGAGATTGAGGAAAGGAGCAATAAAGGGACTCAAACCAGATAAGAGAAATCTATCTTAGAAAAGAAATTCAGAGCTGAAGTAAAGTGACAGTGGTAATGGTGTTTTGAGGTTCCTGCTGTTGCTGGCTTAGCCATGCTGGGAATACTTAAACAGACCATAGTTCAGTAGACAGGAAGGAATGAATCTGCTGCAGAGATCAAGCAGAGCAGGAAAAACAGGAGATTATGCAGCTCACTGTCCTGGAAAGCAGTTGATTCCAGGTGACTGAGGATGAAGGGATAGGGTGACCCTCACTGGGGTGGATGTGGGGGTCAGTTTTATTGGCTAGCCTGGGAGATCTAGAAAGACCCCAATAACGTGGAGATCTGTCAGTAAATGTCAGGATCCCTGCCACCAGGTAGGGTTTAAGGGACAAACAACTGCAGCCAACTGGGAGGAAAGAAAGCTTGAAATGACAAGAGAGAAGCTCTGGGGCTCTGAACGCAACAGAAAGAGAAGCCAAGCCGATAGCATCCAGCAAGGGAAGCCAAGGAGAAACGAATGGCTAGCGCATCAGGGATCCCCCGGCTCCTCGGGGCCATGCACACATCTGACTCTCTTCTTGTCCTTTAGCAAGCAAAGTGTTTTATCCCGTCAGTAAAATCTGCATTGCCGGGATGACAGGACTCACTTTCTGCAGGGTGCATAACAACTTTCCGACATGTTGTCAGAATGTGTCAGGTCGAGTTACTGTGATTCTATTTCATGAGGACGTGACACATGGCGCCATTGCTGGCAATTCAGACGTTTCCTGTCAATGCCTGCCACTCAGGAATGGATGTGTAATCAAACCCAAGTCACAACGAGGCTTTCTGCTTGAGAGCCACTTCCAAGTTTTACTTTTAATACCTGAGGTTTTGTGTTACTGATATTAAATAAAAACTCTTTGCAATGAATTTTAAATGAGATAAAAGCTCTCACTAGAGATTTGTTAAAAGCAGATGAACAGCTGTTCTCTTTTCCCCCTTTTTAGTAGAAGGGCTTTAAATTATATATTAACCAAAAAGGTAAACAGAATAAAATGGGCAATTAAATATTAATGGAAGATGTAGTGGAATTGTCCTGTGCTGCACTTAAAACAGCCTGAATGATTGAGCTGTGAATTGCTCTCCCCGAGGTATTGAAATATTCATCAGTGCTATTTAATAAATGTTCATATTCGTAGGCACTCATGTTTACACTACAGCACTTGCAAGAGAGTGCTTACTAAAGAAAACATGCTAATGGAAGGTGAACTTGCCTGTGCAGTGAGTCACCTTAAATTATACAGAGTGTGCTGCTGAGGAGACAGGGAAATCTCTCCTCTGACAAATGAGAAGCCTGCAAAAGAGAGAGGCGTCTTTTGTTAAGAGAATGGCTGGGGATGGCATAGAGGCAATGTGGCACCAAGACTATTTTGAGGTTTTTAAAAATTTATCTGGTTTGCATTTTAAAAATGTTTAACCTTTCCTGCCTGAAGCGTAGCTTCATTCCTATGCTATTACTGTAAACTGCCTACATTATGGGGAGGGTTGCAAGAGACAGCAAAAAGAGACTGTAGTGGAAAACCTTTAAACAACCAAGGTAAGAACACTTCAGGTGACAGCGGAGATAGACACAAAGACACACACAGCATTTACAGGTCGAGGCAGGCACTGCCTCTTACCGCTTCCTCTCCATGACATTTATTTAGTCTTTTTTTCCCAGGAACTGCAGATACTGTATCACCTCAAGTGGAGAGTTTGATTGTTCTCATAAGTTAAACAGAATCAAGGCCAATCAATATCTTGGAATTGGCGGATCTCTAGGGAGGTTATTAAGGTTTACTAGGGTAGTGGAGAAAAGGGGCTGTAGCTATGGCTGCTGGATTTCTGATGAGTGGAATACCTAAAAGGAACATGCCCAACCAACTTAGATATCTGTTTACTGGAAAACACATTGTCACCCAAATTCAACAGCATCATGCACTTATGCTGGATCATGGGCAATTGCAGAATTCTTTTGTGACAGCTCTTTATCATTCTGTATGGTTAATCAGAAAATACTTAATATTTATTCAGTGAGAAAAAGAGGACCCATGGTTCCCAGAGTAACAAAAACAAGCACACAGAGTACCATAGGTTGATTTCAGTAGTTTATTTCCCTGTGATAGTTTTATACTTTCATACCTATGTCTTGGTTTCATAATAGGTAGAATATACCTCTTACTCCTTGACTGGAACCTTGGCCATATAACTTGCATTGGGTTGGACACGGCATGAGTGAAAAAGCTCAGAAAGTTCATTTACAATGGGCTTGTTCTCTTCTGCCTTGGCCTTTTGCCATGAGAAGAAACTGCCTCCAGTTAGTCCAAGGAGCATGAGGGACACTGTGGCACCAAGCTCAGCTGCATTTATCTAGATCAGGTGAGCTTTAACTGATCTGCAGGTTCATGAGCAAGATGCTTACTGAGTTTGGAATTTGTTATACAGCAGTATTATGGCATTGTAAGGTCAGAGAGGATCATTTCAAGACATCTGTAGAACTATTAATGGTTGTCCATTGGTTATAAATGTTTCAGAATGATCCTCGAAAATCTGTCCCCTAATTATCCTTCCATCTATCACTTTAGTCATTTTCCCTCATTTGTCCTAGATTATGGCATTCTCAGATCATTTTCATTTTACTTCCTTGGCTTACTTTTAATGTAGCTCCTTTTGCCTAGCATTCTCTTCTTTCTGATTCATTGTCTTGTATCCTCCAGGTTTCAGTGTAAACATAGATCACCTTTCCCTCTGGTATACAACAGACTTTAAAGGAATATTTATCACACTGTACTATAAATATGTATTGCCCCATGCATGTCCCTCATTATACTAAGACTTCTTTACAAGTAGGAACAACAGGGCTAGTACACAGAAGGTGTTCAATGAGTGACTAAACTTAAATACTACAGCCAAACAATACATCTTAAACTAATTATTTCTGAATAGCAGATGATTTCTATTTATATGAATTAGAGAAAATACTGTCACTACCAGGAGGAAACCCAAGTTATATACATAATAGTAATGGATTAGTGACAAAAAAATACTGTTGTATCTAACCAATTGTTTCTTTAATAATTTCCTTGAAAATTCTTCTTAATTAATTTTTAAAACTAGAATTTAATTTTTATAGAAAAGTAAAATTAAATTTAAAGTGTGGATTACTTACGTTGAGAAACTTCTAAGAATTCCAGCTTTCAAATCATGAGACCATTATTGTTCAACAGATACCAAATACACTCCAGTTATCAAGGAAGAATATCATGAGTGTAAACCTATAAAGTAACAGTAAACATCACCATCACTTGTAAGAATTTAACCTCTGAACTTGACCTAATGCATATAAAACCACTAATCAACACAGAAGAATAATTTTTCCAGTCAACTGTTATTTGCTGATTTCCTCCCAATATGCTTGTAGAACACTTAGATGCTGTATAAGGACTATTCTCAATGTTCCATAGATAAAGCAAGTTGCGTTTGGTAACTAATTGAACATCAGCTCAAGTTCTGATAGGAAGTGAGGGAAAACTCATTTTACTGGTTAAGCACCAAAGGCAACATGATTACACTCCACAAACAACACATTAAACTTTAAAAGAAGCTATTAGAGTCCATTGGCGCTCTCGTTTAAACAAAGTGGAAGGACAGGTGAAAGACAAGAGAAAGCAGGACAGAAGGAGGATATGAGACTGCGATGCCATCAGCCACTTCCTCCGCAGCTTGACTCACACTCCAGCATGTACAACTGTGTCTGAAAATTCATCCAACATTTGAAACAGCTGGTCTTTCTTCCATTTATCTCTCCCTAAGCCTTTGGACCAACCCAGAGATCTAACAAAAAAGCATACTTCTAATAAAGTAGGTTCTACCAAGTCTAACCTTGCAGAGAACAGAGATTTATACTCTTGTTCAAAAGAAGAGGGTGACCTTGTTAGTACAAGTACCGTAATAAGAATACATTGAGCAAAAGTATATGTGTGAGTGCAGTAAAGCATCTGGGAGGAAATCAGCTGTTTCAAACCATGAAACTAATGTGAATCACTGCTAATAGCTGCTTATTTATCACCAGCATAAAAGATGATTTGGTTAAGCTAGTGAAGTAATTCCAGCTTTTAACTGAATGCTAGTTATTAACTGAATGTTACTGGGAAAAAAAGAAAAAACAAAACAGGGAGGGAAACTACCAGAAAGCATGAGTGTGACCGGCTTCCTGAGTCTATTAATATTTTGTTGATGCTGTTGGATAATATTCCAATTGTGTAAATTTGGGGGTGTCAAACTATTTAAGAATATTTTAAAAGAGAGACAATCTCTATTCAGCACTTTTATGAGAACAATGTAAAATGGGTTGGGCTGAAGGAGGTGTGTGTGTGTTTGTGTGTGTGTAGGCGGTGTGTTTCCCTTTGTGTTTTTCTTTCTCATTGCAAGTGAGAAAATACCTCCAACAGTAAAGTATAGACAGTAGATTCAGCCAAGCTTGATATTTAATTGTGGCTAATACTGGGTTAACCAAAAAATTCATTCGGGTTTTCCATAGGATATTAAGGTTTACTAGGGTAGTGGAGGAAACCCAAATGAATTTTTGGCCAACCTGACACTTTCTGCAGTATGACCTTAAATTCATTGTTTAATTTTCTAAGCCTTAATTTCTGCCTTCTCCAATGGGATAATAATATCTAGTTTTAAACTAAATTGTTGTGTTGAGGAGGAGTGTTAATTTTCTGAAGTAGATACAGCAAATTGTTTAATGCTTTTTTAAATATATTCCTCCAAGTCAGCTATGTGGAACCAAACTTTCCTTCTGGGCAGCAACTCCCTTAACATAAATTGTGGCAGATTTCCCAATTTTTCAGTGAATTTTGGTTATCATAAAAATCTTATTTCTCATTTCAATATTGAAAGACAGTTCTGTTCAAGGTTTAATTTCAATCTCAAATCTGATTCAAAGTTCTCTCTGTCTCCGGGGCAGGAGTTGAGCTGAAGCACAGTCAGCTCTTGTCTGCCCCACCCACCCTCCCAACTTCCTATACTTTCCCCCTTCACTTGATCTCTCAAGAACTACACAAAGATGAGTGAAAGGAAAATAAATGTTTTTGGTTTGTTTGTTTGTTTTTCCTGGGCTAGACAGGATTATATACCTTTCCTTTGCTATAATGACTATAGATAAGGTTAACGTATTCTTTGGAACGGAAAGAGTCTAGCAGGCCCCACTGATGGCAACACATTTCCTTCCATACCACCCTCTCTTCTGGGTAGGCATCCCACTCTGCCTTCACATGCTGTGACAAGACTGTGGCATCCAATCCCATTTACCCTCATTGACCAACTCTCAGCCTGAATTCCCAAGATTTAGGTAACCAATGTTTAGTGAGTTCCTGCTATGTGCTAGCCCTCTTTCTGGCCCTGGGGACACAGGGAAAAAAAATCTGTGGAGTGCAAGAGGGTTGTAATTTTAAATGCTATGGTAGGCCTCACTGAAATGGTAATGTTTCAACAAAGAGCTGAAGACAATGAGGGAGTGAATTGTTTGAATATCTGGGGAAATGGTTTCTAAGTATCAGGAAAAGTCAGTGAAAAAGTCTTGAGGTTGAAAGGTATACTTTGAGAACCAAAGAACAGCAAGGTGACCAGTGTCAGCCATGACACAAAGCCCTCCAATTTACTAAGGGTTGGAATGTGGCCATGCAAGTAAGCAAAAATGTGTGCACACTCACATACACATGCATGCATACACATCTGAGGGTAGAGAAAGTGAGTCCAAGGGATCAGCACTCTTTGTTTTTACTTGGTTACATGTGAGGCCATAATTCACATAATTTAAATAGGGACTATATTAGAGTAGTTAAAATTGTTGGTCCTGTAGTCAGATTATCTGAATGCAAATCCTGATTCTATTTATTATTTTTGCAACCTTGTGAAAATAACATAGCCTCACTCCACCTCAGTTTGTTTTTCTGTAAAAGGAGGATGGAAATAGAATGTGAGCATTGCTGTACAATAATGGAATTAAAGCCTGAAAGCACATACACAGTTTCTATCCAAGGTGATTTTAATGGCCAGTAAGGTTAAGAATTACTGACTATATCTATGTTTGACTGGCTTACTAATAAGTTTTCAAAAATGTTGCCTCCTCATAAAGGCTTTCTGTGATAGTCCTTAAGAATGTTCAGAAATATTCCAGTACTCCTTCTTCTAGGCCCTGGTGTGACTGGAATCCTTGACTTCCTTTCAGGTCAAATATGGCCATGTGCCTTGCCAGTGAAATTTGAGAAGTGGCACTTAGAACTTTTACACACAAGTGACATCTGTCAATTCTAGCAGAGGCACCAAATCTCTTCTCCCCTGCAGTGGTGATCATAGAAAAGAAATACATAAATAAATATTTCTATGGAACCGTCTACATGTTGTGTTTCTAGACTATGATGGCCAGAGGACAACTCTCCTGCCACCTGACTATTTGTACTGGACATGCAATTGAAGCAAGAATAAGCCTTTGCAGTCTTAAGCCACCAAGGTCTGGAGATTGTAGCATAATTTAGATTATTTTGACTAATATACTTTGATTTATTATATTACATAAAGTAGTTTCCTTATCCTCCAATCACTTTCCAGCACATCTTCAGATGTAATTTTTGTTACGGTACTATAATGTCCTTTGAAATAATCTCATTCACAGAATGTCTGAGAGACATTCTCTGTTATATTCTCAGCAAAATAATGAGATAAAAAATGTATCCAGAATTTAATAACTATTTGTTAAATTACTAAACTTCACAAAATATAAATCTTTTTATTTAGAGCTTTAAAATACATGAGCCTCATGCTATATTCTATATTATATGGCATGCTTCTAGGATATTTATATCAAAATTTTAAATGTATGATTTCCATGTAATTTAAGTTAAACTGTTAGGATATACATACAGCATTGTCACTTCACAGAGAGTTTATTTCATGAATAAAAAAAGTCAAAATGTAAAGGAAATAGACTAAATACATCAATTAAAGGACAGAGATTGTCAGAGCAGATTAAAAAAACATGATCCAATTTATGTTATCCACAAGAAATCATTGTAAATATAAAGCTGGTACAGATTAAAAGAAATGGATGAAATGCAGAATGGATGAACAATAAGATCCTACTGTATAATACAGGGAACAATACTGAATACCCTTTAATAAACCATAGTGGAAAAGAATACAAAAGCACGTATATATATATATATATATATATATATATATATATACACATAAAAAAGTATTGAGTCTTCTGCTCTATACATATAGTATATTTCTATTTAAGATTTCTGTGATTTCTCTCAGTAATGTCTTATACTTTCAGTATATAAGTCTTGAATAGATTTATCAGAAAGAATTTAATATTTAATATTTTCTGATGCTATGACAAGTGACTTTTTTACATTTCAATTTCTACTGTCTTTGCTTTGTTGTTGTTCCGTTGCTAAGTTCAGCCCAACTCTTTGTGACCCCATAGACTGCAGAATACCAGGCTTCTCTGTCCTTCACTGTCTCCCAGAGTTTGCTCAAATTTGTACTCACTGAGTCAGTGATGCTATCTAACCATCTCATCCTCTGCAGCTCTCTCCTCCTTTCCCTTCAATCTTTTCAGGCATCAGGGTCTTTATCAATGAGTCAGCTCTTCACATCAGGTGGCCAAAGCACTATAGCTTCAGTTTCAGCATCAGTCTTTCCAATGAATATTCAGGTTTGATTTCATTTAGGATTGACAGGTTTTATCTCCTTATAGTCCAAGGGACTCTCAAGAGTCTTCTCCAGTATCGCAATTCTAAAGCTCAAACCTTCAGTGCTCAGCCTTCTTTATGGTCCAAATTTCACATCTGTACATGACTACTGGGAAGACTATAGCTTGGACTATATGGACTGATGTCAGCAAAGTGATGTCTTTGCTTTTAAATATGTTTTCTAGGTTTGTCATAGCTTTCCTTCCAAAAAGAAAGGATCTTTAAATTTCATGGCTGCAGTCATCATCTCCAGTGATTTTTGGAGCCCAAGAGAAGAAAATTTGTCACTGTTTTCACTTTTCCCCCTTCTATTTGCCATGAGGCGATGGGACCAGATGTCATGATCTTAGTTTTTGAATGTTGAGTTTCAAACCAGCTTTTTCAGTCTCCTTTTTCACCCTCATCAAGAGGCTCTTTATAAAGTTCCTCTTCACTTTCTGCCATTAGAGTGGTGTTGTCTGCATATCTGAGGTTGTTGATATTTCTCCCGGCTATCTTGATTCCAGCTTGTGATTCATTCAACTCAGAATTTAGCATGATGTACTCTGTTGCTGGTACTGCTGCTAAGTCACTTCAGTCTTGTCCAACTCTGTGTGACCCCATAGATGGCAGCCCACCAGGCTCCCCCGTCCCTGGGATTCTCTAGGCAAGAACACGGGAATGGGTTGCCATTTCCTTCTCCAGTGCATGAAAGTGAAAAGTGAAAGTGAAGTCGCTCAGTCATGTCCAACTCCTAGTGACCCCATGGACTGCAGCCTACCAGGCTCCTCCGTCCATGGGATTTTCCAGGCAAGAGTACTGGAGTGGGTTGCCATTGCCTTCTCCGATAGGAGTCACTACATATTGGTAAAAATTCAATTCACTAGGGAGATTTAACTATTTTAAACTTGCATGTAATATAATGATATTCTTCAAAAATAAATGAAACAAGAACGAGTGGAACCACAAGGAGAGCTGATAAATGTCTTCATAATGGGATATTTTAAAATATTTTTGTATTGTGGTAACAAATGTTCAAAGTAAGAAAAATTCAGTAAGGAAATAGAAGATGTAAATGTGCAATCTAAAAGTTTAGTATAATTGAAATCTATATCAACTGTTGGAGAATAATAATCTTCCTTTATAAATAAAGAACATTAAAAAATCTAAATAAATTTCAAACAATTTGTATTGCATAGACTATGTTTAGTGACCAAAATGCAATTAAGTTAGATAATAACAAATGAATAACTAGAAAAATCCATTTGAATACCAAAAATCACATGTCTAAATAACCCATATATCAAAAGTAGAACATAATGGGAATTAGAAAGTACTTAGAACTGAATAATATTGAAAATATAACATAAAAACTTGTGGGATGCAGCAAAAATGGTACTTATAGGAAAATCTATAGTAAAATGCTTATATTCATAAAGGTTGAAAATTATGAACTATGCTTTCTCCAACTTTGTTAATTAGAATAAACTGAAAGACAGTAAAAACGAGGAAATAATGAGAAGAACAAAGTTACTAAAATTAGAAATATGTGCACTAGAGATAATTAGGAGAGGCCAGAGTAAATGCTTAAAAAGACTAAAATGATCAAATATCTGCTAGGGTTCTTAGTTCAGCTCAGTTGCTCAGTTGTGTCCGACTCTTTGTAACCCCATGAATCACAGCAAGCCAGGCCTCCCTGTCCATCACCAACTCCCAGAGTTCACTCAAACACATGTCCATCGAGTCGGTGATGCCATCCAGCCATCTCACCCTCTGCAGAGGAATATTCAGTTCAGTTCAGTTCAGTCCAGTCACTCAGTCATGTCTCCCATGAACCGCAGCATGCCAGGCCTCCCCGTCCATCACCAACTCTCGGACTTTACCCAAACTCATGTCCATTGCATCAGTGATGGCATCCAGCCATCTCATCCTCTGCAGAGGAATATTCAGTTCAGTTCAGTCACTCAGTCGTATCCAACTCTTTGCAATCCCATGAATCACAGCACACCAAGCCTCCTTGTCCATCACCAACTCCCAGAGTTTACCCAAACTCATGTCCATAGAGTCAGTGATGCCATCTAGCCATCTCGTGGTCTGTTGTCCCCTTCTCCTCCTGCCCCCCAATCCCTCCCAACATCAGGGTCTTTTCCAATGAGTCAACTCTTCGCATGAGGTGACCAAAGTATTGGAGTTTCAACTTTAGCATCATTTCTTCCAATGGACACCCAGGACTAATCTCCTTTAGAATGGACTGGTTGGATCTCGTTGCAGTCCAACAAAAGCATCAGTTCTTTGGCACTCAGCTTTCTTCACAGTCCAACTCTCACGAACACTGGAAAAACCATAGCCTTGACTAGATGGACTTTTGTTGGCAAAGTAAATCTCTGTTTTTCAATATGCTATCTAGGTTTGTCATAACTTTCCTTCCAAGGAGTAAGCGTCTTTTAATTTCATGGCTGCAATCACCATCTGCAGTGATTTTGGAGCCCAAAATAATAAAGTCTGACACTGTTTCCACTGTTTCCCCATCTTCTCCAACACCACAGTTCAAAAGCATCAATTCTTTGGCACTCAGCTTTCTTCACAGTACAACTCTCACATCCATACATGACCACTGGAAAAACTATAGCCTTGACTAGATGGAAGAGCATCTATTAATTTCATGGCTACAGTCACCATCTGCAGAGATTGTGGAGCCCAAGGAAATAAAGTCTGTCACTCTTTTCTTTGTTACCCTATCTATTTACCATGAAGTGATGGGACTAGATGCCATGATCTTAGTTTGCAGGGTCATATGAGCTACCATATTACCCTGAGATCACACTCCTGAGCATATATCCAGAAAAAAACATGGCCCCAAAAGATAAATGCACCCCAGTGTCCACTGAAGTACTGTTAACAATAGCCAAGACATGGAAACAACCTAAATGTCTATTAAAAGAGGAGTAGATAAAGAAGATTTGGTACATATATACAATGGAATATTACTCAGTCATTAAAAAGAATGAAATAAGGCCATTTGCAGCAACATAGATGGACCTAGAACATGTTGTACTTAGTGAATTAAGTAAGACAGAGAAAGACAACCATCATATGACATCCCTTATATCTAGAATCCAAAAAGAAATGATACATTGAACCTACTGACAAAACAGATAAGAGACTCACAGGCTTAGAAAATGAATTCATGGTTGCCAGGGGTAAGGGATAGTTAAGAACTTTGGGAAGGTCATGTACACATGATTATATTTAAAATGGATAACCAAAAACCTATTGCACAACACTTGAAAATCTGCTCAATGTTATGTGCCAGCCTGAATGAGAAGGGGGTTTGGGGGAAGAATAGATATATGTATATGTATGGCTGAGTCCCTTTGCTGTTTACCTAAAACTATCACAACACTATTAATTGGCTATATTCCAATATGAAATGTTTTTGATGTTAAAAAATAAATTAATTAAAAGAAATATCAAGAGAAATTCTAAAATATTTTGAATTAAGTGAAAATTAAAACACAACTTATCAAAATATGTGGAATGCAGTGAAAGAAGTGTTTAGAAGGAAATTTATAGGAGTGAATGCATGCATTAAAAAGAAAAAGAAATAAATTCAATTTCTAGGCTTCCATCACAGGAAACTAGAAAAAGAAGAGCAAATTAAAACCAAATAAGTTGAAAAAAGAAATAAGAATTAGAGCAGATATCAATGAAACTGGAAAATAGGAAGTCAACAAAACTCAAGGAAACCAAAAGCTGCTTCTTTGAAAAGATCAGGGAAATTGATAAGCCTCTAAACAAGCTAACTAAAGAAAAAAAAAAAGAAGAAGACACGAATTACTAATTATCAGAAATGAGACCACCATAGAGGTGAGGTTGTAGAGGTGAAGTCGCTCAGTCGTGTCTGACTCTTTGTGACCCCGTGGACTGTAACCTACTAGACTTCTCTGTCCATGGGATTCTCCAGGCAAGAATACTAGAGTGGATTGCCATTTATAAAAAGGACTATGAAGGAATACTATGTACAACTCTATGCCCACAAAAGTGATAACTTAGATGGACCAATTCCTAGAAAGACACAATCTGCCAGAACTCACACAAGGAGAAACAGATGATCCAAATAGGCCTATTCACATTAGCAAAACTGAATCAACAATTAATACCCTTCCAAATAGAGTGCACCTAACCTAGATGGCATATTCAAAAGGAGAGACATTACTTTGCCAACAAAGGTCCGTCTAGTCAAGGCTATGGTTTTTCCAATAGTCATGTATGGAAGTGAGAGTAGGACTGTGAAGAAAGCTGAAGAATTGATGCTTTTGAACTGTGGTGTTGGAGAAGACTCCTGAGAGTTCCTTGGACTGCAAGAAGATCCAACCAGTCCATTCTGAAGGAGATCAGTCCTGGGTATCCTTTGGAAGGAATGCTGCTGAAGCTGAAACTCCAATACTTTGGCCACCTCATGCAAAGAGTTGACTCATTGGAAAAGACTCTGATGCTGGGAGGGATTGAGGGCAGGAGGAGAAGGGGATGACAGAGGGTGAGATGGCTGGATGCCATCACCAACTTGATGGACATGAGTTTGAGTGAACTCCAGGAGTTGGTGATGGACAGGGAGGGCTGGCATACTGTAGTTCATGGGGTCACGAAGAGTCGGACAGTACTGAGCAACTGAACTGAACTGAACCTAGATGGGTTCACTGGGGAATTCTTCCAAACATTTAAGGGAGAATTATATCAATTCTCTACAATCTCTTCCGAAAATAGAAATAAAGGGCATACCTCCTCATTCTATACCAGCTTTACATCAATACTAAAACCAGATAAGGACATGAAAAGAAAAGAAAACTACAGACCAATATTTCTCATGAACATAGATGCAAAAATTCTCAACAACGTATTAAAAATAAAATACAAAAAAAAAAGTTAAAATAATTGATACACCACAACCAAGAGTGATTTATCTCAGATATATAAAGCTGGTTCAATACTTAAAAATCAATTACTATAAGGAAAAATTCTAATTTCATTATTCTCTATGTATTTGTCCAGTTTTCCCAGCACAACTTGTTGAATAGACTGTCATTTCTCCATTGCATATTCTTTCCTCTTTTTTTCATAGGTTAATTGACCATAGGTGTGTGGCTTTATTTCTGGGGACTCTATTCTGTTCCACTAATCTATGTGTCTGTTATTATGCCAGTACCAAGCTGTTTTGATTACTGTAGCTTTGCAGTATGGTCTAAAGACTGGGAGCATAATACCTCCAGCTTTGTCCTTTTCTCTAAAGATTTATTGGCAACTTAGGGGTGTTCTGTGGTTCCATATGAATTTTAGGATTACTTATTCTGGTTCTGTGAAAAACATCATGTGTTTTATGATAGGAACTGCTTTAAATCTATAGATTTCTTTGAGTACTACAGCCATTTTAACAATGTTAATTCTGCTACTTCAAGAGCACAGTATATCCTTCCATTTCTTTGTATTATCTTCAATTTCCTTCATCAGTGTTTTATAGTTTTCAGAGTATATGTCTTTCACCTCCTTATAGATAAGTTTATTGCTAGTTATTCATTCTTCCTGATGCAATTTTAAATGTAACTATGTTTTTAAACTTTCTCTTTCCAAGAGTTAATTATAAGTGTATACAAAAGAAATAGATTTCTGTACATTAATCTTATATCCTGAAACTTTTCTGAATTCATTTATTAGTCCTTACAGTTCTTGGTTGAATACTGTGGGCTTTCTATATTAAGTATCTATACCATGTCATATACAAATACTGACAATTTTACTTCTTCCTTTCCAATATAGATGCCATGCATTTCTTTTTATTGTCTGATTGATGTGGCTGGGACTTCCAATACTATGTTAAATATAAGAGTGAGCTTCCTTTTCTTGGCCCTGAGTTTAAAGGAAAAACTTTCAGCATTTCACCACTGAATATGATGTTAGCTATGGGTTTGTCCTAAATGTATAAATGGCCTTTATTATGTTGAGATATATTCCCTCTATACCTACTCTGATAAGAGTTTTTATCATGAATGGATGTTGAATTTTGTCAAATGTTTTTCTGTATCTACTGAGATTATCATGTGATTTTTATTTTTCCTATCACATTGATTGAATGTTTACCTATTCTTACATTCCTTGAATAAATCCACTTGATCATCTGTATGATCCTTTCTATATAATGTTGGATTTGTCTTGCTAACATTTTGTGGAGAATTTTGGCATCTATATTCATCAAAGATATTGTCCGTAAAGATATTGTAGTCTTTTTGGTTTTGGCATCAGGGTAATGGTGGTCTCACAGAATGAATTTGGCAGTGTACTGTCCTTGACAACTTTCTGCAACATTTTGAAAAAGATAAGAGTTAGTCCTTTTTTCTATGTTTGGTAGAATTCCCCTGTAAAGCCATCTAGTCCTGGACTTTGTTTGCAGGAAGTTTTTTTGATTACAAGCTTAATTTTACTGCTAGTGATCAGTCTTGTTCAAACTGTCTGTTTCTTTTTGATTCTGTCTTCGGAGGTTGTACTGTTTTTAGAATTTGTCCATTTACTCTAGATTGTCCAATTTGTTGACATAAAACTGTTACGTTTTGTTCTTATTTAACTGGTGAGAACATTTTCTCATATCAAAAAATAAACTCAAAAAGTATTAAAGGCCTAAATGTAAGACCTGAAACCATAAAATTCCTAGAAGAGAATACAGAAAGACATTCTTGACATAAATTTTTTGGAACTGTCTCTTGAGGCAAAAGAAATAAAAGCGATCCAAAAGTCTACAAGCAATAAATGCTGGAGAGGGTGTGGAGAAAAGGGAACCCTCTTACACTGCTGGTGGGAATGCAAACTAGTACAGCCATTATGGAAAACAGTGTGGAGATTCCTTAAAAATTGCAAATAGAACTGCCTTATGACCCAGCAATCCCACTGCTGGGCATACACACCGAGGAAACCAGAATTGAAAGAGGACACATGTACCCCAATGTTCATTGCAGCGCTGTTTACAATAGCCAGGACATGGAAGCAACCTAGATGTCCATCAGCAGATGAATGGATAAGAAAGCTGTGGTTCATATACACTATGGAATACTACTCAGCCCTTAAAAAGAATAAATTCGACTCAGTTCTAATGAGATGGATGAAATTGGAACCGATTATACAGAGTGAAGTAAGCCAGAAAGAAAAACACCAATACAGTATACTGACACATATATATGGAATTTAGAAGACAGTAATGATGACCCTATATGTGAGACAACAAGAGACACAGAGGTATAGAGTGGACTTTTGGACTCTGAGGGAGAGGGAAAGGGTGGGATGGTTTGGGAGAATGGCAGTGAAGCATCTGTATTTTCCTGTAAGCAACGAAGCGCTAATCTATGTTCAATGTAGGATGCAGGATGCATGGGGCTGATGCACAGGATGATTCAAGTAGAGGATGTGGGGTGGGAGGTGGGAGGGGGCTTCGGCATTGGGCGATTGTGTTCACCTATGGCTGATTCGTGTCAATGTATGGCAAAACAAATACAGTATTGTAATTAAAAATAAATAAATAAATAAATAAATAAATAATAAAAATAAATACATGTTTAAATTATAAAAAAATTAAAAAAATCTCAAAAAAAAAAAAAAAGAAATAAAAGCAAAATGAACAAGTTTAAACTTAAAAGCTTTTAAACAGCCAAGAAAATCATTGACATAATGAAAAGCCTACAGGATGGGAAATAAGATTTAAAATTCATATGACTGACAAGAGGTTAATATGCAAAATACACAAACAACTAATAAAAATATTAAAAAATCCCAAAACTCAATTAAAAATATGCAGAAGACCTGAACATTTTTTAGACATACAAATGACTAACAAGCACATGAAAAGATGCTCAATAATGCTAATTACCAGAGAAATGCAAATCAAAGCAACAAAGAGATATAACATCATACATGTTAGAATGATGTTCATTAAAAAGGCTACAAATGACTAACATCAGAATGTGGAGAAAGGGAGCCCCTGTACACTGTTGGTGGGAATGTAACTTGGTGCAGCAACTATGGAAAACAGTATGGAGGTTCCTCAAAAAGCTAAAAGTAGACCTACCATATGATACAACAATTCAACCCTAGGTATATATTTGAAAAATATGAAAATATAAATTCAAAAAATACAAGTACTCCAATGTTCACTGAAGCAATGTTTATAATAGCCCAAGCATGGAAGCACCCCAAGTGCCCACCAACAGATAAATGGATAAAAAGATGTAATATAAAATATACAATGACATTCTATTCATCCATAAACAAGAATGAAATCCCATCATTTGCAGCAGTATGAATTGACCTAGAGAATATTATACTTAGTGAAACTTAAGTCAGACAGAGAAAGACAAATACTATGTAATATCAGTTATGTGGAATCTAAAAAATAATACTAATTAATGTATTTGCAAAACAGAAACAGACTCATAAACATAAAAAACAAATTTGTGGTTACCAAAAGGAGCGGGGGCAAGTTAGGGGTATGGGATTAAGAGATTTAAATAATATATTTAAAATAGATAACCAAAAGCATGTATTGCATGGCACAGTGACTTACAGGCAATATCTATCTTATAATATCTTTTAGTAAAGTATAATGTATGCTGCTGCTGCTGCTGCTAAGTCACTTCAGTCGTGTCTAACTCTGTGCGACCCCATAGATGGCAGCCCACCAGGTTCCCCTGTCCCTGGGATTCTCCAGGCAAGAAACTGGAGTGGGCTGTCATTTCCTTCTCCAATGCATGAGAGTGAAAAGTGAAAGTGAAGTCGCTCAGTCATGTCCGACCCTCAGTGACCCCAAGGACTGCACCCTTCCAGGCTCCTCCATTTATGGGATTTTCCAGGCAAGAATACTGGAGTGGGGTGCCATTGCCCTCTCCAAGTATATCTATAACAGGTTCCAAATAGGAAAAGGAGTATGTCAAAGCTGTATATTTTCACTCTGCTTATTCAACTTATATGGAGGGTACATCATGAAAAACGCTGGGCTGGATGAAGCACAAGCTGGTATCAAGATTGCCAGCAGAAATATCAATAACCTCAGATATGCAGATGACACCACCCTTATGGCAGAAAGTGAAGAGGAACTAAAGAAGCTCTTGATGAAAGTGAAAGAGGAGAGTGAAAAAGTTGGCTTAAAGCTCAACATTTAGAAAACTAAGATTATGGCATCTGGTCCCATCTCTTCATGGCAAATAGATAGGGAAACAGTGAAAAAGTGGCAGACTTTATTTTGGGGGCGCTCCAAAATCACTGCAGATGATGACTGCAGCCATGAAATTAAATATGCTTGCTCCTTGGAAGAAATGCTATGACCAACCTTAGATAGCATATTAAAAAGCAGAGATCTTACTTTGCCAACAAAGGTCCATCTAGTCCAAGCTATGGTTTTTCCAGTAGTCATGTATGGATGTGAGAGTTGGACTATAAAGAAAGCTGAGTGCTGAAGAATTGATGCCTTTGAACTGTTGTGTTGAAGAAGACTCTTGAGAGTCCCTTGGACAGCAAGGAGATCCAGCCAGTCCATCATAAAAGAGATCAGTCCTGGGTGTTCATTGGAAGGGCTGATGTTCAGGCTGAAACTCCAATACTTTGGCCACCTGATGTGAAGAGTTGACTCATTTGAAAAGACCCTGATGATGGGAAAGATTGAAGGCAGGAGGAGAAGGGGATGACAGAGGATGAGATGGTTGGATGGCATCACCAACTCAAAGGACATGAGTTTGGGTAAACTCTGGGAGTTAGTGATGGACAGGAAGGCCTGGTGTGCCACAGTGGGGTCACAAAGAGTCAGACATTACTGAGCAACTGAACTGAACTGAATTGAATGTATAAAAATGCCTCCTAAGTGGCTCAGTGGTGAAAGAATCCACCTGCCAATGCAAGAGACATGTTTGATCCCTGGTCCAGGAAGATCCCACATTCCACCGAGCAACTCAGCCTGTGCACCACAGCTATTGAGCCTGTGCTCTAGAGTCTGGGGAACCACAACTACTGAGCCCAAGCACTGCAGCTACTGAAACTCACATGCTATAAAGCCTGTGCTCTGCAACAAGAGAAGTCACCACAATGAGAAGCCTGCACACCACAACTAGAGTAGCTCCAGCTTGACACAACTAGGAAAAAAATCCCATGCAGCAATGTACACCCAGCTTAGACAAAAATAGCTATACAATTAAATAAATAAAATTATAAAAGAAATCAAGTAATATAATCCATCACAACAACAGACCAAAATACTAAATCATGTGGTCATATCAATAGATGTAGAAAAAGCCTTTGACATAAAGCACACCCATTTATGATTAAAAAAAAAAAACAAACCTAAAACTACTCTTAGAAAGTCTATAATAAAGCAAAAAGGTAGAATGGATTAATGTATTGGTTCATAATAAATAAAGCAGATATCTGTGATAGTAATTATTTGTCTCTTGTTCATAACTTAGCAAAATAAATTATTAGGTTTTAAGGATAATAATTGTTCACATTCTAATATTACATCCAAACTTCAAAGCAATTGCAAAATAGGGAATCAAACTGATAGAAATTAAGGCACCTCTTTGATTTGGACATGTCACCAACCTCTGGCCTCCTAAATCTTCCCCTCGCTCTCACCCCTATCCTAAAGTCTGGACTTTCAGAGAGCTATTTAAAGAGCAAAGGTCTACAGAGACATTCCTCTTAATCACAACTGTAGGCTTATACCCATTGAACCCTTAGAGCAAAGACAGACAAGTATGGAGTCTGATCCATTTACTGGGTGCTTAAACATGGAAATAGGAGCAAGCTCAGAGCTCAGACTCCTGAAGCCAAACAGCTCTAAGTGAGAGAAGCAAACACATCTCCAGATATCACTCTTCAGGAAACCATGCCTTCTATCTCCTAAAAGCAATGAGTACAAATATATAGGAACAGAGGCCAGAAGAGTTTCTTACATTCTCATTCCTTCTGGACAGTGCAAATTTCTTTCTTCTGTGTAAATGTTGAGTATGGAAAATGAGGAAAGGAAGAGATAAGTGCACCTCAATCTACAGAAAAAGCGAATCTTAAAGGGCAGTATTTTTCTTTTTGAATGACAAAGTCAAATTGACTGCTTTCTTTTAATAGCAGTGGAGCAGTGCTGGCTCACTTCCCAAATATCCTTTCAGATACCTAGTGAATGGCAACATTCCTCTGTTTCCTTCCTCTTTTCACAGCAATAATTATAATTAATTTTGGACATTCAACCAATAGCTTATAATTATGATTAGAAGGACTTGGCAATGAAATCACTTACCCTCAAAATTAAAATCCTTTAAAAATATAAATTAAAATACTGGCTAAAATAAATCTGTAATGAAAGTTTATAATGTTCTCTTACACCTTCCCTGGATCCCTCTGTATAAACGTAAAAGTTTATCAATGCTAATTTAGGCACTGAATAAGCTATTTCTCATTGCTGATTCAAAATGAGAAGTTAGCTCTATAGATCCCAAACTGCTTACACTATACAGAAGGCATCCTTAAAGCTGACTTTACGGACTTGTATCTGACACACTAAAGAGAAAATTCAGCTATTTGTAATACAAAAAAAAAAAAAAATGATGGTTTTACATGAGAGACATCCTCCTGACAAAAGTACTAATCATTCTTACCTGAAAGCAATACGAAAGACATTGAATAAGTATTGGCCTAAAAGCTTAACAGTGAACTCCTGACCTTTCATAAGTTGGGACACACAGAGTTTAATAGCTCTGAGTGATCCTAGAGACTATCTAGCGGCAATTCTTAACCTGGTGGGGACAGGGAGAACTCTCATTAAGAATCATTGAATAGAATGAGAAATGGTACTAAAAGGAGCATGCTATAAACATAAATGGTATCATCAAAGAAGATAAGGGGAAAAATCCAAACCCCCATTTTTCAGGTTAGAAAAACAGGGCACAGAGAAGCTGCTACTTCAGGTTACATGGCAAGCTAGGTAAAGTCAGAACTAGCCTAATTCTCCGGCAATTTAGGCCAATGATCTTTCCTCAGAATAATTTACATTAAATACAAAGCCTCTTATTACTTCATATTTTGGTAATATCTTTGCTCAAACCTAATATCTTTGTTCAAACTATTAAAGGTATGCAATTTTTATATAAGACTAAAAATGAATTTTGACTTAAGAATTATTCTACAGCCTTTTATAATGCCCAGACATAGTCTTGGACTTGATGAGATAAAGTTCCTCCTGATTTGTGCCCATTCTAATGTGATGGTAATACCTATCTGTGTCTATCACTCCTGACAAATTTCTGTGGCAGTTGTAGCTTCTTGCCCTTTAGAAACAGAATTTTAATTTTATATGGATTCCTCATCAGTGCATTTCCTTTGAGAGGAAGACACTAGATTAAGTAACAAAGTTAAGGTTTACAGCAAGACCCCTGTCAAGAAGAAATTAGTCAGCCAGTCTATAGAAAAATCTGGTATTTTAGCTTCTTGAAATTTTTCTTTTACTTTTATCAACGTATCAAATTTGTTTATGAAAAAGGCACCCAAGAAAACATCAAAATTTTTGCATTTGAAGTAGAAGGATAGAGTTTATAATTTGTTATTAAAAATAAAGATTATAGTTACTTCTAGTCAAATCAAGAAAACATATCAGGCCCAATTTAGCTGAAAATTGCAGTTATATTTTGAAACAGAACTTTGCTGTTTGTATAAATGACAAGTAAGTTTAAAATGAGATGCCAAAAGTCTTTCCTTCTTCCTTTCATAGATGAAGAAAACACTCTATTGTTGTAAGCCTTCTTTCCCCACTCTTTCTAATATCAATAATTGAGGCTTCTGGTTCAAGATTGTGGAGACGAAGGATGTGTGCTCATCTCCTCCTGTTGAGAGCAGCAAAATTGCAACTAGCTGTTGAACAACCACCGACAGAAGGACTCTGGAACCCACCAAAAAGCATGCCCCCATCCAAAGACAAAGAAGAAGCCACAGCAAGATGGTAGGAGGGGTGAAGTCAAGATCAAATCAAATCCCATACCAGCTGGATGAATCCCACAGACTGGAGAATAATAATACCAAAGACGTTCTCACACTGTTGTGAATGTTCTGAACCCCACATCAAGGTTCCTTTCTTGGGGATCAGATAAAGGGACTGGGAATTCCCAGGGAATCTGGCCTTAAGCGCCAGCAGAGGAAACAGAAACTCCAGTCTTGGAGAGTACAAACAAAATTTTGCTTGCACCAAGACCCAGAGGAGAGGAGCAGAGACCTTACAGGAGACTGAACCAAAACTACCTGCTACTGTTGGAGGTCCTCCTGTGGAGGCATGGCTTGACAGGAGCCCACTATAGGGACAGGAGCATTGGAAGGTCCCTCTTGGGATAAACTCTCTTGCAGTTTCCCATTAACCTTGCCATAAACCCCAGTACTGGGTCTCTTCATGCCAAACAACTAGGGAGTGAAACCCCACCCATCAGCAGATAATTGGATTAAAGCTTCACTGAGCAAGGCCCTGCCCACCAGAGAAAGATCCAGTTTTCCCATGGCCAGCCCCTCCCATCAGGAAGCTTATACAAGCCTCTTAGCCTCATCCATCAGAGGGTAGACAGAAGAAGCACAGTCTCATGGTGGCTAAAACAAAAACCATATTACAGAAAGTAAATCATGATGAAAAAGCAGAAAGGTTTGTCCTAGATGAAGGGACAAGATATCACCCCAGAAAAGCAACTAAATGAAGGTAACCTCCCAGAAAAATAATTCAGAATAATGATAGTGAAGATGACCCAGGATCTTAGGAAAAGAATGGAGGCAAGGATTGAGAAGATGCAAGAAATGTTTACCAAAGAACTAGAAGAACTACAGAACAAACAGAGATGAATAATAAATTATAAAGAATCGATAGCAAAATAAATGAGGCAGAAGAACAGATAAATGATCTGGAGGACAAAATGGTGGAAATCACTGCCACAGAACTGAATATAGAAAAAAGAATGAAAGGAAATGAAGACAGCCAAAGAGACCTCTGTGGACAACATTAAATGTGCCAACACTCACATTTTAGCAGCCCTGAAGGAGAAGAGAAAGACAAAGGACCTGAGAAAATATTTGAAGAGATAATAGCTGAAAACTTCCTGAACATGGGGAAGGAAATAGTCAACCAAGTCCAGGAAGCACAGAGAGTCCCAAGAAGGAAAAACCCAAAGAAGAACACACTGAGACAATGATAATGAAACTGACAAAATTTAAAGACAGACATAAAATATTAAAAGCAACTAGGGAAAATGACAAATAACATAAAAGGGACTCCCCATCAGGCTATCAGTTGATTTCTCAATAGAAACTCTACAAACCAGAAGGGAATGGCAATATATATTTAAAGAAATGAAAGAGAAGAACTTACAACCCGAGAATACTCTACCCAGCAACTCTCCTTCAGATTTGATGGAGAAATCAAAAACTTCCAAACAAAAGTTAAGAGAATTCAGCACCACCAAACCAGCTTCACAACAAATGCTAAAGGAACTTCTCTAGGCAGGAAACACAAGAGAAGGAAAAGACCTACAGAAAATAAACTCAAGACAATTAAGAAACAGTAATAGGATCATACATATCAATAATTACCTTAAATGTAAGTGGATTAAAAGAACCAACCAAAAGACATAGACTGCCTGGGTGGGTGAAAACATGTGCATGTATGCACTTCCACTTACCACACCACTTTGCTTGATTCCCCCAAATTGTATGTAATTAATTTATATTGTTAAGTTAATCATGTTCTCATTATGGTTTGCAACTGTTCAGTTCAATTCAGTTGCTCAGTCATGTCTGACTCTCTGCGACCCCATAAATAGCAGCACTCCAGGCCTCCCTGTCCATCACCAACCCCCAGAGTTCACTCAGACTCATGTCCATCGAGTCAGTGATGCCATCCAGCCATCTCATCCTCTGTCATCCCCTTCTCCTGCCCCCAATCCCTCCCAGCATCAGAGTCTTTTCCAATGAGTCAACTCTTTGCATCAGGTGGCCAGAGTACTGGAGTTTCAGCTTTAGCATCATTCCTTTCAAAGATATCCCAGGGCTGATCTCCTTCAGAATGGATTGGTTGGATCTCCTTGCAGTCCAAGGGACTCTCAAGAGTCTTCTCCAGCACGACAGTTCAAAAGCATCAATTCTTCAGCGCTCAGCCTTCTTCACAGCCCAACTCTCACATCCATACATGACCACAGGAAAAACCACAGCCTTGACTAGACGGACCTTAGTCAGCCCAGTAATGTCTCTGCTTTTGAATATGCTATCTAGGTTGGTCATAACTTTCCTTCCAAGGAGTAAGCGTCTTTTAATTTCATGGCTGCAACCATCATCTGCAGTGATTTTGGAGCCTCCCCCAAAATAAAGTCTGACACTGTTTCCACTGTTTCCCCATCTATTTCCCATGAAGTGATGGGACTGGATGCCATGATCTTCGTTTTCTAAATGTTGAGCTTTAAGCCAACTTTTTCACTCTCCACTTTCACTTTCATCAAGAGGCTTTTTTAGTTCCTCTTCACTTTCTGCCATGAGGGTGGTGTCATCTGCATATCTAAGGTTATTGATATTTCTCCTGGCAATCTTGATTCCAGCTTGTGTTGCAACTGTAATTACCTATAATTTTTTGTATAACTATTGATTGTGAAAACTGATAAACATCTTTTACTATTGTGATTATATAGCTATTATTCATTTAATATTATTGTATCATGATCGGTCAACAGAAAAATAATAGAACTCTATATCACCAAAACTAGGATCTAGTATAAAAATCTGTAATCACTTTTTAAAATCCAGATTCATATCATTACCTTGAAATTTTTTAAAAAAGCAAATGCTCAGGTATTGCTTTTCCTCCCAGAGCTCCAGATATGTTTCTGATGAGCAGTCATGTTTAAAAACAACTGGACTGTATGATGACCATTTACTTTAATCCAGTTTGTTTCACTTTTTCTATTTCATATTCAGTGCTCCCATTTCATTTAGTTTAAGTTCTCCAGTTTCTCCATATCTTGTTTTTTAATATTCTTTCTCAAGCCTTTATCAAGTGTAGTAGAAAAACTTTTGTGTATATATATGCATATAAATATGTCTAATATATATATTTTAGAAAACGAATTTTTGCCTAACTAAAAAAAATGACATTTTGATTCTACTTGTTTGATTATGAAAATAATGTTAAATATCTAATTAAAAAATAGATATGCAACAAGCTATAATGTAATCTGATTTACTGTATAGCACAGGGAACCATTGTCAATATAATAACTTACGATGGAAAATAATGTCAAAAATGATATATATGTATTTGTATAACTGAATCACCTTGCTGTGTACCGGAAACACTGTAAGCCAATTATTCTTCAATAAAAAAAATATATATTAAAAATCAATAGTTGACTAAGAGATCCAAGTTTAACTTTAATATTGTAAGGATTTTTCTAGAAATACAATGAATTTCCCACTGTACACAAGTTTCCTTTTCTGTGTCTTTTTTTCTTTACTTTTTTGCAGCTTAAAGAATGATACTGAAAAATAGGTATGATTTAAATACTGAAATAAGCAAGTCTGAGTGAATTCCAAGAGATGGTGATGAACAGGGAGCCTGGCGTGCTGCAATTCATGGACTCGCAAAGAGTCTGACGCGACTGAGCGACTGAACTGAACTGAAGCGAGTCACTCCAAGATTCTTAGAACCACACTAGTATTACAGTTGTTGGTAAACACACTCTTATTTTCTGTATAGCACTTAATCGCTTACGAAATGCTTCCATATATATTGAAAGTGAAAGTGAAAGTCACTTAGTTGTGTCCAACTCTTTGAGATCCCATGGACTATACAGTCCATGGAATTCTCAGGCCAGAATACTGGAGTGGGTAGCCTATCCCTTCTCCAGCGGATCTTCCCCAACCCAGGAATAAAATCAGGGTCTACTGCATTGCAGGCAGATTCTTTATCAACTGAGCTATCAGGGAAGCCCTTACCATATATATTAATTTATGCAATACCTTCAATAGCATCCATGTATAGGATCAACGAGTACTTCATAGAGCAAAACAAGACTTTGGGAAGATTCTCTGACTTGGGGACTTCCCCAGCAGTGCAGTGGTTAACACTCTGGCTTTCAATGCAAGGGCTGCAGGTTCTATCCCTGGTTGAGGAATTAAGATCCCATATGCTGCAGGATGTGACCAAAAATTAAAGTAAAAAATAAATAAAACTTGAAAAAATCCTTTAAAAAACAAAATCAGGTTCTCTGAATTGAGCAGAATCATAAAAGTAGTAAGAGGTAATTCCTCACTTTCAATTCTTAAACATCAGGTTTTATGTACAACTCCCCAAAATGACCTTAGAATGTTAACATTTCTGCTAAATAAACCTCAAGCAAGACAAAAGGAGAAGTTTTTCAAAGATTATGAAGTGCCCTTTAGATTTCTTTTTGTGACCTATTCTCAGCAAACAAAATCTGGCCATAAGAGAATATTAGAAGCAATTGGTCACTCTGGGAACTCTCATTAAGATTGATCACTCAGGCACTCTTACTTGGACAATATGAAAGAAACACTCATACTTAAAACTTCACAGTAGTCTCTTTTGTTATAATTAAGCTCTGATATTGACGCTTCAGAGTTATCACATAAACCTTATGGCAGCTAACTTTAATCAACCCAAAATAAAATGTCAGGTGATGTTTATACAAAATAGTTTATACTGAAGAATTAAAGCTGATAACTTCCACACTTGGAAAAGAAGATAGTATCAATTAATATCACAGTTAAAATGACACACACATGAAATCTCATTCAAAATGCCAGGAAAATGGCAGTTAGTTTTTATAATTCACTCCAAAATATTTTTAAGACAAAACTAACAACATAAACTGAGGCTTGAGTATGTATTTGCAATTCATTTCACCATATGATAAAGAAGACTTGATACAATAGGCTCCAACTTGCAGCCTGAAAGTTCAACCCAGGAATATGTATCTGTTTCATAAACAGTTGTTTGAAAGAATATAATAAACAGATCCCTTAGTAAAGTGCCTGAAACTTAGCAATAACCTTCTCAATAACCATTACTAATTTACTCAGATGCATAATTTTTTAATGTAACACAAGACCTCACTCAGTAAATTCTTGATCTTTAACTTGAGTTTTTACTCAACAGAAATACGGAAAACTATAAACCAGAGTTTCTTTGAATTCATTAGAATTGCCAAAAATAATATGGCTTTTGTGCATTTGGGGACCACTACACAGTAAAAGATAATGGTATTCTGAAAAATAAAGCTATTTCTTGAAATAGAACTGATCATGAGGCTGCACTGAAACCCCACATTAATTTCTATTGTAATTTTTGGAAATCATGATAAAAACAGTTCTGATGCACTGCTAATGCAGAGACCAATAGAGCTAGATGGGGACATGTTTTCAACTAAGGCTATTTTGAATATTGTTAGAAAATAGATATTTGGCTAGATCATTCTGGTTGCAATGAGTCAAATTCTAACTTTCTCTAGGGCTTAGGAATATAAAACTAAAGAAACCCACAATTACCTAGCTAATTTTTTTCTAAATAATTGCACACATTTTAATTTGTATTTTACATGTATATAATTATTGTCAAAACACTATTAAACTTTATTGACCAGAAAATCAAAACAATTTTCCCTTAAATTTATATTTTGTAATTACCAACATGTTAACTGCTCCAGAACTAATCAGTGATCATTAAAATGTTCTTACTTCCAAATAGAGAGGAAAAAATTACAGAGCTTATTAAACTAGTTACTAAATAAATATTTTTAAAAAACAATCTGGAAGATAAAAATATCGGAGTATACTAAACTTATGCTCAGTCTACTACACAGATGGTACACGAGCAAGAATTTTAAAAAGTATCCAAGTTTTTGGATGGCAAATCTAGAGCCACTGCTGTTAGTTTCTGCTAACATCTCATCACAGAGCTAATGGGTACTCATGAGATTTAGAAATTTTGTATATTTTAAACATAAGAAAAATGCTTCTCTATTTCTAGAGCTGTCTTAGCAAGAGGCGTGCATGCTAAGTCACTTCAGTCGTGTCCAACTCTGTGCGACCTCTGGACTGTAGCCTGTCATGCTCCTCTGTCCATAGGATTCTCCAGGCAAGAATACTGGAGTGGGTTGCCATGCCCTTCTCCAGGGGATCATCCCAATCCAGGGATCAAAGCTGCATCTCTTATATTCCCTTCATTGGCAGGTGGGTTCTTTACCACTAGCACCACTTGGAATAGCAAGAGGATCTATCTTCAAATTATTCAACTTGTCTTAGTTGTGGATTTATTGTGGGGATTGTTAATTTACAGTGGTTCAGTTTAACAACTAACATTTAAAAGAGAAATTCTTATTTTAAACATTCACATATTGCTGTTGCTGTTTTACAAGCCATGGTATGTTTATGTGATTATCTCTTTATATTTGTGTGATTTATTTAAGAATTCTTAAAATTATAGATCTGGAAAGGTATACAATTCATAATATATATAGTTATAACAATTTATGAAAGCTCAGCATAGGTCAGTCAGTCCAACGCTTCAGCCTACAGAACCTCATTCAGTCCCTGTAATGACCCTGACAGAGGAGCATATTTTACAGAAACAGAATCACCAAAAGATTAACTTACGTGATCTGACCAGTCTGATAGCTACTGGCAGAGCAGATAATGTGTGTCTATAACCTTGGAGTTATCCTTTCACATTTATTTAAAAAATTGGTCTCAAAGATTTCCATTTTGAATCATGGTAAACTAAGCCCTCTATTTTGAAAATAACAAAAATGCTGGCAAAAATATAGAAAGAAAAAAGGGAGGAATAAAAGACAATAAATTACTGAATTGGCAAGAAAGTTCAGGAAACTTCAAAGGTCAATAATGAAGTAAAATCAGAATTTGAAGAGACAAGAAATCAAAGCAGTTTTCACACTGAGGACATATACTCAATTCTGGGTACACTGAGTTTCTGTTTTGATAAATATGTAAGCAGAGCACTGGGAACAAGAGACAAAATGTAGGATGAGTTCAAGATGGGAGTTCGAGTAAGACATGGCTACACAGAGGGTGTCTTCCCAGAGGGCTACACCATGGCATAGCAGTAGACCAGAATATATAAGGTCCTTAGCAAAAGACAAGAAAGATTTCCATTCTCAGCCTTGACTCTGGGTGAAATAAAAGTTTCCTTTGTGAATTCTTAATCATGAGCCAGTCATATCTCCAGGATAATCCCCGAAACCTTAAACCAAGATTTATGTTAAATTTGTCCTGGATTACTGGTAGCCTTGGACCTTTGGCAGAAGCAAATCTTCTAGATGAACACTCCTTCAAGAATACCTCACAGGAGTAATTTAGATAGAGTTCCACTGAACAGTAACACAAATTCAAAAGCCTCAAAACTCACAAGAAAAGGAGGTACAAAAAGAGAGCCAATATGCACAAGACTCTAAAACTGGAAAAATATCAGGCTTTTCATATAAAAATAAGTATGTTCAATATTTAAATGGGTAATAGAAATGTTAGTGAAGTGAAGTCACTCAGTCGTGTCCGACTCTTTGCGACCCCGTGGACTGTAGCCTACCAGGCTTCTTTGTCCATGGGATTCTCCAAGCAAGAATACTGGAGTGGGTTGCCATTTCCTTCTCCAGGGATCTTCCCAACCCAGGGATCAAACCCAGGTCTCCTGCATTGGAGGCAGAGGCTTTAACCTCTGAGCCACCAGGGAAGCCAAATAGAAATGTTACTCAGCCATAAAAAGAATAAAATGTGCCATTTGCAGTAAAAAGTATGAACCTAGAGATTATCATACTAAGAGAAGTCAGAGAAAGACAAATATTATATAGTATTACTTATATGTGGAATCTAAAAAAATAGTATAAATGAACTTATTTACAAAATAGAAACTGACTCACAGACATAGAAAACATACTTATAGTTGACAAAGGGGAACTGGGGGAGGAATAAATTGGGGGTATAGGATTAACAGATGTACAATACCATATATAAAATAGATAAACAACAAGGATTTACTATATAGTCCAGGGAACTATATTAAATACTTTGCAATAAACTATAATGGAAAGAATTTTTAAAGAATATAAATATTTGCATATATACACATATGCAAATCACCTTGTTGTATATCCCAAACTAATGCAATATTGCAAATCAACTATACTTCAATTTTAAAAAATAATAAAGAATAAGAGAAATGAATGATATATAACTAAAGAAAAAAGTCTATAAAATAACTAAGATAACTTGTTAGAGAAAGAAGGAGCTTCTAGAAATACTACCGAAAAAGAAAAAGATGGTTAAGGGACTGGCTGTCTGTCCCCATATATTAAAAATTATATTACAACTATGAAACCTAAATATTTGTAATTAGTGAAAAATTAATAATAGACCAGGGGAAAGAACAGATATTCCATGAAAAGAACTAGTTTTGTAAACAATTAGGGTAAAGGAGGAACTTCTCAATAAATGTAGCTAAAACAACTGGCTATCTATGGAAGAAAATCTTATTAAACCCCGTCTTAGATAAAAAATAAAACAATTTTAAATATAAACAACCTTAAATATAAAATAAACCGACCTAGAAGGCATATCAAAAAGCAGAGACATAAGTTGCTTGTATATTTTTGAGATTAGTTGTTTGTCAGTTGCTTTTCATTTGCTATTGTTTTCTCCCATTCAGAAGGCTGTCTTTTCACCTTACTTATAGTTTCCTTTGTTGTGTAGAAGCTTTTAAGTTTAATTAGATCCCATTTGTTTATTTTTGCTTTTATTTCCAGTATTCTGGGAGGTGGATCATAGAGGATCTTGCTGTGATTATGTCAGAGAGTGTTTTGCCTATGTTCTCCTCTAGGAATTTTATAGTTTCTGGTCTTATGTTTAGATCTTTAATCCATTTTAAGTTTATTTTTGTGTATGGTGTTAGAAAATGATCTAGTTTCATTCTTTTACAAGTGGTTGACCAGTTTTCCCAGCACCACTTGTTAAAGAGATTGTCTTTACTCCATTGTATATTCTTGCCTCCTTTGTCGAAGATAAGGTGTCCATAGGTGTGTGGGTTTATCTCAGGGCTTTCTATTTTGTTCCATTGATCTATATTTCTGTCTTTGTGCCAGTACCATACTGTCTTAATGACTGTGGCTTTGTAGTAGAGCCTGAAGTCAAGCAAGTTGATTCCTCCAGTTCCATTCTTCTTTCTCAAGATTGCTTTGGCTATTTGAGGATTTTTTGTATTTCCATACAAATCTTGAAATTAATTTCTCCAAAGAAGACATATGAATGGCTAACAAACACATGAAAAGGTGCTCAACATCACTCATTATCAGAGAAATGCAAATCAAAAACACAATGAGGTACCATTTCACACCAGTCAGAATGGCTGTGATCCAAAAGTCTACAAGCAATAAATGCTGGAGAGGATGTGGAGAAAAGGGAACCCTCTTACACTGCTGGTGGGAATGCAAACTAGTACAGTCACTATGGAAAACAGTATGGGGATTCCTTTAAAAATTGCAAATAGAACTGCCTTATGACCCAGCAATCCCACTGCTGGGCATACACACTGAGGAAACCAGAATTGAAAGAGACACATGTACCCCAATGTTCATTGCAGCGCTGTTTATAATAGCCAGGACATAGAAACAACCTAGATGTCCATCAGCAGATGAATGGATAAGAAAGCTGTGGTACATATACACAATGGAGTATTAGCAATTAAAAAGAATAAATTTGAATCAGTTCTAATGAGATGGATGAAACTGGAGCCAATTATACAGAGTGAAGTAAGCCAGAAAGAAAAACACCAATACAGTATACTGACACATATATATGGAAGTTAGAAAGATAGTAATGATGACCCTGTATGTGAGACAACAAAAGAGACAGAGATGTATAGAAAGAAATTTTGGCCTCTGAAGGAGGGGGGGGTGATTTGGGAGAATGGCATTGAAATATGTATACTATCATGTGAGAAACAGAAGCGCCAGTCTATGTTCAATACAGGATACAGGATGCTTGGGGCTGGTGCACAGGGATGCTCCAGAGAGATGATATGGAGTGGGAGGTGGAGGGGGATTCAGGATTGGGAGCTCATATACACCTGTGGCTGATTCATGTCAATGTATGGCAAAACCAATACAGTATTGTAAAGTAGAATAAAGTAAAAAAATTAAAAAAAAAACTAAATAAAATAAAAAGCAGAGACATTACTTTACCAATAAAAGTCCATCTCATCAAGGTTATGGTTTTTCCAGTAGTCATGTATAGAGGTGAGAATTGGACTATAAAGAAAGCTGAGAGCTGAAGAATTGATGCTTTTGAACTGTGGTGTTGGAGAAGACTTTTCAGAGTCCCTTGGACTGCAAGGAGACCCAACCAGTCCATCCTAAATGAGATCAGCCCTGGGTGTTCTTTGGAAAGACTGGTGTTGAAGCTGAAACTCCAGTACTTTGACCACCTGATGCGAAGAGCTGACTCATTTGAAAAGACCCTGATGCTGGGAGGGATTGAAGGTGGCAGAGGAAGGGGACAACAGAGGATGAGATGATTGGATAGCATCACTGACTCAATGGACATGAGTTTGGGTAAACTCTGGGAGTTGGTGATGGTTCATGGGGTCGTGAAGAGTCAGATATGACTGAGTGACTGAAATGAGGAAAGCAAAAGAAGAAAGGAAGCAAATGAAGAGGAGGAGGAGGAAGAAGGAAGGAAGAGAGAGAAGGAAAGAAAGGAAAGGAAGGAGGGAGAGAGGTACAGTTGAAAAGAGGGAAATAGAAAGAACTAAGTTCTGGGAACAGGAGACAAAGCCAAGGTCCAGCTCAATGGTCCTAGGGAGTTCTAATAAGACAGCTCTGCATAAAGCAGGTATCTCCAGGGGCTATATCCACAAGAGTCTCAGTTTTTTTCACTATCAGTTTGGCCAATCAACAGTGGCAGTAGCTATATTATTTTTGGTTAAAGAGAATTTATGCTACTAATCCATGAGTAACCTCCATCCCTCACACCATGTTTTTTCTTTAAGGGATCTTACTGTGCAATGATGAGGTGGCCAAGGAGAGAGGGTGGTGAATATACTCAGGATGTGTGATTTTATTCACCTACTGCTGAGACTCTCCTCTTTAGGAGTTGTTCCATGGTGTGATACACTTTACCCTCATGCCCATGATTTACCTTGTTCCTAGTTGTTTCCAGTAACAGGAGCTAGTTCCATTTTGTAGTTTCTCCACACAACTATCATCAGCTTTATCACACCTTTTCTGACTTAGCACATCAGCTGAGTTCTCGC
Source organism: Nanger dama (assembly GCA_917880005.1). Classification (NCBI taxonomy): domain Eukaryota; kingdom Metazoa; phylum Chordata; class Mammalia; order Artiodactyla; family Bovidae; genus Nanger; species Nanger dama. The sequence continues at coordinate 35,574,473 of CAKJTW010000017.1, read as the reverse complement.
CTCGCTGGTCTAAATCCCAGCTGCAGTGTCTTTCCATTGAGCTGTTAAGAGGGGCCATGCAAGGCCCCTCTTCCAGGTCTGAGTTCCTTGTTCAAGGCTCCAGATTATAACAGTCCCAATATCTTCCCTTTTACTATCAACCCTCAGTTCAGTTCAGTCACTCAGTCGTCTCTGACTATTTATGACCAAATGGGAAAGCCTAGAGACCTCTTCAAGAAAATTAGAGATACCAAGGGAATATTTCATGCAAAGATGGGCTCAGTAAAGGACAGAAATGGTATGGACCTAACAGAAGCAGAAGATATTAAGAAGAGGTGGCAAGAATACATCGAAGAACTGTACAAAAAAGATCTTCACGACCCAGATAATCATGATGGTGTGATCACTCACCTAGAGCCAGACATCCTGGAATGTGAAGTCAAGTGGGCCTTAGAAAGCATCACTACGAACAAAGCTAGTAGAGGTGATGGAATCCCAGTGGAGCTATTTCAAATCCTGAAAGATGATGCTGTGAAAGTGCTGCATTCCATATGCCAGCAAATTTGGAAAACTCAGCAGTGGCCACAGGACTGGAAAAGGTCAGTTTTCATTCCAATCCCAAAGAAAGGCAATGCCAAAGAATGCTCAAACTACCGCACAATTGCACTCATCTCACACTCTAGTAAAATAATGCTCAAAATTCTCCAAGCCAGGCTTCAGCAATACGTGAACCATGAACTTCCAGATGTTCAAGATGGTTTTAGAAAAGGCAGAGGAAGCAGAGATCAAATTGCCAACATCCACTGGATCATGGAAAAAGCAAGAGAGTTCCAGAAAAACATCAATTTCTTCTTTATTGACTATGCCAAAGCCTTTGACTGTGTGGATCACAATAAACTGTGGAAAATTCTGAAAGAGATGGGAATACCAGACCACCTGACCTGCCTCTTGAGAAACCTGTATGTAGATCAGGAAGCAACAGTTAGAACTGGACAGGGAACAACAGACTGGTTCCAAATAGGAAAAGGAGTACGTCAAGGCTGTATATTGTCACCAAGCTTGTTGAACTTCTATGCAGAGTACATCTTGAGAAACACTAGGCTGGAAGAAGCACAAGCTGGAATCAAGATTGCTGGGAAAAGTATCAATAACCTCAGACATGCAGATGACACCACCCTTATGGCAGAAAGTGAAGAGGAACTAAAAAGCCTCTTGATGAAAGTGAAAGAGGAGAGTGAAAAAGTTGGCTTAAAGCTCAACATTCAGAAAACAAAGATCATGTCAGGGAGGCCTGATGTGCTGCGATTCATGAGGTCGCAAAGAGTCGAACATGACTGAACAACTGAACTGAACTGAGGCCTTCCTGTCCATCACCAACTCCTGGAGTTCACTCAAGCTCACGTCCATCGAGTTGATGATGCCATCCAGCCATCTCATCCTCTGTTGTCCCCTTCTCCTCCTGCCCCCAATTCCTCCCAGCATCAGAGTCTTTTCCAATGAGTCAACTCTTCGCATCAGGTGGCTAAAGTACTGGAGCTTCAGCTTCAGCATCATTCCCCTCAAAGAACACCCAGGGGTGATATCCTTCAGAATGGACTGGTTGTATCTCCTTGCAGTCCAAGAGACTCTCAGAAGTCTTCTCCAACACCACGGTTCAAAAGCATCAATTTTTCGGTGCTCAGTCTTCTTCACAGTCCAACTCTGACATCCATACATGACCACTGAGAAAACCATAGCCTTGACCTGACTGACCTTTGTTGGCAAAGTAATGTCTCTGCTTTTCTTTTTTTTTTTTATATATTACATGGCATAATATAGATTATCATTAATGTAATATATGTTTTTCATATCTGCAATTTTATTTTTTTCTTTTTTAAAAAATTTATTTATTTTTTTAATTACAATACTGTATTTGTTTTGCCATACATTGACACGAATCAGCCATAGATGAACACAATCTCCCAATGCTGAAGCCCCCTCCCACCTCCCACCCCACATCCTCTACTTGAATCATCCTGTGCATCAGCCCCATGCATCCTGCATCCTACATTGAACATAGATTGGCGCTTCGTTTCTTACAAGAAAATATACATGTTTCATTGCCATTCTCCCAAACCATCCCACCCTTTCCCTCTCCCTCAGAGTCCAAAAGTCCACTCTATACCTCTGTGTCTCTTTGTTGTCTCACATATAGGGTCATCATTACTGTCTTCTAAATTCCATATATATGTGTCAGTATACTGTCTGCTTTTCAATATGCTATGATTGATAAATGCTTCCTGTAATTTCTACTTTTGTGATACTTCCTTTTGCTTTCTCAGTTCACTTATAGTAGGTTAACACTTGTTTATACTATATATCTTTTAAGTAATTGGTATGGTTTCTGTTACTTAGATAGACTCTGACAGATACAATGATCAAAGCCCCTTATGATAGAAATCAGGAGAGTTAACAGAGTCCTAAGGATAGTGTCAGTGTACTGCTGTCCTTATCATGTGAAGTTGTACTTACATTCTACTTATATTAATGTAGAAGAAAGCATCCTCCAAATCAATAATCCCATACTGAATAAAAGAGGCAGTGCATGCAGATCATGCTTCAGCATGACACATTCCACATTCAGTCTGGCAGCTTCAATTAGAGCTACCACCTGGTTTGGTTTATGGGAGTCCATTACCTACTGTCATGATCCATCTGCTTTTTGTAGTGTTCAGGTAAGGGAACGAAACAAGGGGCACCTCTGCTATAGCCTCAAAATCTTTGGTAACGTTACTAATCTCATGATTCATTCCAAGAACAGCATTACTTCCGATTTCTTATCATGGCTGTTTTCAATTATTGGGACAGGTGTTGGGACAATTTTAAGGACTTCCATAATGCTTCCTAGAGTAAGTCAGGATGCCAGTGTAAGGGTTCTGTCAGTTTCTGAGTATAGCATATCTACTTCAATTATATTTTCCTGGACTAGAGAAATAATTACAGAATGGATGCTCAAACACACTGGATCCAGAAAATTAAATTTATCATGTAGCTTCCATAGTCTTTACCCTAATCAGACCATGACAACATTTCAGGTGTCCTGGTATGAATGTCCATACAGACTTCATATTTAACAGTCCTTTAAAAGTCTGGTATCCTCTTTCTTTAGAGAAAAGAATATGCTGTTAAAAAGTGGAGAGGGATTTACTCTTTGAAAAATAATCAGACAGGTATTTTTACACATGTATTATTGGCATGATTGCAGAGTCCTTTTAAAGCAAAACACATTTTCCCCTTCAGCCAATGGGCTATGAGTCAGTAAATTAACATATATCTGGAAACAGACTGAAAACCCACCATTTTTACTGCAGTGTTAGATGTCAGCCTTGTGCTCAACATTTTCAGGATTATTATTATTATATTGTAAAAAGCAAGCAATATTTTAGTCACTATCTATATGCCCCACTGCAAGGACCCCACTATGATCTATTATTCATTACCATAGATTCCTGTGGGCAAAGGCACCCAGGGCTGTCACTCTGCCCTTGCTGTCCATTACAGTAAATACACATACTTTGCATCTGACAGTTAAGGGTTTCCACTTGGACTCTTCTGTTTTAGTATTTTGTAATCCTCATAGATATTAGGGAGCCCAGGGCTATGGCAGCAACCCTAACTAACACACCTAGCCTTCACAACCTTGACTAGACCTCTCAAAGTATTCTGGTACCCTCCATCCCAGTATATTCTTTATTGCCTAAACAAGGTAGTATCCCTTGCTGAATCCCCAGGGCATATAGTCATGTGAATGTGATAGAGTCTCAGATATTTCCTAGCAATACAGAGGTACATTCTGAATTCTCTAAGTTTTCTGATTTCTTCCTTCACACCATACCAAGGAAGTTCTGGCATATTAGCCCTGTTTAACAGCTCTCATTGTTGCTTACAGATCCCAGGAACCATGCCTACAAATTATCACCATCAGGTCCAAGTATCCTCCTTACCAGAACATCAAATTCCTAGTCAAAGGTGAATTTTTCCATAACAAGAATTTTCCCATCCAGCTTTACATCTTCACTCTCACCTCCACAAGTTTAACATCCAGATAGACACAATTTTTCTTTTTCTAGAAAATACAGCTGGGTTGCTCAGTTGTAAAGGATTTCTGCCATATAAAATCACTGTGTCAAAAGCAACCTATCTGGGGGAGAATGCCCTAGCAATTTGTTTGCCATTTCCTATCTCTCACTGGTTAAAGTTTATGCCATTTAAATTTACTGCCTCTCATTTTTATATTGTGCTATTTTCTCCTCTGAGGAGCCACTGGAATGATAAGCCAGAGTTTCAGTGCAGATCCAGTGAGCCCATGGGATCCACTCCTCTATTCCTTACCCCTACTCCCTCCTGCTAAATATTAATATAAGCTATAGAATAACTTGGGTTAGTTGACTAAATGGGGACAGTAGTGAGGGATAGTAATGAGAACAAACATCATTTTGCTAGATAAATGTTTTATGTAGAAACACTGTAGTCTCCAGTTATTGTGAGGCCATTATCCTCTAGAAAGAGAAAAGAGGCTGCTCCTTATGGCCAGTGGTTCAGAGGCATGAAAGGATTAAAATTTCTTAGTCTTACCCACTTACACTGCTAGTCTCAATGGCCTACTCTTTCCTTTTCAGAGCCCTGACTTTGACATAGGACATAGGGCAGATCTTTACTTTGCTTCCTTCGCAGTTGTCTGTCACATTTATAATTAGATGCTAAGCCTGGTTTTCATTGTATTTTGTTTCTTTTTAAACTAGTCTTCTTTAGAATTGTTATGAAAGTCCTCTGGCATTCTCAGCATACCTTATATAAATAATTAAGACCCAAATATACCACGGTCCTTTAGAAAGGCCCCTCAGTGCCATCAAAAACAGCCACCTCATATCATAAACCTTACATTATTTTCTGCCTTCCCAATCAAGCACAGTAGTTGTATCATTTCCAATGACTTGCCTTTCCACCTCATCTTAATTTACCACTATGGAAACTTTTGCAGTTGTGAGGCCATGAGTGCCAGAGATTATCACAACTCCTACACCAGCAGCAATATGGCCCCTATTGCCCCCTGTTAGGCAGGTAATCCATGCTGAGAGTCTGCCTTCTAGGACCTCTCTACAGGATTCTAAGGGAATCTTCAGATCTGAGTTTCCTAGAAAATAGAATCTAAGAGGTAATTTGCCAGTTTAACCTTTCACTGAGATTAGGGATTACAATCCCAGGGAAGCAAGAGCAAGGGGAAGTGGAATGAACACTGAATGGGGAAAAACATTATGAAGTGGTACATAATGCAGCTGGCCACAGCCTTATGAAAAATGTAACTGATTGCTTAATCATGTAGGATGTCAGCTACACGGAACCACTAAATCTCTATGTAACCCATAGGGTGGGGACGAGCCAGCAATCTATCTTCCAACTCCTTCTCATTTCTTGTTTAACACCCTCTCATTGCCACTCTAAGCAGCTACTAGGGAGGAACGCCAGAGCTTCAGTGGTTCCAGTGGGATGAACTTCTGAACTGGGGCTCCAGACATGAAGGATATAATAGAACCTTTGCCACAGCCTGGTCCTCACTCTGTCCAGGAATCAGGGCAATGGTTGAGTGCTAGAAGGCAATGGGGGTGGGCAGATCTGGGAGGCAGCTAAACTGGCCAGTACTGTATTAAGGCTATTTATTATCTCATATAAAATTATGTCCAAAAGTAGTTCAGGTTCTAGGACTGTTTAACTTTAGTGTGTCAATATTTCATCAGGATCCCAGACAGACTGCATCTCTCCACTCTGTCTATATGGTCTTCTATCCACTCAAGCTTAGTTCTCCACACAGGGAGGAGGTGGCTGCCATCCAGCTAACGAAAAATGCCTCCTTGCCTGCATCAAGCGATAGAGAGAGAGATAAGAAAAGATATCTTCCATTAATTGAGAAATACCTCTAGAACAGTATAATTCAGAAGAATTCTATACATAAAAATGTGTAACAGTTGGTTAGACTAATTTCATAAAGCTAAGTAATACTACTATATTTTTTTAACTCTGCACCAGGGACTCATACAAAACAAGTGTATTGTGCAGAAAAACAGAATTCACAGCTTTTTGACCTTGTCATTCTCCAATAAAGCTGGCAAATCTATGTGCTTCTAGGCCTCTCAAAGTGCAACATCACAAGCTATTTCATGCATCCCACTCACACTCTAAAATAATTCACTGACTTCCTTCCCACAGAAATAACTAAGACCTTCATTTGGAAACTAAATATACAGTGTCTTAGAAAGAAAACTAACAGATATTAGATATGAAAAATACGTTTAACATTAACCTTTATATTTAGGAAAACAAGTTTTAACTCTTTAATTTGAAGTAAACTCAAGAGAAGAGTATTTTTCAAGTAACATTGATAATGTGGAATTAAATTATCAAGATCTCTGAGTATAACCCTAAACTGTCAATCAATCAGCTTCCTGAGCTTTGACAGATGACTTCACCATTGCTAGTATGCTTTTTTGATTAAATGGCTAACCTAGATGATCAGGAAAAATTCAGTTCTAACAAAACAAAATGTTGCCTAACTAAAAATGTTAGATATCAAGTTGCTTATTGGCATCTGAAATTCAGAAATCACAAAGCTCAGCCCTGTTTAGATATTACACTGGATTCTTCAAGAGTCAGCACTGATGTCAAGAAAGAAAGAGTAAATCTGACATTCAAAAATAAGACCTCTGGTTGTATTTTATCTTTGTATGTATTGAGAGTGAGGAGTGAAATTAACTGAAATTTCAAACTTTGCCTCCAAGAGAGATGAAAGATATTTTACTGGTAAAAATAAATTCCAAATGCTTAAAGCCTACTTTATGCACTAATAAAAAATCAAATGAAAAAAAGTAATTTAATTAAATTATGTGTGCCTTTTCCTATGCCAGTGGAGCTTAACTAAGCAAACAGAAGCAGTGAAGTAAATCAATGTTGGTTTATTAAAGATCAGAATTCAATATCTCAATGGTTGAAGGGCTTATGCACCAAGAGGGCTCACTGTTTGGCTTTCTTTTGCTAAGAAAGTAAACATGCAGTACCAAGGAGGAGCTTGTTCAGAGAATGACACAGCTGCACTTCTCAAGGTGGAACTTATCTTGTAGCTCTCAGAAGATATTATGTAAAATCGAATATATATATTTATCCTACCATTTCACATTTCAACTTTCCTTCAAGATGTTTATTTTAATATTCTTAAAAATTATTATTCCTTGGATATTTGTATTTGTTACCAGTGAAAACACTTCCACTTCCCAATTAAGAGGTGCAAGCTGAAATACCTTTACCTGTTCTCATATGGCTCCCCAAATATTTGGTGAAGAAATCAGAGATTAATTTCTCTTTGGATCCATCTTACAATGAAGTCATAAATAATAGCAAATTTGTAACATCACATTAATCTCCATGGTAACAGGCTTATGTCAGAGGATTATGACTTCACGAGAGAATCAAACAGAAGTAGGAGTGGATTGCAAGGAAGAAAGCTCATTTTCAAACTCATATAATCTGTAGTAATTGTACTGGGAATACAAGCAAAGCCTAGCAAAGTAAATTGCTTTTCATAGAAATATTTTGTGCTTTCAAGTTTGTTCCACAATGAAAAAACTTTCTCTAGATTGCATGGAGAGTATGACATAAGGCAATTTTAATACATAGCCAGTGTAAGACAAGCAATCTGGAATATGGAGATCTGAATTGGGACCGACAGCATCAAGAAACACCATGCATCCAAAAAAGCACCATGCATGGCTGAAGAAACACAGAATTACTACTGATGTGTTTACTATCCAAGTACATAACATTTATAAAAGAATCAGATTCTTCATCTTTCCTTTCCTAGTTTACTTTTTCTCAAACATAATCTATAAAATTATTTTTCCCTGTTTAGCGTCACTTCCATTTTGTAGAAGTTGTTATACTCTTTTGCCTAAATAACATCCCTGGGGATTATTCATATGCAAATTACTTAAAGGATTTCTCCAACTGTTTTTTTTTTTTCCTGTAATCTCCATTCCTTTATAAAAGAAAAAGCCTGCTCACAGAAAGCCTAGGGCTTGTACAGAACTCTATATCTAAGCAATAGAGTTAAGGTTTTTTCTGAGATTAAAAAATAATTAATAAGCCACAACTCCAAACTATGCCGGAGAAGGCAGTGGCACCCCACTCCAGTACTCTTGCTTGGAAAATCCCATGGATGGAGGAGCCTGGTAGGCTGCAGTCCATGGGGTTGCTAGGAGTTGGACACGACTGAGCGACTTCACTTTCACTTTTCACTTTCATGCATTGGAGAAGGAAATGGCAACCCACTTCAGTATTCTTGCCTGGAGAATCCCAAGGACAGGGGAGCCTGGTGGGCTGCCGTCTATGGGGTCGCATAGAGTCGGACACAACTGAAGCAACTTAGCAACAGCAGCCCCCAAACTATGTCAATGGATTACACATTGGTTTTTGTTATTGTTGTATTATGTTGTGTTTTGTATCATTTTGTTAGGTTTCCTTTTCTGTAAAGTGGGACAACTTTGGGAAAACAGGGGCTTCCCTGGTGGCTTAGAGGTTAAAGCACCTGCCTCCAATGTGGGAGACCTGGGTTTGATCCCTGGGTCAGAAAGATACCCTGGAGAAAGAAACAGCAACCCACTCCAGCATTCTGGCCTGGAGAATCCCATGGACAGAGGAGCCTGGTAGGCTACAGTCCACAGGGTCGCAGAGAGTTGGACACGACTGAGCGACTTCACTTTCACTTTAGAAAAACAACATGAAAAACAAACAAATGAACTAAACTATCCATAAATGGTACTCAGGGAAAGGAAGGGTTAAAATAACAATTTAACCAGGCTAAGGACTGCAAACTCTCCCAAGCCTTCTAATATCTACACTGACATAAGGCCTGAATGAAGTGTTCTGAAATACAGCCTGTTGTCAAGACTTTTTGGGGGCCAGTATTTTTATGGACCCTTTTTGTATAGTACTTCTGTGTATTCATGCCACCTCTTCTTAATCTCCTCTGCTTCTGTTAGGTCCTTGCCAGTTCTGTCCTTTATTGTACCCATCTTTGCATGAAATGTTCCTTTGTAATCTCAATTTTCTTTAAGAGATCTCTGGTCTTTCTCATCCTAATGTTTTCCTCAATTTCTTTGCACTGTTCACTTAAGAAGGCTTTCTAATCTCTCCTTGCTGTTTAGAACTCTGCATTCAGTTGAGTAAATCTTTCCCTTTTTCCTTTACCTTCTGCTTCTCTTTTTTTCCTCAACTATTTGTAAGGCCTCCTCAGACAATCATTTTGCCCTTTTGCATTTCTTTTTTTTTTTGGGGGGCGGAGATAGTTTTGGTCACCGCCTCCTGTACAATGTTATGAACTTCCATCCATTGTTCTTTAAGCACTCTATCACAGCTAATCCCTTGAATCTATTTGTCGCCTCTACCGTGACAAATAGTAAGACCTCTAT